>OX359283.1:11209846-11642346 GCA_947179155.2 Hedera helix
CCCATTCTTGTATGCGACGTACCACTAATGTTAATGACTTAAACAAATGCATCTATTTGTTTTTAAAAAAAAAATGGCATCATTTCCCAACGGTCTCCAAGTAGACAAAATAGACTATGATTTGAAAGTAGTATACCCTTAAACCAATTTCATTTGATGTGATATGCATATATTTTTTGAATCTTATTCAATTTATTAATAAAAGTATCAAGACATTTCTTTATTCATGATTAATTAGTTGAATTAATTATATAAATAAACTCATAGTTTTGAGCAATGCTTTTAGAATCATAATGTTGATTATGCTAATGAGATCTAAATTCAAGATAACTCAAAGCTAAAATTTTCCTAATCATGGGATCACTAAAATGGATTTTAGTGAATCCGAATAGATTAGTACATACTATGCTCGCTCTTATGAATATGATGATTGATCTCATAATCATTTGTGTAGAGACACTAAAACAAGTATGTATGTACTTATTAGAGAATAAGTTCGTTGAGCGTGATTCGCTCAAAAAACACCTAATAGAGTTTTACTTGCTTGTCAATAGGAGTTCATTTTGTGATAGTAGTACAAGTGATCCTTAGACTTGAGATCATCATAGTACCTTGTGTATGATGAGTTATAATCTTGCATATTCCTTAAGACCTTTAGGGTATATCAAAGGGTATGATCGAGTATAATAAGTTATAAATGGAGGTAGGTGAATGGTCAATAAATGATCTACCGCTTCCAGTAAAGAAAGAGAATATCCTACCTAATTCGATAAATGATAACTCAAAAATCCTTAGCTAAGGTGGAATAAAAATTAGAAAGCAGTTTTTAATTTACATTAGAGTTGTACATTTGTGAATTGAAATGAATATAATCAAATAAAAAAAGACTTAACAGTAATTTCATATCTTCTATTTGATTAGGACATTGAGTGGTAGAATGATTGAATTGTACAGTAACTATTCGCTAAACGATTCTTTTATGATCAAATGTTAAAATTTATATTATCTGGAATGTCGATTAATCGCTAAGGCAGCTTACCCTTATTATGGAATAAATATTTATGCTGAATTAAAGAGTTAATTTTGTAATAAATGAATTAAAATAATTTTAATTTATTTATTATACAACCGATTTAATATGGAGAACCTAAAGGGTGACACCGCAAAATAGTAATATTTCTTTTAGAAGTGGATGACATAATCGTAATAATAAATTAAGTATATTTAATTTATACTATGGTGATATAATAAATTAAATAACTTAATATTTATAATTTAGTGCTTTAGAAATACTAATTATAAATTAATAAGAGTATTATTATTACTATTACTATTACTATTATTTAGTTCCTAAATGGTTTATAAATTAATTCATAAGAAGTACTCTCATATTAAATAATTAAGTTCCTAAATGATTTAAAAATTGTAATTAATTGATTTAGTTCATAATTAGATTGAGAATTAAATTAAAACATTAATCCTAAATAGTTTAAGAGGGTTGCATATATCTACAAATAAGAGGAGTCTTATTATGGATTGAGGTTACACACTCTTCCACAATAATTGGGAGAGTACTTCATAATTCTCTACATCTAAAGAGTTAAAGAGAGAGAGAGACTTAGGGCTAGCCATCCATTGGAGAAATCGAAATCCACTTTTTTGATTTATAGATCTATTGGTAGATCACCTCTAGAGGCTTCACACTTGGAGAGCTAACATTGATTCGTTGAATCTAATCAGTGAATTTGAAAAAGAATACGAATGATTAAATGGAGTTGAACTTGTACTTATGAAAGCTTAGTTCTACAAATGTATAAATCTTTTACCCTTATTCAATTAATAATAGTTGCATAAGAAAGATTCTAGTTATTGATTTGTAATATATTTTTTAAATCAGATTTTGCTTGATTCCATTGCGCTTGTGTAATTTGATTATATGTACGCCATATTTTTATAAACTAACAATGGCATCAAGAGCCAAGCTTATACGAATTATTAATTATTTTAGATTTCATATATGTATGGGTATGTGTTTAGAATAATTTATTGGGAATAATTTATTGTATAAAATCATTGGTTTTGAAAAACATTTACCAAAATCATGTTTTGGATCAAAAGAAGTCAAAATAGCAGAAAACAAGCAAAATCGTGAACTGGACAATAGCCTTGACCGCTTCAACGGTGGTCACTACTACCGCAGCTGTAGGCACGACCATCGCAGCAGTCCTCTGCAACGTTGCAGCTCTCGTGGGCGCTGTTTGGTCTGAATTTTGCAGTTTTGTGCAATTTTTTCAAAATTAAAATAAAGATTTATTTTACATGATTTTATAATTAAAATAAAAGGTTTGTTTTAAATATAAAATTGGATTTCATGAAAATTTAATTGTCCATTAAATGATATCGATATATATGGAATGATTTAATTAATTCATGAGATGAATATTATTTATTGACATATATATGTTGATATATATGATAATAAATGTGATTGATTATGTGACGCCCTAAAATTCGGGTCTCAAATACCCAAATTCGGTCATCGCGATCCAATACAAACATCCATCTCTAAACAACATACAATAACTAAATGCGGAATAATAAACATATGTTGTTCATTCAAAAAGTGTTACTAGTCCCAAGATACGATAACCTTACACAAAAGTATATAAATACCCTTAATAAAGTACTTAGGGTTTACATCACAAAACAAATAATTTTAGCTAGACGAATAAACTAAAGACTGTCTCTTGAAGTCTATCACTTCATCTTTCCCTTACCCTTGTTCTTTCCAGAAGTCTCGGGTTCCACTTCAATAAGGTTCATGATATAGCTAGGGTGAGCAACTAGTTTCCTCAACAAGTTTAAATAACAAAAGAAATAATATATCATGAATGAAAGGGAATGGCTGAAACAATTCAACAATATGAATAACATAAGCAGTAATAATAATTTGCTTTTAGAATCAAGATAGTCAAATAGACTATGAATTATAAAAATCCACTAGAGTCAATAGCAGGTTGACCCAATGGTTACTACCAGAAATATGTACCCGAGGGGATCAGCCTCAACATAATATATGTATACATAACATTTAATTTTCGTGTTTTGTACCTGATATTAGATACAGGGTACTCCCTTGTAATAGGGAGGTGTTCATAATAGTCCAAGAATTCGCATCTTCAATGATTTGGATAGCTTTTAAAATCTTTAACATAAATGTCTAGCCAAACAATGGCTTAGACCTACTTTGAACAGTTCTTTAAACAATAGAATGTTAAATTAAGTACAAGTCAAAGATTGTATAAGATCAAGTGCACCAAGTGCGAATAACAACAACATCAATGTGAAATAATTGTAAAGTAATTTAAACTACTTAAAACATGCTTGGAATTATAATTCACTTAAATAAATAAGTTGCTCAATGAAATGAATTTAGAGATAAGGAACTTGCCTGTCTGCTCAGCTACAATTAATGTCTAGCTTTAACTAATTGGCTTTGAAAGATCTAACATTAATAAAGTTGGTCTAATAATTAGTACGGTGTATTTGCACAACTATACGCTCATTAAAGAACTTATCTATCACATAAGTACTAACACATAATTTACATCAGTCAAAATAATATTACTAACCTTATAGACCCTTAATCATATTAGGTTAATAATTTAATAAGTTAGAAAATATTTTTCTTAAGTGTTGGACACTTATTAAACCCTTACACAATTTATTACAATTAATTGCAATATTAACTTCAAATTATCTTATTAACTCAAACTCTATTCAATTACTATTTAATCTTGATTAAATAGTAATTAATTAATTATCTTTAGTTATTATTTAAAATAAATAATAACTAATTGAACTTACTTATTATTTAATAATAATTAAATAATAAATAATTATTGATTTAATTTAGCCTTCTTTAATTTAATATTAATCAACTAATAATTAACTAAGTAATTAACTTCACTTATTATTTAATTTAGGGAAATTAATAATAGCTTACTAATTTTAATCATCTTTAATTATTATTTAATGATAATTAAATAATAATTAATTTTTTAATTAGCTTTAATTATTATTTAAGGTTAATTAATCAATTTATTTATCCTTATTTATTATTTAAATTAAATAATAAATTATTAATCTAATAACTTAATTTTCCTTAATCATTATTTAATGCTAATTAAATAATAATTAATTACTTAATTATCCTTATTTATTATTTAATAATATTTAAATAATAAATAGTTAATTTGTAAATTTTTGTCTTTCTTTAATTATTATTTAATAGGAATTAAATAATAATTGCTAATTTATCACCTTTATTTATTATTAACATTTTAAATAATAAATAATTAATGAAATTTTTATTTATTTAACTTAACCATAATTTAGCTAACTAGATTAATATTTAAAATATTTAAATATTAAACTTAATGAAAAATATCATCCCAAATATCATTTTTGTATTATTATTATTTTTGTTATAATTTTCAATTAATTTTCAAACATTTAAATTATTTAAAATTTATCCAGAATGGCAATTCTGTAAATAAATTGAAAAATCAGTCGGAGGGACAATCTAGTAATTTCGCTGAAAAATTTTACTATCGCGCATTGCGCGTGCTTAATAGAATCACGGCCCAAAACGGTGTCGTTTTGAAGAACCGGAAACGACTCTCGCATATTGTGCGTAGGTTATGATTTTTATACGCCAAACAGCGTCGTTTGGCTCCGCGTCTAGTAGTATTAACAGCTGGCGCGCAATGCGCGACCACGTTTTTTTTTTTTTTTTTGCAGAATGTCTACAGTGTTCGAAAAATACACCACTTAATAAAAATTATACCTTCAAGTAAGTTTTAACTCCTCAATAAAATTCCAAAAAAATTACCAATCACTTAATATCAATTTATAACATAAAAATTTAATTTCTCATGATTTAATACAATTTTTTTTCATAAAAATTATTGTACCAAATAAACTACTATAAATCATAACTTTTTGTGTATAACTCCATTTTGAGTGATTCAAACTTTGTTTTTCTCATGATTTAATGTTCTATAATATTAGAACATTAAATCTAAAAAATATTTTTGGTCATTATTTTGAGACTTATTTACACACTACCAAACACATGTTTTTAGCATACAAAATATACCAAAATATAAACCAAGCATATTAAACTCAAGTATGGCATAAATACAACAACTACACATTATTAACTATATTAACATGCTTATATTCACATGTTGATTTATTTAATTTAAAACAAAAACTAGATTTAAAATAACCATTACCTTGTTTTAGTGGCTATTTTCCTTTTTCTTCCAAAATAAGTGGTGAATGGCATGAACTAAACTAGCTTCTCCTTATTCCTCCTTATTCTCCCAAAATACTTACTCTCACAAGCTATTTCTCTAACACTCTCTCTTTTGGACTTGGAGAAAAAAATGAAGTGTAAATGCCTTACTAAAGCAAGTATACTTGAATAATTTTTTAAATACAAAAATTATATCTAAAAGTCGTGATGCACCTAACTTGGATACTTGTACAAGGAAAGGGCTAAAGGACTTAAGTTGGTGAAAAGAAGGATGGTGCCCAAGTACTATAAAAATAATGCAAGCAACCAATTAAATAAATGAAAAATAAAATAAAAACAACATCAATTCACTCTCTTCTCACGCGGCTGATAGCAACAAGGAAGCAATGATGGTCCACTTTTTGCCTTTATTTATTATAACAATTAATATATGAATTCCAAATTGTTTAGTTCAATTTAAACCCATTAAATAATCCAAGAAAACAATCACTTAACACTCCCTCTCTCCTCCTTACCTAGCACACGGCAGTAGCATGAATTGGTGTCCCAAAAAGGATGTCCCAAAGCTTGCTTTAATAATTAAACCATACGTTACACATTAAATTCCAAATGGTTCATGATTTAATAAATAATTAGATTAACTAAATAATTAAATACTCTAACCCATTAGTATTAAGTTACTAAATGAACTAATAAATATTATTATTAATATTTCACATTGTTCACATTAATTAATGTAAAAATTTAATTAACTCATTATATTCAATTTAATTGAATATTTATTTAATGACAACTTATCAATTATTTTGATATTAAAACTTTAGGATTTGTTCACTAATTTAATTAACTTATTAGTGACCCTCTTTAATCAACTCTAGCAATTAATCACATAATCATTTAATCACATAATTAATTAATCACACACAAAAAAAATTTAAATAACCTCGTAAAACCAACTCGTTAGAATTTAAATTAATAATTTCATTAATATTAACGTGGAAATTCTAGGACATTACATTATCCCCCCTTATAAAAATTTCATCTTCGGAATTGTAAAAATAAGGTCACTTAAATAAAAACGGATAATTCGCTCTCATTTCCTCCTATAGTGCTCATGTAGCTTCTTCAATTGCGTGATTCTTCCAAAGTACTTTGACAGAATGAATTATCTTATTCCTCAGCTTTTGTTCCTTCCTATCGAGTATCTGGACATGAACTTCTTCGTACGACAAATCCTTCTCGACTTGAATTGGTTCATAGGATATAACGTGCTTGTAGTCCGGTTTATACGGCTGCAACACTGACATATGAAACACATTGTGAGTGTGCTCAAGTTTAGGAGGTAATGCTACCTCGTACGCCACTTCACTGACTCGCCTCAAGATTTCGAACGGTCCTATGAGCCTAGGGCTTAACTTGCCCTTCTTGCCAAAACGAATTTTCCCCTTCCAGGGAGATACCTTCAGAAATATGAAACTGCCCACGTCGAAGTCCCACTTTTGACGATGCAAATCCGCGTACTTCTTTTGACGATCTTGAGCTGTTACCAGTCGATTGTTGATAAGTTGTACTATGTCTGCAGTCTGCTGCACCATTTCAGGTCCAAGCAGTCTTCGTTCACCGACCTCGTCCCAACACAAAGGTGTTCGACACTTTCTTCCATAAAGCGCTTCGTATGGTGGCATGCCGATACTAGCTTGATAGCTGTTGTTATAAGCGAACTCTGCCAATGGAAAATGGTCATCCCAGCTGCCCTTTAAGTCCATCACGACCGCTCTAAGCATATCCTCTAGAGTCTGAATCGTCCGCTCGCTCTGGCCGTCAGTTTGAGGATGGTATTCTGTGCTTAATCTCAACTATGTTCCCATCGTTGCTTGTAGACTTCTCTAGAAATTTGACGTGAAGCGCGGATCTTTGTCGGACACAATCGATACCGGCACTCCATGTCGCGACACTATTTCCTTCACATAGAGTTTCCCTAACTGCTCTAAATTGTACCATATTCTGATAGGTAGAAAATGGGCTGACTTGGTCAGACGATCCACTATTACCCAGATGGCGTCTAAACCTTTATGTGTCGGTAGCAAACCCACGACAAAGTCTATCGTGATGTGCTCCCACTTCCACTCCGGAATCTCTAGTAGTTGAAGCAGTCTGCTCGACCACTGATGCTCTGCTTTAACCTGCTGGCATGTCAGACATCGACTGATGCATTCTGCCACTTCCTTCTTCATATTTGGCCACCAAAAGTATTTTCCTAGATCCTGATACATCTTCGTGCTTCCGGGATGTACTGAGTGCCTCGTACTGTGAGCTTCCTGAAGAATCTCTTCCCGCAGCTCCGGATCCAACGATACCCAGACTCTCCCTCCGAACCTTAGCAAACCTGTGATATCAATCTTATACTTAAGCTCTTCGCCTTCAACAATTCGCTTCTTAATGCTATCACAATCTTCATCATTTTCCTGCGCCTCTTTGATTTTGTTTAATAAGGTCGGGCTTGCTGTTACTGTAAATAACTTCTCATCCGTTTCCATCGGATATTTGATCTCCAACTCCATACGTTCGAAATCTCTCACTAACTCCTCCTGATTTGTTAGCTTTAGCAACTTCTCTCTGCCCTTTCTGCTTAAAGCATCTGCTACTACATTGGCCTTGCTCGGATGGTACAGAATCTCACAGTCGTAGTCTTTGATCAATTCTAACTATCGGCGTTGCCTCATATTTAGCTCTTTCTGAGTGAAAATATATTTCAGACTTTTGTGATCTGTATATAGCTCCCACTTCTCGCCATACAGGTAGTGCCTCCAAATCTTCAAGGCGAAAACTACCGCTTCTAACTCCAGGTAATGAGTCAAGTAACTCTTCTCATAATCCTTTAGTTGATGTGACGCATACGCAATGATCTTGTTGTGTTGCATTAGCACACAACCAAGACCCTTGTGTGACGCATCACTGTACACTATGAAACCTCCCGTGTCGTCCGGTAAAGCCAACACTGGTGCCTGACTCAACCTCTTCTTCAGCTCCATAAAACTTTCCTCGCACTTTTCCGACCAAACAAACTTCACAGTCTTTCAGGTAAGATTGGTCAATGGTGATGCTATCTTTAAAAAATCCTGAATGAATCTCTGATAATATCCCGCTAACCCTAAGAAACTCCTGATCTCAGTCGGCATTTTCGGCTGTTCCCAATTGATAACTGCCTCCACCTTCGTTGGATCCACCGAAACACTATCCTTGTCGATAACATGACCTAGAAACTGCACCCTCGGCAACCAAAATTCACACTTTGAAAACTTGGCGTACAACCTCTCCCTTCTTAAAGCCTCCAGTGCGATTCGTAAGTGTTTTACATGTTCCTCCTCTGTCTTTGAATACACCAATATGTCATCAATGAATACGACCACGAACTTGTCTAAGTACTGCTTGAACACTCTGTTCATCATGTCCATGAATGTCGCTAGTGCATTCGTCAGTCCAAATGACATTACCAGAAATTCAAAATGTCCATAACGAGTTCTAAATGTTGTCTTAGGGATATCCTCCTCCCTCACCTTCAGTTGATGATAACCCATCCTTAAATCTATCTTCGAAAAGTATTTTGCTCCCTTAAGTTGATCAAACAGATCATCAATTCTGGGCAACGGATACTTATTCTTAATGGTGACCTTGTTTAACTCCTGGTAATCAATACAAAGCCTCATCGAACCATCATTCTTCTTTACAAACAGAACCGGCGCTCCCCACGGTGACACGCTTGGTCTGATGTAACTTTTATCTAGCAGTTCCTGCAACTGAACCATCAATTCTTTCATTTCTACTGGTGCCATACGGTACGGTGCCTTCGATATCGGTGCGGTCCCCGGTACCAAATCCATAACAAATTCCACTTCTCTATCCGACGGTAACCCCGGAATCTCATCTGGAAAAACATCAGCGAATTCCCGTACAACAGGTATCTGACTCAATTCGCCCTCGACTCGTCGAGTATCGACCACATGAGTCAGACAACCTACACACCCTTTCCTAAGCAACTTTTGTGCTTGCATCATCGTCAAACAATTTGATTGTCTTAGCGATTTACTACCGTAAAATATAACTTTTAACTTATTCGGAGTCTTTAGGTGCACACACATCTTCTTACAGTCAATAACCGCTCCGTGACTCGATAGTTAATCCATCCCTAGGATTACGTCAAACTCCCCCAGACGAATCGGTATCAAATCCACGTTAAGTCCAAACCCTCGCAATTCAGCACAATAGTTCCTATGAATGTAGTCTATAGGAATGATTTCTTTATTTGCTACTTCTACGTTCATAGGGTGTTCTAGCTTTTCTTGAGGTAAATCTAATCTCTTAGCAAAATTTTCAGAAACAAATAAGCAGGTAGCACCTGAATCAAATAATACATATGCATTAATATCATTGATCGGGATAATATCTGACACCACGTCCTTTGAGTCGACTGCATCCTGCACAGTTATGTTGAAGGTGCACTGTGGGTCAGTTGGCCTGGCTGGTTGGCCCTCCAATGTTCAACATGCTACTATTGTTATTGTTGCCACTGTTGCCACTCCCAGCGTCTCCCTTCCTTCGGGCAGTCCTTGGCATGGTGATCGGTTGCTCCACAGGAAAAACATACTCATTTAATCTTTTTTGGGCATTGTAGGGCCATGTGCCCCGGCTGCCCACAACTATAACAAACATTCTTCCCCTTCATGCATTCGCCCGTGTGGTTCTTACCATAATTGTTGCATCTGCCCACTTTCTTAGCCTCTCCTCCGGATTTGTTGCCTCTGGAGGATTAACTCTCATTCCACTTTCTTTTATTGGGGTTGCTGCCTCTGTTGCCCCCCCCCCCCCCCCCCCCCCCCCCGGTTTCTGGCCCTCCTGGCCTTTCTTCTTGTCCTGGTTAAATTTAGCCAGGGCCTTAGTGCTAGGGGTGCACACGGTTGGTTTGGTCGGTTTTTTGGGGAAAAAATAACCAAACCATTTAAATCGGTTATAAAAAATTAAAAACCAAAACCGTCCAAAATTTTCCATCGTAATCAGTTATCGGTTTATTCGGTTATTCGGTTCCGTAATTGATAATTTGATATTTATTATATAGCCAATTTTTCATAATAATTAATAAATCACTAACTCAATAACTACTAATTATAATAGAAGTTCTCTAAATCCGAAAAATATAAATTACCCAACTCACTCACTAGGATAGAAGTTTTGTAAATTCGTCACAATAAAGACATAATAAATATATAATTATATAAAATAAATATTTATTAGTAAAGTATATAAATTATGTTATAATTTTAAATTGTTCGGTCGGTTTCGGTTTTTTGAGAAGCCAAACCAAACCGGCTGAACTAGTTTCGGTTTTTTAGTTTTATAGTGTTCGGTTTTTCGGTTTTATATTTTTCGGTTTGAAATAGTAACGGTTTGGTTCGGTCCGATCGATTTTTCGGTTTTGGTCGGTTTTATGTGCACCCCTACTCAGTGCCACCCTCCGCGATGATTGCCCTTTCCAACAGTTCTAAAAAACTCTTAATCTTCAATACCGCCACAGAATGGTACACCCACGGCTTCAGTCCTAGCTCAAACCTCCGAGCCTTCCTAGCCTTAGTATCGACTTGAGGAGTTGCGAACCTTGCCAACTCATTAAACTTGGCCACATACTCGGTCACAAACATGCTCCCCTGTTTTAGCTTGAGGAATTTCACCTCCATTTCTTGCTGCATGTTTTGTAGAAAATAGTTTTCTAGAAACATTTCTTTAAAGCGTTCCCAAGTAATAACGCCTTCTCCGGTACGACCCTTGTTGGCCTTCTACCAGTAGTTCACCTCCCCCTTCATCATGAAGGTAGCGAAACTAGTCTTCTGTTTTTCGGCCACCCTAGCGACCTCAAACACCTTCTCTATTTCTTCGATCCAAGTTTGTGCCTCAATCGGGTTTAGAGTTCCCTTGAACTCCGGTGGTCTAACCAGTTTAAAGTCTTTGAAGTTGGCCAAGTGCGGTGCGGGTTGTGGTGCTAGTGTCACAACTGCCAGTGCAGGTCGAGCTTGCATGGCTTCTGCCAGCATCTTAGCGAACATTCTCATAGGATTGGGTTGATCCCCAACCTCACTTTCTGATTCTGCAATACGTTGATTGCGTGGTCTACCTCTTGGCGGCATGATCTGCTAAAAAACAAATCTTAGACTTACGCTTATAATTCTACACATTAAGTTAGCCAAATTAACAGTTAAAGTCAAAACTACATACCAAACACATTTGATTTAACAAAGAAATAACTGCATTTATATTCATATACCAATGTTTTAGTACAGACTCAACAAGTGGCATACTTCTATAAAAGCTCAAGTTGTTTATCAACAACTATCCTCTAATGAACAAAAAGTGAGGATTCACTACCATCTATCCCTCTAACAGAACAAAAGTTGGGGTCTAACTGATATCCTATGCATACACCAAAACGTAAGGATTTACAACAGCTGAAACGTCCCTAATAGAAACAAAAGGTGGGACTCACTACTACTAGGTGCAAATAAGATAACAACAATAAATCACCACCTACTGCGGCGAACAGTCATACGAATAGCCCTGCGTAAAGTCTACTGGGCCAACTCATCCACTGTATGGCGACATATCCAGCGTCGGCTGTTACACGCCTCCCTAGGGTACCTCATAACACGATGCCTCAATCAATCAAGCGAAGTATCAATGGCATACTCCAAGGTGTTGATCCTAGTGGATCTAACTCTAACCTCTCTCTCCAGGCTACCAACCCTCCTAGTGGCCCTAAGCCATGCCTCCTGCATCTGTATCCTGTCAACTCTCTCCCTATCAAGCTCAGCCCCGACAGTCTGAAGAACTGTCTAACTCGTCATCTCCCTAGCGTCCAATTTCTCCGTTGTCAGCCTCAGCTGACTGATCTGAATCATAGACTGCTGCACTGTGGGACCTAATGAAGGTGTACCATTCTCCAACTATTGAATTTTGGATTACAAATCGGTCATCCTCTCCTTTAGCTCTATGTTCTCACCAGAGAACATATAAGTTGCGTCCCTATACTGATCCTCGGTCTGCTGATGAATCTGGTTCTTCTCCTCCAGGTGCTGAACCCTATTCTCTAACTCGCCGTTCACCGTAGTCAGCTCATCGATGATGTCACTAGCAATAGTGCCCATGCCATCAGCGTACTCTGCTGGCTCTTCCTGCTTTTCGTCCTCAGATTTAGCCTCATCCTCGCTATAGGGCCTCATCACTCCACCCATGACGGGCTCCGCGGCATCCCTACTATCGTCTTCCTCCGGATCGGACTCTCATACCGAGGATACAGGTGCAACGAGTACATACCCTACCAACTGCTGCGTATCCACTGGTATATCAATGAATACCACGTCCTTTCGAGCTCCACTCGTCTCGCCTATAGCCATCTTACAACACAACAGGAAAACTAACATTAGTACAACAATAAAATATATTCATTAAAGAAATGAAATTATATTTCATTGGGTACGACTCGACTCGATGAATTTTCCAATTCATCAAAACCACATATGATAAATCTCCTTGATTTATCTCCTAAAACTTAATATGAGTTTACTACTAAGGTTATAACTTAGGTTTCGCAATCCTAACGTTTATAACCTATAGCTCTGATACCAACCTGTGATGCCCCCAAATTCGGGACTCAAATACCCGGATCCGGTCATCACGATCCAATACAAACATCCACCTCTAAACAACATACAATAACTAAATGCGGAATAATAAACATATGTTGTTCATTCAAAAGGTGTTACTAGTCCCAAGATACGATAACTTTACACAAAAGTACATAAATACCCTTAATAAAGTACTTAGGGTTTATATTACAAAACAAATAATTTTAGCTAGGCGAATAAACTAAAGACTGTCTCTTGAAGTCTATCACTTCATCTTTCCCTTATCCTTGTTCTTTTCAGAAGTCTCGGGTTCCACTTTAATAAGGTTCATGATATAGCTAGGGTGAGCAACTAGTTTGCTCAACAAGTTTAAATAACAAAAGAAATAATATATCATGAATGAAAGGGAATAGCTGAAACAATTCAACAATAAGAATAACATAAGCAGTAATAATAATTTACTTTTAGAATCTAGATAGTCAAATAGACTATGAATTATAAACATCCACTAGAGTCAATAGCAGGTTGACCCAATGGTTACTACCAGAAATATGTACCTGAGGGGATCAGCCTCAGTATAATATGTGTATGCATAACATTTAATTTTCGTATTTTATACCTGATATTAGATACAGGGTACTCTTTTGTAATATGGAGGTGTTCATAATAATCCAAGAATCCGTATCTTCAATGATTTAGATAGCTTTTAAAATCTTTAACAAAAATGTCTAGCCGAATAATGGCTTAGACCTACTTTGAATAGTTCTTTAAACAATAGAACGTTAAATAAAGTACAAGTCAAAGACTGTACAAGATCAAGTGCACCAAGTGCGAATAACAACAATATCGATGTGAAATAATTGTAAAGTAATTTAAACTACTTAAAACATGCTTGGAATTATAATTCAAGCTTAAATAAATAAGTTGTTCAATGAAATGAGTTTAGAGATAAGGAACTTGTCTGTCTGCTCAATTACAATTAATGTCTAGCTTTAACTAAATGGTTTTGAAAGACCTAACATTAATAAAGTTGGTCTAATAATTAGTACAGTGTATTTGCACAATTATACGCTCACTAAGGAACTTATCTACCACATAAGAACTAACACATAATTTACATCAGTCAAAACAATATTACTAACCTTATAGACCCTTAATCATATTAGGTTAATAATTTAATAAGTTAGAAAATATTTTTCTCAAGTGTTGGACACTTATTAAACCCCTACACAATTTATTACAATTAATTGCAATATTAACTTCAAATTATCTTATTAACTCAAACTCTATTCAATTACTATTTACTCTTGATTAAATAGAAATTAATTAATTATCTTTAGTTATTATTTAAAATAAATAATAACTAATTGAACTTACTTATTATTTAATAATAATTAAATAATAAATAATTATTGATTTAATTTTAACCTTCTTTAATTTAATATTAATCAACTAATAATTAACTAAGTAATTAACCTCACTTATTATTTAATTTAGGAAAATTAAATAATAGCTTACTAATTTTAATCATGTTTAATTAGTTTTAATTATTATTTAAGGTTAATTAATCAATTTATTTATCCTTATTTATTATTTAAATTAAATAATAATTTATTAATTTAATAACTTGATTTTCCTTAGTCATTATTTAATGCTAATTAAATAATAATTAATTACTTAATTATCCTTATTTACAATTTAATAATATTTAAATAATAAATAGTTAATTTATAAATTTTTATCAGTCTTTATTTATTATTTAATAGGAATTAAATAATAATTGCTAATTTATCACCTTTATTTATTATTAACATTTTAAATAATAAATAATTAATGAAATTTTTATTTATTTAACTTAGCCTAATTTAGCTAACTAGATTAATATTTAAAATATTTAAATATTAAACTTAATGAAAAATATCATCCCAAATATCTTTTTTGTATTATTATTATTTTTGTTATAATTTAAAATTAATTTTCAAACATTTAAATTAATTAAAATTTATCCAGAATGGCAATTCTGTAAATAAATCAAAAAACTGATGGAAGGGCAATATAGTAATTTCGTCGAAAAATTTTACTACCGCGCATTACGCGTGCTTAACAGAATCATGGCCCAAAACGATGCCGTTTTGAAGAATCGGAAACGATTTTCGCCCATTGCGCGTAGGTTATCGTTTTTATACGTCAAACGGCGTCTGGCTAGCTTTTTTTTTCTTTTTTTTTTTCTTTGTAAAATGTCTACAGTTCTCAGAAAATACACCACTTAATAAAAATTATACCTTCAAGTAAGATTTAACTCCTTAATAAAAATCCAAAAAAATTACCAATCACTTAATATCAATTTATAACATGAAAATTTAATTTCTCATGATTTAATACCATTTTTTTTCCATAAAAATTATTGTACCAAATAAACTACTATAAATCATAATTTGTTGTGTATAACTCCATTTTGAATGATTCAAACTTTTTTTTTCTCATGATTTAATGTTCTATAATATTAGAACATTAAGTCTAAAAAATATTTCTAGTCATTATTTTGAGACTTGTTTACACACTACCAAACACATGTTTTTAGCATACAAAATATACCAAAATACAAACCAAACATATTAAACTCAAGTATGACATAAATACGACTACTACATATTATTAACTATATTAACATGTTTATATTCACATGTTGGTCTATTTAATTTAAAACGAAGCTAAATTTAAAATAACCAGTACCTTGTTTTAGTGGCTATTTTCTTTTTTCTTCCAAAATAAGTGGTGAATGGCATGAACTAAATTAGCTTCTCCTTCTTCCTACTTAATCTCCCAAAATACTTACTCTCACAAGCTATTTCTCTCACACTCTCTCTTTTGGACTTGAAAAAAAAAATGAAGTGTAAATACCTTACTAAAGCAAGTATACTTGAATAGTTTTTTAAATACAAAAATTATATCTAAAAGTCGTGATGCACCTAACTTGGATACTTGTACAAGGAATGGGCTAAAGGACTTAAGTTGGTGAAAAGGGGGATGGTGCCCAAGTACTATAAAAATAATGTAAGAAACCAATTAAATAAATGAAAAATAAAATAAAAACAACATCAATTCACTCTCTTCTCATGCGGCTGATAGCAACAAGGAAGCAATGATGGTTCACTTTTTGCCTTTCTTTATTATAAGAATTAATATATGAATTCCAAATTGTTTAGTTCAATTTAAACCCATTAAATAATCCAAGAAAATAATCACTTAACACTCCCTCTCTCCTCCTTACCTAGCACACGGCAGTAGCATGAATTGGTGTCCCAAAAAGGATGTCCTAAAGCTTGCTTTAATAATTAAACCATACGTTACACATTAAATTCCAAATGGTTCATGATTTAATAAATAATTAGATTAACTAAATAATTAAATACTCTAACCCACTAGTATTAAGTTACTAAATGAATTAATAAATATTATTATTAATATTTCACATTGTTCACATTAATTAATAATTATATTAATTAATGTAAAAATTTAATTAACTCATTATATTCAATTTAATTGAATATTTAATTAATGACAACTTATCAATTATTTTGATAGTTAAACTTTAGGATTTGTTCACTAATTTAATTAACATATTAGTGACCCTCTTTAATTAACTATAGCAATTAATCACATAATTATTTAATCACGTAATTAATTAATCACACAAAAAAATTTAAACAACCTCGTAAAACCAACTCGTTATAATTTAAATTAATAATTTAATTAATAATGACGTGGAAATTCTAGGACATTACAAATTATATACTCTTGACCAATATAATTGGATTTATTTTAGTTGGATACATGAATGAATGAGTTTATATAAATGTAAATTTTATCTCCCTCCTAGGTACATCCCATTGACTGTTGATCAAGGTTTCTATTAATTGTAAATAGTTTTATAATAGGATTGGTTAGAATTATTTGAAGAATTGGAACCGAAGATCAATGAGCGCTTGGAGAGCCACTTGTATTGGAGCCCGAGTTAAATGAAATAGTTGCATTTATGTATTTATTCTTACATCCTAGGTTTGACCATTTGATTTATTTGGTGGTTCGAATAAACCAAACTAGAATAAAGTCCATAATCAATCCAAGTAGAGTATAGTATACTATATGTGCATGTTAATTATGTGTATATTATATATTATTAAACATACTTTGTATGTTAATTAATATGACGCGAACTTAATATATATATATATATATATATATATATATATATATATATATATATATATATCTGTGTGTGTGTGTGTGTGTGTGTGTGTGTGTGTGCATGCGTGTTAAACAAGATAAGATAATTAATAATAATAAACCCCTCATGATGTAGAATAAATATTATTTATAAAATGAATTAAAAGGTTTAATCCATGAATTAAAAGAGTTTAATTCAAATAAATAAAATTTGAATGATTCTAATTTATTTATTTTACTATTCATAATATTAGGTTGTAACGTTCAAATATATTTAAAATATCGAACTCCACCTTTTAGCATGGTAAAACGATAAAGTATGAAATAATCATTATAAGTTTGTTGTGTCACACAAGACTTATATTAATTCTTTAAGATGTTGTTTTTATCACATTTGATGCTTATAAAGGAATTGAATAATGATGTTTTGTTGTGTCACATAAGGACAATATTTTTCTCTTCACTTATATATAAGTGTTAAGTCAAATTTAACTTGGATAATTTTATTTTAGATGTGTCATACATGATCATAATAATTCAATAGGCAAAATATAAGGAGTTATATATTGATGTAATTGACCAGGAGTTATCTACCTATTTATTTATATATAGTTTATTGTGTCACACAAAGCTATATACATTTGAAATAGGATTATTTTCTCATTAGCGGATCTTTAACTAGATTTGTCGAACTATATATTGAGGGTAATATATTTTGATGAAAATAGTGGGAGGGGCCATTTTAAATAAGCATCTAATTAACTTGGTGATTAATAAAATGAATGCATGTTAATGTTATTATTAATTCACTTAAAGAATATTGTTATTTTTAATTCTCTAACACTGCATAACATATTGGATGCGAAAAATTTAATCAAACATAATTTTTCAAATTAATTAAAGAAATTATAGACTAGTTCTCAATACTGAAAAACTAGCAAATGTTCTTAATTTGCCTATCCCCGCAAACATTGCAGATGAAGCCTATGAGAAAGAGATTGCTATTTTAAGAAGTGGAAAGATGATGCAACTATGGCTCAATGCATCATACTCGCGTCTATAAATATCTAGTTACAGTGTCAACACGAGAAAATGGATGCACCTACTATATTGCTGCACATTTAATAGTTGTATGGTGAACAAAGTAGGTCAACTAAATATAAAATATCTAAGTAGCTCTTCCAATCTATAATTACCAATGGCACTACAGTACAGACATATATCCTAAAGATGATCAATCTGATTGATCAATTGGGACAACTGAGTTTTGTAATTGATGGAGAGTTGAGTTAAGATTCAATCTTGCAGTCATTCATTAACTCCATTTCACAATATGTTATGAATTTCACATGTTTAACCCAAACGCCAACTTGCCTGATTTTCTTAACATGTTGAAGACTGTAGAGAGTCACTTTTCTTCCAAGAAATACCAAGTCTTACTGGTAGATGAATCTTCTAAGTAGGAAAGATGGCCAAATGTATTTCTAAGGAGTCGAAAAAGGTAGAAGGCAAAAGAAATGTTAAACAATTGACATAAATAAAAGTAATCTCGTGGGCAAAGGACTTTGCTTTCATTATGATAACCTGAAACACTGGAAGAAGAACTACAAGAAGTATCTTACAGTGGTTAAATAGATGAAACTTGGTGAAGTTTCTATTATATATATATATAGATTTGTTCATAATAAAATATAGCTTTCCATAAGTCAAATTCTACTTGAGTATTAGATACTGGTTGGTGGTCCTATATATGCAAGTTATTGCAGAGACTAAGTAGAAGTAGAAGGTTAAACAAAGGACAAGTAATCATGTGCATGAGGAATGTGGCAAAGGTTGCCACATTAGCCATAGCAACTTAAAGTTTAATGTAGCATATGTTCCAGTTCTTGTAAGAAACATTATGTCCATTCCATGTGTAAACAATGAAGGTTGTGACATTATAATAAAGAACAATCGTTGTTCTATTTATAATAATAACATTTTATTTAAAACTGGTTAATTACTTGATAGACTTTATATACTTGACTTATATGAAAAATATTTCAAATTGTACAAACTAAAGGCAAAGAGATGATATGAATCATACATTCATATGGCACTGTAGACTCGGTCATAATAATGAAACAAGAAGTAACAAGTTGTATAAAGACAGACATTTAGAATATAACTTGTGAATCTTGTATCAAGGTAATATGCCTAAATCTCCATTTAGTGGACATGTAGAGAGAGTTGCAGAGTTGTTAGAGATGGTATACATAGTTTTGTGTGGGACCTATGAAAACACATGAAATAAGAGCATATTCATTTATTATTTTCATTGATGATTCTAGATTTTAATATATGTATTTGATGAAATACAAATTCAAATCATTTGAAAATATCTAAAGAATCAGAAGTAAAGTAGGAAAGCAAATAGCTAAAAGTATTACTGTTCTTCGATTAGATTGAGAAGGGAATACTTAAGCAGTACGTTTCTAGATCATCTTAAAGCGAAATAGTATTCTCTCACAATGGACAAGGTGATGATCTATTGTAACAACCCCGAAATTTGACCAACTTTATTCTCTTAAATTTTGTATTTATTATACATTATCTTCATAACGTCCAAATTTTGGTTCGTTAATAAATCTTTAATCTCCTTAATTGATCCATTAATTTACTCTTCAATCATCAATTACCAAATTTTTCGGTATAATTTTTTTTTCTTTCTCTAGATCATTGTATTAAAATATTTAACATTTAAAAATTTGTACATTTCGATCCTAGTCCCTGGATCGCAGCCTTCACTTTTCTTTCTGTACAAGTATCGTAAAACTCAACATTTAAAATTTTAATGTTGATTATATCTACACAATTATTCTTTATTCCATAATTCATGATTAAATATATCTTTCTCTTTATCATAACAACAATCTTGAATCATTACTGTATACCATTTAACCTTATTTGTCTACTTTGGATCCAACTTACATTTATATACAACATGTATATATAAACTTTACCAATATATCCACATTAAAGTATTATATCAAAAATATATAACAATTGCGTTTACAACCTTCTATAGCAAAATCCATCTCTAAGACAATCCGATATTTCTGAAATTTGTTTCTTTACCAGCAAAAGTTTATATTAAGCAAGTAATGAGCACAACGACTTAGCAAGTTCAACAGTTTACACCTTTCATGCTTCACGTAGCATATAACACAGCATGTTTTGTGTGTGTTATACATCATGTGTTGTGCTTCTACTTAAGCAATATATCTCATATATATTCATATCGTTGCACAAAGTACACATTGTTGTCATATTAGTCACGTAACACATAACATATAATTTTTATGTGTATTTAGAACAAGAATTAACATATCATAACAGACATTCATTTAACATAAAAGTACTGAAGAACTTGCCTGGATTGTGAAATTAATAAATATCCATTCTATAATTCTTCTTGTACAACCTTCCTTAAAGCATGTTCTTCTCCTTTGATTGCACAAAATTTTCTCTCCCTTGATAGCCATGGTGGTTATGGGTGGTGTTCGGTGGTGGTGGTGTTGCCGGATGGGAAGAATAGAGAAAGAAAGTGCTCTTTTTTTGTTCCTTTTTTCCTTTTTATTTCTTTTCTTTCCTTATTCTTTTATAATCCCACAAGTCTCTAACCAATTTTGGAATAAAAAATACCAACCGACTTGCCCAACCACCGACTTATCCCATGCAAGTTTCGGATTAGCATAAAAATTATGCATAATTACAAATTTAATACATTATGTAATTATTTCGTGTAATAAATATTTTATATAATGTATATAAAATATTTATTTTAATTCACTAAAAATCATAATTTGATTTACAAATAATAATAATACCATTTCAGGTATTTTTCTTGTCAAATTTTGTACACACATAATGACATGCATGTAATTATATAAGGTAATTTATACATCCAAAATTCATAAAATAATACATACTACATATAAAAATTATGATTTATTGTACCTTTACATGAAATTTCTCTTATTCTTAATAAATTATTTTTAAACAATTTATTTACTTTTTAATTAATTTAAATCAACATCAATTATTACCATCTCTGTACAGATTTAATTTACCAATTAAATCTCATCCCATACCTTAAATCACATAATATCACAAATAAATTAAAAAACCTTGATAATTCTGTTAATTAAATTCTTATTTAATTTTATTAAGGAAATCCAAAAATTCGGGTCCTCACATCTATGATGCGTTTTACCAATCTTTCAGTATCCTTCTAGGGTTATGTCCTAGAAACAGCTACACATTTACTAAATAAGATACCTTCAATGTCATTTCCTATGACTCCATATGAGTTATGGATATGAAAGAAATCAACTTTTAAGTATGTTAAAATTTGGATTGTCCGGCTTATGTCAAAAGGTTTGATAGTGATAAGTTTGGGACAAGATCTGACAAGTGTAAACTTGTGGGACATCCTAAAGAAAGCTTAGGGTATTACTTCTATAATTCGACTAATTAAAAAGTGTTTGTCAAAACACGCTACCTTCTAAAAAAATGAATTTATCATTGAAGGGGTTAGTGGAAATAGGATATATCTTGAAGAAGTTCGAGAACCATAAAACACTACAGATCAAGCAAAGGAATCTGTACAAGTAGATAAACCTATTGTACCACAACCAAGTCATAAATTTGGTTTAGTACTGAATATACCTGAAATGTATGGATTCATCATAGATGATGATGATGAGGTACGCATCATAGTTGATGATGATCCAGTTACATACGATGAGGCATAAGTAGAGACCCAAGAGAAATTGTTGTTGACCATGAAATCCGAAATTGTATTTTAGAAAGACTAAAACGCATTGGCAATGTGGCGACCTATAAGACTTGAATAATGATAAAAGGTTTCAAACAAGGTCTGAGAGTTGACTATGATAAAAAAATTCACTAGTAAAAATGCATATATCCATTCGGATTTTACTTGCAGTTGCAACTTACTATACAAAGAGGATATATGTATGATACAACTAAAGGATTTGTCTTCATAGAGATAGAGTCAATCAAGTATATAAGCTACAATGATTCAATTATAGATTGAAGCAAGCTTATTAAAGATGGAACATTCGTTTTGATGAGATAATCAAAAAAGTTTGATTTTATCAAAAACGTGGATGAACCAAGTATGTATAAAAGGTTAGTGAGAGCACTGTGACATTCTTAGTACTATATGTTGATGTACTATTGATAAGAAATGACATACCAATGCAATAAATAGTAAAATTGTAGTAGTGTAAACAACTCTCCATCAAGAACTTGGGAGAAGAATCCTAATACTCTATTCAGGATAAAGATCTATAGAGATGGATCATAAAAGATACTCGGCTTGACCCCAAGAACATACATTAATTCCATGATATATACAAGACTTGATGTTGTTTATGCATGATAAGTAGATATCAGTTTAATCTTGGAGAAGAATATTAGAAAAAGAGTTTCTAATTGTTTTTCTAATTAAAACTAGAGGGCTATAAAGACTCACGTTTTTCAGACTAACAAAGACAACAACAAATCCGTTTTTAAGTTATATGGTTACTGTGAGGATCCGAATTTTCGGAATTATTTAATAAGATTAAATAAGAATTTAATGGACACAATTTTCAAGGTTGTGTAAAGAAATTATTATTTTATGTGAATTAAGGTATGTGATGAGATTTAATTAGTAAATTAAATTTGTACAAAGATGGTGATGATTTGTGTTGATTTAAAATAATTAAAAAGTAAATAAGTTGTTTAAAAACAATTTATGAAGGATAAGAAAAATGTCAGGTAATTGTACAATTAAATAAAAATGCAGAAATTATAATTTAATTAAGGCTATGTGGTAATGTGAAATGCAGGAGTTAGATATGTATATATTTATATATATACATTTATATATGTGTGTTATGTTTAATTGATAAAATTATAAATTTCATTAATTATGAAAATTAAGGGATTAATAATTTAACTAATCCAAGAATTTATGAAAAGCTAATGAGGAAGTTTGTAAAATTGTAGTTATCGATTTTAGAGTTTATCAAGAATTTTGGAGGAAATTTAGAAATTAGTTAAGAAAGGAGAATGTAAATATATAAATTATATAATATTAAATTATATAATTTATATATAAAGAAATTATTATAAATATTAAAGAAATTGAATAATAAATAAGAAAAAAGAATGTTTTAAGTTATTAAAAATTATATTTATGAATAATGGAATTATTATGACATTTATGAAAAATAATATTTCGGAAATGTGAACATGTTAATGTAACATGTTGTCCAAGTAACGAAGTGAAAAATTATGAAAAATAATTTTTATAGGTACTATGAATTATTTTATAAATTTTGGGGGTATAAACTACCTCCTATAATTACATGCATGGCGATATGCGTGTATAAAATTTGTCAAGTAAAGTACCCAAAAGAGGTATTAAAATTATTTATAAATCATATTATGATTTTTAGTGAATTAAAATAAATATTTTATATTTATTATATAAAATATTTAATATACGAAATAAATACGTAATGTATTAAAATATTATTTATGCATGTTTTTGGTGATAATCCGGATGGAGAAAGAGAGAGGCGGTGGACGTTAGAGTTATTTTCAAAATGGTTAAATGTTTGGTTATAAAAAGAAAAGAAAAGCAAAGCAACATATTTGCAAAAAAAACACCAAACAAATATTTCTTCTCCACTCCTTCTTCCTCCTCCCAACGCCACCACCATACTACCCGTGAACCACCGAGCACCACCATGAGATGAGGGAAATATTGGTGTCACCAAGAAGGATAGCAAGTGCAAGAAAATGGTTTTTCAAGCAATATGAAGGTATAAAACTATTTTAATGAATTTAATTTAGTTTTATTTTGTTGATGAACTAATTTTGTAAAAAAATTAGTAAATACTTAAGATAATTGTTGTTTACCATTTGTGGATGTATATATATTAATTATGTGAGTTTTGGAATTATTATGTTGAAGAAAATTTGAGGAAAAATTTGATCAAATCATGAAATTTGGGAATTTAAGATGAACAGTCACGGCAGTAGCTATTCTGTGCAGTTCGGTGCAGAATTTGGAAAATATTTCTTCTACAAAGTTGTAGAGAATTAAATTTCATGTGGAATGGACTTAAATTTTGTAATTTTCTGATAAACGAGCTAATTTCTATGAATTTCG
Source organism: Hedera helix (assembly GCA_947179155.2). Taxonomy (NCBI): domain Eukaryota; kingdom Viridiplantae; phylum Streptophyta; class Magnoliopsida; order Apiales; family Araliaceae; genus Hedera; species Hedera helix. The sequence continues at coordinate 11,234,298 of OX359283.1, forward strand.
GAAGAATTAGCACAGTAAAACGTGAATCTGTCCGGAGTCTGTTCATTTCAGTGCAGAATCTGGAAAAATTTTCTTCTACAAAGTTGTAGAGAATTAAATTTCGTGTGGAATGGACTTAAGATTCATAATTTTCGGATAAACGTGCTAATTACTGTGAATTTCGGAAGTTTATGTGCATTAAAATTAAAATTTAATTACTAAAAATATTTTTGTGCTAAAATTTGTTCTGGACAGCATTACTGTTATATTATTCCAGAATTTGTGAAAATTTTTGGTAATTTATTGAAGAGTATTGTATTTATTGTATTTTTAAGGCTATTTAAAGTTAATTTAAAAATAGTGGAAATTCATAGGAAATTCTATGAATGTTAGAAAATTATGAAACTTGGTGAAAAATCTTATAATAATATAAGATAAATATGGATGATGTTTGGAGGATATAAAAGTATGTTGTATTATTATTTCTATTTTAAAGCTAATAAATAATAGTTTTATAAATAGAAATAATTATAGAAAATTGTCGGATAATTCGAAAAATGTAAAAATGGATTGAAAAGTCCAGAATAATATTTTGGAGACTTTGAAAGGTTTATTAGACTCGTGAGATGTTATGGATTGTGTGTTGACTGACTAGTGAACGTAAACGATTAAGTAACGAAAAAGTTACGATAAAGGCAACGTTGTTAAAGTTTAGTAGCATAATTTAGAAGAATATTATTTCTCGAACGAGATTATTGATTGTGATATAACCTGAGTTTGATAGATAGGTTATGTGATAAATGATAAAGATCACAGAAATGTTAATTGATGAACAAAACTATACGTGGGATGTTTGTAAGTGTTACGTAATGAACGCAAATCGAGGCAAGTTCTCCAGTCTCTTTTATGTTAAATGTTGGAATGTTATGATATGTAATTCTTGTTTTAACTACATATAAATTATGTGTTACGTGATACGTGATTAATAGGACCACAATGTGTATTTTGTGCAACGATATGAATATATATGAGATATATTGCTATAGTAGATGCACAAGCACATGATGTATGACACACACCAAGCATGATAAGGTATGTGCTACGTGAATCATAACTGTTGAACTTGCTGAGCCGTTGTGCTCATTACTTGCTTAAAATAAACTTTTGCAGGTAAATAAATGAGTTTCAGAAATATCAGATTGTGCTAAAGATGAATTATCTAGAAGGTTGGATACGTAACTGTTATAATTTCGATGTCATGATTCAGTGTGAGTGAATTGTATTCAATGTGAGTGAATTGGTAAAATTTATGTGAATGTGTTGTATCTATTTACAAATTGGTCCGGATAGGACGAATAGAGTTACATGGCGAACTAGGGTTGTTTAAGATGATTGTTACGATAAAGATTTGTTAAATGGTCTAATTGTGAATTACGATTGAAAAGAACAAATGTGAAGATATAATTATTATTAAATTTTAAATGTTGAACATTATGATATTTGTAAAGAAGAAAAAAGTTAAGGTTGCGATCCAGGGACTAGGATCCAAAATGTAAGAATTTTAAATATACAAGTATTTTAATACAATGATTAAGTTGAGAAAAAGAAAAATTTATATCGAAAAAAATTGGTACTTGATGATTTTAAAATCAATTTAATGGATAAAAGAAGTTGATTAAAGATTTATTAACGAACCAAAATTTGGACGAAAGGAAAATAATGTTTAATAAATACGTAATAAAGTGGGTCGATTTTCGGGGTCGTTACAGTTACCTTAAACAGTGGCGCAGTGAGTTAGAAATGTTCTAAATAGCAAAGAGTTCCCAATCAAGTGATAAAGACATATTAAATAACTATAAATTAAGCTGCAAAGAGATTGTTTGGTTTAACAAGATCATTATAGAACTTGGAATTGTTCCTAGAATTAAAGGAGTTTAATGCCAAAGAACCTAAGTCTTCATTTGAATTTTAAACATATGTTACAACACTTCCATATGATTAGAGGAATCATTGAAAAAGGAAAGGAACACCATAGAGATGGTAGACTCTCAGTATAACATTACAGATCCATTAAATAAAGTATTTACTAAGCAATTCGTATATCACTTAGAGAATAATGGTATGGGGATATTAAAGGGTGATTGACTATAGTGCAAGTGGGAGATTAGAAGTAGTATGCCCACAAGTCAATCACATTTAATGTGATATGCATATACTTTGTAATCTTATTCGATTTATTAATAAAAGTATCAAGTCATTTCTTTATTCATGATTAATTGACTAAATTAATTATATGAATAAATCCATAGTTTTGAGTAATGCTTTTAGAATCATAATGTTGATTATGCTAATGAGATCTAAATTTAAGATAACTCAAAACTAAAATATTTCTAATATTTCGCTGAAAGGTTCTTTTACGATCAAATTTTAAAATCTATATTATCTAGAATGTTGATTAATCACTAAGGAGGCTTACTCTTATTGTCGAATTTTTTTTTATTCTGAATTAAAGAGTTAATTCGTTAAAAATGAATTAGAATTATTCTAATTTATTTATTATACAATCAATTTAATGTGGATAACCTAAAGGGTCACATCGCAAAAGAGTAATATTTGTTTTAGAAGTGGATGGTACAATCGTAATAATAAATTAAGTATATTTAATTTATACTATGATAATAGAATAAATTAAGTATATTTAATTTATACTATGGTAATAGAATAAATTAAATAGCTTAATATTTATAATTTAGTATTGTAGAAGTACTAATTATAAATTAATAAGAGGAGTCTTATTATTATTATTATTACTATTATTTAGTTCCTAAATAGTTTAGGAATTGTAATTTAGTTCTTAATTAGATTGAGAATTAAATTAAAACATTAATCCTAAATAATTTAAGAGGGTTGACTATATCCAAAAATAAGACGAGTCTTATTATGGATTGAGGTTACACACTCTTCCACAAGAATTGAGAGAATGCTTCATAATTCTCTACATCTAAGGAGTTAAAAAGTGAGATAGAGAGAGAACTAGGGCTTGCTACCCATAGTTTGGAGAAATCAAAATCAATTTCTTTAATTCATTGATCTCTTGGTGAATCATCACTAGAGGCTTCACACTTGGGGAGCTAACATTGATCCATAGAATCTAATCAGTGAATTTGAAGAAGAATATGAAGGATTAAAAGGAGTTGAACTTGTACATGCAGAAGCTTGATTTTACAAAGGTATAAATCTTTTATCATTCCTCAATTAATAATAGTCGCATAAGAAAGATCTTGGTTATTGGTTTATAGAAAAAAAATTAAAATATGATTTTACTTGCTTCCGTTGCGCATGTATAATTTGATTATATGTACGCCATATTTTTATAAACCAACATGATTTACACAATCTAAGTATGCACCCATCACTAAAAAAAAATGGTGATTCAGCAACAACCAATTTTCATTGCTAAATGTGCGCAATTTTATTGCCAAAGGTCATTTGCACAAAATTTCGGTCCTTGGACATTCGTTGCGCAATGATTGTTGCTAATTGTTTCGCAACGAAATATTTTTATCATTGCAAAAAGTGACATATTTCGCAATGAAAGTTGTTTTTCGTGCTAAAGCATAGATCCTTTAGCAAACAAATTTTGTAGGAAATTTATTAAAATATTATTGCTGAAAAGCAACTTTTGTTGAAAAAGCATACTAATTGGCAATGAAAAGATCATTTTTCTTTTGTCAACGAAAATGAAATGTCGTTCTGGTTGATAAACTTTTACCAACGATGTTTTTCTTTGCTGAAAAGATTGAAAATTATTGCCTAAACTAGTTTTCGTTGCTGATTGTATACTTTTTAGCAATAATGTTCATTGCTAAATATGCAAAATATATCGGTCATGTATTATTTTGTAGCAAGATTATGATCAATTAGCAACGATAATATTTGTTGCTGATTAATTTTCAAGAGCAATGACTAGCAACAACGCAATACGTCAGAGTTTGCTTTATATGTGCAACAAAAGTTGATATAATTTGCAACGATATAACTATTGTCTTTTTCTTTGGTTTATAGCAACAATATATTTCGTGATGTAATTAAGTTACATTTTCATTACCCAGAAAATGTCATTGCCAATGAAAGGTTGTTGCTAAAATTAGAAAAAGTTGTTGCTATATGCTTTACTCTATAATGCTTTGGTAACGAAATGACTTTTCATTGTATCGTTGCCAATTCCATTATTTGCGATCCTGTTATGTAACGAAAGCCAAATTATTCGACAAACAAACTAAATCTTGGCTTAATGACCCTATAACAAATTGCGGCAAAAATATAAAAAAAACTATAATATTATTAATTCAATAAAATCATCATTCAGTACATGATTAATCTGTCATGATATTTACAATCAACTATCTAAACCTGCAGCAATTCTTCACTATTTCTTTACCCTATTTTTCTCACCATCTACGCCAACATAAACAAGATCTTTCAAGGATAAGAGTGCACCATCTGCAACCTAACAAAGAACACGAATGATTCAAATCAACTATGCCCTTCAGATAATAATAGAACTAATTAAGTCATGATTGAAATTTTTAACACAAAAATAATTTGATTTTCACACCATATATTTCAAGTTAATAACAAAAAATTATGTTTAAGACCCAGGTAGAAAATTTAATGACAAGTATTTGATTTGAGTATCGCAAACCTTCTTGGTCTGAGTAGCAGAAAAAGAGCTAGTTGCCTCTCCTACACATCAAGTAACAAATTTGTTCATTATTCATCGCATGATACCAATAGGTGCTTGTATATAGTTCCAAATACTAGCAAAGCAATATTACTAAAGCCATAGAGTGAAATACAACCAGGTTACAAATATCCTAAGCCCAGTTACATAAACTATAATACAAAGAGAAGCCACCTCTTATTTCTATTGTTAGGACTAGAGACATCACAATAGTGAACAATTCCAATTTCTCCCAAACCACTCGGTTATAAATTTATTTAAAACCTTGAACACAGGAAATGAACAACCATAAATCCCATGAAGCAAGTTAACTCCCACATGAACCAAGTAAAATCCCATGAACCAAATTAAAATTACACTGTGTAACCCAACCTACTAAAGATGATTAGCATTCACTCTGTGTAATCAAAGATCTATATGTAAATCCTTCACACATTCTGACTTAATTTTCAATCAACATGTGCGTATTATGCAAGCAATGTGAGTCAGTTTTACTAATAGCCCTCTTGTTAAAATATTCATATATTTCTTCTTGTTTTTAAGTTTTTATCCAATTCGTTAGACATTAATTCTTCCTCTGTATCAATTCAAAAAGAGGAAAATGGAAAAGGTCAGTGAGGTCATACCTGTGTAGTGATGAATTTAACTCTATTCTTATAGAGGATGATTCTACCACAATTCTTCAGTCACGTAAGGCATGAAAGGATATAGCATTTTCAATATGTTCTTGGAAGCATATAAAAAATAGTTTGTGTGTGAGGACCCGAATTTTTGGATTACTTTAATGTTATTAAATAAGAATTTAAATAACAAAAATTTTTAAGGTTGTTTAAATTATTTGTGATTGATATATTTTATGTGATTTAAAGTATGTGATGAGATTTAATTGGTAAATTAAATCTATAGTGAGATGATGATTAATTATATTAAATAAATATAATTGATAAGTAAATAAATTATTTCAAAATAATTTATGAAAAATGAGTATAATTACATGTAAATGTATAATTTAACCTTTTTATTTAAATTAATTGTAGAAAGCCAATTAATTTTAATGTGTAATTTATTACACTAAAAGTGTTATTTGGTGATAGAGTAATAATTTCATCTTTTAGTGAATTTTTTTTTATGCATGTCCATTAATATATGGATTATTGTGTAATATTATTATTTTATGACATAAAGGAATAATGATAAATATTGTTATTTTAATATATGTGTGAGTATTACATGTATTATCATTTAATTACATACATATTTAAACATGTGTACGTGATATGTATTATATATATATGTATATATATATATATATATATATATATATATATATATATATATATATATAATATTTAAGATACATATATGTATATATATAGCATGTTATATATATACATATGTGTGTGTGCGTAAATGTGATATGTATGCATATTATATATAATATACATATATAATATATAATATGTGTTAAGAGTTGCGGTGTGTGGTGAGTTAATTGGTTAGTAAATAGTTAATCCAATTAAATGAGTCTAATAAGGAATTAAAATAGTAGGCTAATAAATGGCTAAATAAATTTCTAGTTTAATTGATAAAGTCTAAGTGTAGAGAATTGTGTAGCCCAACCATGTGTTAGTTAATTAATGACCCAAACTAATTTCAAACCAACCCCAAGGTGAAACCCAAATTTATTCCAATTTGTGAAGTCAAAATTGGTCAAATGGGTGGGAGAAGAAGTGAAAATCAACATTGAAGGAATGGGAAGGGGGGGGGGGGGGGGGGGGGGGGGCTACGGTTGGACAAAAGCAAATGGGACCTAGTTGCTTTAGTAAACAATTAAGGAAGAAACAGAACCACATGCTTGTGTTTCTTCCTTAATTGTTTACTAAAGCAACTAGCTCCCACTTGCTTTTGTCCAATATATTTTTGGCACAAAGCTTATTTAAAACAACATAACTATTTCCCCTCCCCATCCTAGTTGGCTAGCTAAACAAGAGAGAGAGAGAAAGATGATAACTAAGAAGCAAAAAATATAGAGAGAAGGCAGAGGAGAGAGAGTTCGGGAGAAAAAAAAAAGAAAAACAAAAAAAATAGTATAATTCTCTGTTCCATGTCGGAAGTAAGATGGGGAAAAAGAAAAGGAAAATTTTCTGGGTTAGTCAAGGAAATCAAATCTTAGTTCAAGCAAAGAAAAGGTAAAGAAATTCTTCTTTGTGATGATTTATGGAAATGAATAATTATAGTGATTATATATAAAATTTATTGGTGTGTTATGAAACTTAATGTTTGATCATGGGTTTATTTATGATAAGTTATTAGTATGTTTAGGTATGATTAATCATGTATGGGTAGAGGAAATATAAATTTTATGGGTGGTTTGAAGTAGCTTAAATCATGTTGTTTATGTTAATATGAGATCTATTATGATTGTTGGGTGGTTATAGCATGTATGAGAAGAGAATTTGGTAATTTATGTACAATAATAATTTTAGTTAATTATTATTGTAAAGTATTATTTAAATTATGGAAAAATAAACTATGTATTAGTTTAGCTTTTAATGGATTAATTGTTGTCATGGATTATGGGTTTTAGGATAATTACAAGCATAACATCCAGTTTGGTTTTCAGATTAATTATAACAATGTCATTGGACATATAAGTTTGAGTTATTTACGATTTTACTATTTCATTTAATTTTAAAGGAAATTAAATGTTTAAAAATTATAATTTTTTTTTTATTATTATTAATGCATAATAGTTATACAGAGATTAAATTTTATGTTTTTCCAATTAGGGAAAATAATTGTGGATAATATTTAAATCTTTTAAATATTAATCCAATAAATGTTCAGGTTTTTAGGTTAATTATCAAATGGAGTTATGAGAAAATGTGTCTATCAGATATTGTTTGGCATGACAGTGTACATGTAGTAAATATATTATTAAATTAAGTTAATGGGTTAATGATAATATTTAAATCTTCTAAATATTAATCCATTAATGTACGGTTTGAGATAAATTACCAGAAAATAATTACGGGCAAATGGGCACAGTAAGTTATATTCGATGTGTCGGTTCACATGTAACGTATATATTATTAAATCGAACCAACGTGTTAGGGTTATTTGACTTATATTTAATTGATATATTAAATATAGGATTGTACAAGTAATGCTAGATAGATTAGCACTATGCAAGGATACAAACAAGTCTCTATCAGTGAGGCTAAAAGCTACAGATGGTGCATGCTACTTGGAGTTGAAAATTAATATTTAAATTGTGCGAGACACAGTAACTAACTGTTAGTAGTACAAATGGACCGAGGCAAGTTCTTCAATACTTGATGTTAATTATTTATTTGAATTTTCATTCAAATGCATATAAAATTATGTATTATATGATCTATTGTTGATATGATCGTGGTGTGCATTCAGTGCAATTATGTGATTATATGTGAAATTGTTCAATGTTTTCTTTAGGTAATTGTTAATCTAAAATAGATATGATGCACGTGAGATATATTGCTTTAGTAGAAGCACAACACATGATATATGACCCGCACAGAGCATGTTATGTTATTTGCTATGTGTACATTGTTGAACTTGCTGAGCCTTAGTGCTCATTCTTGCATAATATAAATTTTGCAGGTAGAAATACAACTTCAGGAGCATTAAATCATGATAAAGACTATGTACGACATCAGTGAAAGTTGTAAATATAATTGTTGTATATATTTTTATATATAGAAACTGAATATGGTTAAATTAATGGAATGAGTGATTATAATTCATGAGTTATATATATGTTGAATTCTGATCGGATAAATAAGGTTTAGTTATGTATTTTGATTATTCAAGAATAATTATCATGAAAGAAAAGAAAAAGTAAAGATTGCGATCTAGGGACTAGGATCGAGATGCTAATATTTTAAATGTCCAAATATTTTGATACAATGATTGAAAAAAAAAATTATACTGAAAAATTTGGTAATTGATTATTGCAAAGTCAATAAATTGATTAAATAAAGTGATTGAAGATTTATTAACAGACCGAAATTTGGACGTTAAGGAAATAATGTTTAATAAACATGAAATTTAAGGTAATAAGGTTGGTCGAATTTCGGGGTCGTTACATTGTGCTGCTGAAGAAACTGGATGAAGACCTTTAGACTTGTTAAGATGATCTTTACTAGCTTGAATATACTTAAAATCAACCTAAAACTAGGAAGAGGCTACCAGTACCCTTAGTCGTATCGACTTATCATAATAGTATGCAGCATCAGGTATCATATGTTTGTGTTGCACCTGTAAAGAAAAGAAAAGATAGACACAAAAAGCTAACTGTCAATTTTTCTTTCGGCTTTATTAATAGAGATGAAAGAAACAATTGTTATAAAAAAATTCAAACACTAGAGATACTTTGACCCTAGAATCATGATATGCTATATGATATATCTTTTCGATTTATCCAATAAGAGCTTATATATATATATATATATATATATATATATATATATATATATATTAGAAGTCATTATTTGTTGGCCTAAAATAATATAATAACTTCAGTTGAGCTAAAATAAGGAAAAGCAAATCAGCTAAAAACTGTCTTCACAGGCACATTATAAATGACTGTTGAAATGAATAATCAAATTCAATGAAAAACTTACAGAATGCTAACTCCCACGATAACAAGAGGACAGGGATATTCCTTAATTTCTTTAACTCTTTACATTTATCAGGATCTCTAGAGAAAGATCATCAGTGATGTGAGGATCCGAATTTCCAGAATTTATTTAATAATATTAAATGAGAATTTAATTAATAAAATTATCAAGTTTGTTAAACTATTGGTGAATTATATGTGATTTAAAGTGAGTAAAGGGATTTAATTGGTAAATTAAATCGGTATAAAGATGATGACAAATGGTGATTGGATAGAAATAATTAAAGAATAAATAAATTGTTTAAAAAAAATAACAATTTACGGAAAATAAGAGAAACTTTGATGAAATTATTGATATTTAGAAACGGTTGTGGAGGTACATAAATTAAATAATGTTATGTGGTAATGTGAAATGTATAAATTAGATATATATATATATATATATATATATATGTGTGTGTGTGTGTGTGTGTGTGTGTGTGTGTGTGTTTATGTTTAATTGTTGTAATTGTAAATGTCAGTAATTATAATTAAGGGATTAATAATTAAATTAATCTAAAGTTAAATAAAAAGTGAATGAGGAAGTTGGTAAAAACTTAAATTATTGATTACATAATTAATCAATAATTATGGTGAAGGTTTAGAAATTAATTGAGATGAAATGTAATTATATAAATTATATAATAATAAATTATATAATTTATATAAGAAAATTAAAGTGATATATTAAGAAAATTATAATTATATAAATTATATAAGAATAATTATATAATTTATATAAGAGGATTAAATTAATAAATGTATAATTATTGATTATGCAATTAAGGGATAATTATGGAGAAATTTAAGAAATTATTTAATAAAGGAGAATGTAAATATATAAATTATATAATTTATATATAAAGAAGTTAATGTAAATATTAAAGAAATAAAAATAAATGAGAATAAATGAATGTTTTAAGTTAATAAAAATTATGGTTATGTGTAATAGAATTATTATGACTTTTATGAAGAACAATATTTCGGAACTGTAAACATGTTAATGTAGCATGTTGTCCAAATAACGAAGTGAAAAATTATGAAAAATAATTTTTATATGTTATGATTTTTGGAGGTATAAATTACCTCATATAATTACATGCATGGCGTTATGCGTGTACAAATTTTTTCAAGCAAATTATTCAAAAGAGGTATTAAAATTACTTATAAATCATGTTATGATTTTTGGTAAATTAAAATAAATATTTTATATACATTATATAAAATTTTTATTATACGAAATAATTATGTAATGTATTAAAAAAATATTATTATGCACGCTATTTTTTGGAACACTCCGAAAATGGAAAGGCAAGTCGGTGGAATGCAATTAAGTTTCCAAATTAGTTAAGAATAATGTTTATAAAAAGGAAAAGAAGCAAAGAAAAAGGTTTAATGTTAACATGTATATAGCAAGCTTCAAGGAAGGAAATTCAAGTTTTAAGAAGGTATAATCGTTTTTTTTGTGATTTATTTTAGTATTTTGGTGTGAAAATAAATTGTGTGAAAAATTTGTAAATAATTATAATAATTATTCTAAATAATTATGGGATGTATATGTATGAATTATATATTTTTTGGAGTATTTATGTTGTAAAAATAAGGAACAAAAATGGATAATTGTTGTGCATGGTGGCTACTGTTTCGGGAAGATGAAGAAATTTTTTTTGGAGGGCTGCCCGCGCATTGCGCTGCAGCATTTTTTCTCTGCGCGCTAGAACAAAACGGTGTCGTTTTGGGCAAGAATTCGGTCAGCCGCTCATGTGCTACTTCGTCGCCAAACGACGTCGTTCGCTGGAACGGACAAGGGACTGTCGCGCCATGCGCGACCGCGATTTTTGGGGCAAAATTACAGTTTTTCCCCTGGCATTTTCAGTTAATACCGACCGTGTCCCTTGACCACGAAAATTACGCAAATGCCCCTGAACTTTCCGGAAAATACCGAATGTATCCCTAAGGGTGCGTAAATGACGAAAATGTCCTCAGAAATTGTTTTTAATTGAAATAAATGTTTAAAAATGTTTAAAGATTCTAGAAAATTTTAGAAAAATACTAAAAATATGGAAATGATGTCTGGGCATTAAATTTAATATTTTTTTAAATATTAAATATTGGGGATTAATATTTAAATATTCTAAATATTAATCTAATGAGTTTAAAGGATTAGAAAATGAATAAATGTAAATCCGGACAATCGAATACGCTAAAATTTGTCCAATGAACCGGGTTGTCCGTATTGAAGGTATATGATATTAAGTTAAATTAATTATTATGGAATGAGGTTAATATAATTAACCATACTATTAAATAATTGGCCCAAAAATGGTATTAATTAATTAAATTAATATTATAAGAGGATAAATAATTATCATTTGATTATTTTATGGTCATAAGTTGTTCGAGAAAGAGTGTTGAGTTATCAATTTATTAATTGGGCATACATGCAAGTTCTTCAGTCCTTAAATGTTAAATGTTGACTGTTATGATATGATAATATTTATTAAATGCATATAAATTATGTGTTATGTGATCTGTGGATAATATGACGACTATGTGTACTTTGTGCAATGATATGAGATATATTGTTATAGTAGAGGCATAACACGTAATGCATGACACACACCAAGCATGATAAGGTATGTGCTAGGTAAAGTATAAACTGTTGAACTTGCTGAGCCGTTGTGCTCATAACTTGCTTAAAATAAACTTTTACAGGTTAAGAAATGAATTTCAGGAATACTGGATTATGTTAGAGATGAATTATTTAGAAGGTTGGAACTGTAACTGTTATATTATAATTTAATGCGGGAAAATTTGCCAATTTTACTGTGATGAGTTGTATGCACATATATGTTGAATTTGGATATGATAAAAGTTTAAGTTGTGTACCATAATTGTTCAAGATGATTGTAATGATAGAGACTATTATATAGCTAGTTATGAATCATGAAACAAAGAATGTTGTACGGATATACAATACTAAATGTTGAATGTTGAGTTGTACAATACTTGTAATAGAAAGAAAAAGTAAAGGTTGCGATCCAGGGACTAGGATCAAGAAATTAGGTTTTTAAATATCCAAATGTTTGAATACAATGATTGAATCGAGAAAAAGAAAAATTTATACCAAAAATTTGGTAATTGATTATTTATAAAATCAATCAAGGGATTAAAGAAGGTAATTAAAGATTTACTAACGGACCGAAATTTGGACGTAAGGAAGATAATGTATCATAAATACAAAATTTAAGGGAATAAAGTTGGTCAAATTTCGGGGTCGTTACAAGTGCATTCCCAATCAAATCAGATGAGAGTGATTGAAACGCATCTTCCGAGTTTGTCCCATCCTGAGCAGTTATCTCTTCTAATTCTCCATACATCTTGAGTCAAGGAATGAAACATGTTAAAGGCCTATAGTCAAAATTGATGTGTACGTTAAAGACCAGTTTGAATTTAACTAGGGATAATCCGTGCCTGAAGGCACGGTGCAACTACTATAACAATTGAGTATTGTATCTAATATTTCTAGATTAAAAAATCTAAAACTGTTGTGGACTCTTAGTTTCATAATAGAACTGAAAGTCCAACCATTAATAGAAAAAAATTGATATCCAATCCAGTCATAGTTTTTTTTTTTAGACAAACATTAGTGTGCTACTCATTCCCAATTTAAAATTAGTTACTGTCAGGTTTGAAAAATTAATTGATTGACGATAACGTGCTCAAATTTGTGTAATATAGTTTTTTTTGATATCTCACACACCTTTTCTTTATTGACAAAACGGAATAAGAAGTTTAACAACATTTATTTGCCTCAAATAGCTCTAATCATCGATCAATATGATCTATGAATAGTATTTCCTGTGAAAAAATGGTAGTACTGCAAGTCATTTGGTGGGATCCAATGAGGGGAAAAAAATGTAAAAATCTGAAGGAAAGAATTTTGCATATAAAATGAGCCATCTAAGTCCAAACAAAAAAGTATTGTCATAACACCAACTAAATCGCATTACCATAATGTTTTTTTCTCTATATTTTTTCTTGAAATTGGACAAAAGATTTCCATACCATAAGTCAGAGCCTACTACAATAGTTGCTCTCGATATAGCCCGCAAAAACACAAAAGAGATGACATGTAATTACCTGAAGACACGACGTAGATTAAAATTCTAAAAATACTCTATTACCTAAAGATTTTTCGCAACCTAAAATAACTTACAAAGTAATTAGAATGAATCTGAGCCGTTCCTGTGATTTCCCGTCCAAATTAATTTGCACGTGAAAACATAACGACCGCAATACCCAAAAAAAAGAAAAACAGGAAAAAGGCATCAATGCTAAAAGGGTCCATGTTGTTTACTTGTAATTTATTTATTTATAATAATAATAATAATAATAATAATAATAATAATAATAATAATAATAATAATAATTATAATTATTATTACTATTATTATTATAATAATTATTATTGTTATTATTATTATTATTATTATTATTATTATTATTAGTAGTAGTAGTAGTAGTAGTAGTATTAGTATTATTATTATTATTCTTATAATAATAATAATAATAGGTCAAAAATTCAGTCTAAACAAAAATTTATCCATTTTCCAAAAAATGTTAAATAAAATAAAAAAATTTATCATTGTCTAAAAATTTAAAATCCAATTAATTCATTGCTCAAGTAACACATCCTAAAAATAAAAATAAACTATTTTCGTAGGAAACACGGTTACACTTATCGTGTGCAACAAGCGTTTGAACCCCAAGGTTACCCCAAGTGGACGAGTTTTGTCTTGTGAGGGTTTGTAGTGAATTTACCCACAAAATTCAAAATTTCAAAATTTTTAAAATTCCTTAAAAAAAAATCAAAATATTACCTAAAAATAAAAAAAATCCTAAATCTCTTCCCCTACACTTAAAATTTATATTGTCCCCAATGTAAAGAAAAATGTAAAGAAAAAGGCATAGATAACGAAAATATAAATACAAAATTAAAAAGAAAGAAAATTATACTCCCTTTGGGTTGCCTCCCAAGCAACGCCTTTGTTTATTGCCACTGGCTGGACAACATGTTTAACCACTACGTCACTCATTCTTCATGAATTTTGACAATCTCATCCAACTTTGCTACATTTATCATGGACTTGTTCAAACTCTCTTACAGTGTATATGAAGGTTTTACTCCCTCTTCAATGAATTTGAGATGATTAGGGAGAAGCTTCAAATTTGAAATGGAATCTTGTTAAACAAATGGTAAAGACTTCTTGTTAGGAACTGGTAAGTCAAAATATGGATCATTACCTGCTTTCGGAGAACCATTTAAAGCCGCAATAGTTTTCTTTAACTCCTCATTCTCTTTCCCAAGATTCTAACTGCATATCGTTTTCAATTCACTCTTTCCATCAGTTTCAGAAATTTTTTGTACTAAAGAATCAATCACATCAACAAAGTAAACATAATTAGGACATTTCATGGCATCAAAAATATTAAACTTAACAATTTCGCCATTAAACTCCATTATCAGTGTACCACTATGAACATCGATCTTAGTCTTGGATGTCTTTAAGAAATGTCTTCCTAACAAAATAGGAGTATTTTGATCACCATTCTCCATATCAAGCACATAAAAATCAGTAGGAAAAATTAAATTATTTACTTGCACAAGAATATCCTCTACTATACCCTTAGGATAAGCGTTAGATCCATCAGCCAACTAAATCACAGTACCAGATCTATTCAAAGGTTCAAGTTTCAAAGAAGCATATATAGAATATGGGATGACATTAATGGATGCTCTTAAGTCTAACATGGCTTTTTCAAATCTAATATCACCTATCTTGCAAGGGATAGTAAACATTCCTAGATCTTAACACTTAGTAGGGAGTTTTCTTTAAATTATTGCCGACACATTCTTTCCTACTTGTACCTTTTCATATCTTTTAAGTGCTTGTTTTCTCTTGTGTGTACACAATTCCTTCAGAAATTTAGCAAAACGAGGTACTTGTTTAATAACATCTAACAATGAAATATTTACCTCGTATTTACGAAAAGTTTCATATAAATCTGAATCTTTTTCATACTTTTTTCGATTAAAGCAAGAGGAAAAGGGGGTACCGGTTTATAGTCAGAAAGAGGTGGAAATGTATGCTTAAGGGTACCATTGTCACCTAGAATATTGTCATCCTCCTTACTTTCGCCGGCTTCTGTGTTGTCCACTTTTGGTTTGTTTTGCTCTTTTGGTGCAGACCCTGTCTTTTTCGGAGTTTGTATCTCTTTACCGCTTCTCAAAGTAATTGCACTGATATACGCTTTTGGATTCATCACTGTTTGAGAGGGTAATTTTCCAGAATTTTTCGCCTCCAATCTACTGATTGTAGTTGTCATTTGTCCCATCTGCGTTTCCAAATTCTATATATTTGCCTTCGTTTCATGTTGAAATTGCAAAGTGTTAGTGCTAAGTTGTTTAACTATATCTTCTAAAGACATATTAGAATGAGATTATTGTCCCTGTTGTTTGTTGGGATACGACTGCTTGTATTGTTGATAGCTTGTAAAGTTCTGATTTATGGGTTGATTTACTTGTGAATTTCCATAGCCAAAATTAGGATGATGTAACGCCCCCAAAATCCCAGCGCTTTCGATGTGGCGGACTATGCATTAAAATTTTCTCTTAACTTTGTCGCTGGATCTTAACTTTAGCTCAGTCTCATAAGTATATAAGTATCAATTTGTATTTCATCCATATAAATGGATAACACCATATATAACGATCTAATTTTAACCTTAAGATTAAACATTCTATAACTTTACATGTTCCTACATCCATAGTATTAAATCATTAGGACGGCTCTTGGGAACAGAGAATCCCGCGGTGAATGTTTGTATCTTCACCCGTGATAAATATTTGCATCTTTATCCGTGACAAATGGTTGTATCTTTATCCTGTGTAAAATCCTCTTTCCGTACAGAACATTACCCAACGAGTTAAAACCCTCATTCGAAACATATTTGTTTATAGTGATATCTTTTCATATCAATAATCCTACTTATATGGTATTCAGAATAGTAATAACCTGGGTCCGATGAACCTTAACGATGGATTTGACCAGTCAACATCGCTTAGTCCTGTCTCAGATGTACAACACTCACAAGTTATTTACCGATCCTCATCCAGATAAATACATCATTATCAATATTATGTTAAGTTTTAACAATTCTAGGTTATATCAAAATTAAAACATAACAACATTCTGATGATAATAATTTATATCATTCATTTAATATTCGATTACATGTTTGTTTGTTCGTATTACAACAATCGTTATGACTTATACAAATACAATTAATAAATATAAAAATCTAATCTACGCTTCATCTTTACGTTCATGATCTTCTTAACGTTCATCTTTAATCTGCAAATAAGGTTTTATTCGTAAGAATGAGCACGACGGCTCAACAAGTCTAACATACAGCACATACACTGTCACGGCCCCGAAATTCGACCCACTTTATTCCCTTAAATCTTGTATTTAATAAATATTATTTTCTTTACGTCCAAATTTCGGCCCGTTAATAAATCTTTCATCACCTAATATGATCCATTTTTTAATTTCAATATCATCAATTACCAAATTTTCGGTATAAATTTTTCTTTGTCTCAACTTAATCGTTGTATTAAAACATTTGGATATTTAAAATCCTTACATTTCGATCCTAGTCCCATGGATCGCAACATTTACTTTTTCTTTCTCTCACTTGTATCATAAAGCTCAACATTCAAATTTTAATACCATTCATATCCATACAAATATTCCTTGTATCATCATTCATAGATTAAACATATAATAATCTATGTCATAACATTTATCTTGTACGATTACAACTCATAATTTAACTTTGCTCGTCCTATCAGGATCCCATTTATAAACTCATACAAAACATCAAGGTAACATTGGCAAATTATCCACATTGCATTATAATATAACAATCACGTTTTCTACCTTCTAGGCAATTCATCTTTAACAAAAATCCAATATTCTTGAATGTCATTTCTTTCCTGCAAAAATGTTATTGAGCAAGTAATGAGCACAACGGCTCAGCAAGTTCAACAGTTTATGCTTCACATAGCACATACTTTAACATGCTCAGTGTGTGTCATACATTATGTGCTTGTGCTTCTATCATAACAATATATCTCATATATATTCATATCGTTGCACAAAGTACACATTGTGGTCATATAAATCACCTATCACATAGCACATCATTTTTATGCAATTAAAACAAGAATTACATATCATACATTTCGACATTTAACATAAAAGGGATTGAAGAACTTGCCTGGCATCCAATTATTTAAATTGTTAGCTCAAACCTTTAACTCGATCAACCTATGATCATAAAATAATCAAATAATAATTATTTATCTCTTTATGATATTAATTTACTTAATTAATATCATCTCTGGGCCAATTATTAGTTTATATGGCCAACTATAATAACCTTGTTCATTAAAATATTAACATAACTTAATATATAATACTTTCACTACGGACAACCCGACCCATCGGTTAAAATTTAACATATCTAATTGTCCAAAAATTTTATTTAAGCATTTTCTAACCTTTAAACACATTTGATTAATATTTAAAATATTTAAATATTAATCCTCAATATTTAATATTTTTACAAAAATATTAAATTTAATGCCCAAACATCATTTCTATATTTTTAGTATTTCTCTATAATTTTCTAGAATTTTTTTAACAATTTTTAAACATTTATTTCATTAAAATTTGATTCTGAGGGCATTTTAGTAATTTCCGCTCCCATAGGGACTCATTCGGTATTTCCCGAAAAGCCCAGGGGCATTTCTGTAACTTCCGCGGCCTTGGGGACACGTTGGGTATTTCTGGAAAAGCTGAAGGGCACGACTATAATTCTACAGGGCCAAGGGACACGGTCGGTATTAACCGAAAAGAGCAGGGGCACGCTGGTAATTTCTAGCGTTGCCGTCGGTCGCGCCATGCGCGACCCTGCCTCTGCCGACGCAATCAAAACGACGTCGTTTCCCAGCCCGTTTCTGGTCTCCGCGCAATGCGCGGCCTGCCCCCCTCTCAACGCCAAAAACGGCGTCGTTTAACATCGCGCTTCAGAATTTTTCAACCGCGCCATGTGCGGCTTTCCCCCTTTTTTTTCTTCCAGTTTTCGTGCAAACAGTGTATCAACTTCCCAAAAATATCCTTTTTCTACCAAAATTTCTCCACAAAAACCATTCCAAAAATTCTATAAATCATACTTCTACATCAAATAATTATTTAGAACAATTATTCTAATTATTTTCTATTTTTCCACACAATTAATTTATTATTAAAATTACATAATAAATCATACAAATTAATATGTATACCTTTCAAAGGCTTGAAATTCTTCCTTAATGACATCAAATAATTTCTTTCTTCTCCCTCTTGGTGCCATGGTGGTTCGGTGGCGGTGACATGGTGGTTCGGTGATGGTTCGGATGGAAGAGGGGAACAAGAGAGAGAAAGTAAGTTTTTTGTTGCCTTCTTTTTTTCTTCTTTCTTTTCTCTTTTTTTTCTTTTCCTTTTTATAACTCACTAATCTCAACCAAATTTTAGAATTTATCAATTCCACCGCCAATCCTTCTTCCGGAATTTTCCAAACAGCCACAACGCATGCATAATTATTATTTTAATACATTACGTAATTATATCGTGTAATAAATATTTTATATATTATATATAAAATATTTATTTTAATTCACCAAAATTCATAACATAATTTATGAGTAATATTAATATCATTTTCGGTATTTTACTTGACAAATTTTGTACACGCATAACGACATGCATGTACTTATTTGAGGTAATTTTTACCTCAAAAAATCATCAAATAATTCATATAGCCCATAAAAATTATTTTTCATAATTTTCACTTTTTTACTTGAACAACATGTTACATTAACATGTTCACGTTTCCGAAATATTATTTTTCATAAAGGTCATAATAATTCCATTATACATAAATATAATTTTTAATAACTTAAAACATTCCTTTTTCTTATTTATTATTTCATTTCTTGAATATTTACCATAATTTCTTTATATATAAATTATATAATTTAATATTATATAATTTATATATTTACATTCTCATTTCTTAATTAATTTCTTAAATTCCTCCATAATTATCAATTAATCAATAACTTCACATTTATTAACTCTCTCATTATTCTAATTTTCTTATATAAATTATATAATTTATCCTTATATAATTTATATAATTATAATTTCCTTTAAACATCACTTTAATTTTCTTATATAATTTATTATTATATAATTTATATAATTACATTTCTTCTCAATAAATTTCTAAATTTTTACCATAATTCTTAATTAAATCTAAAATCAAAAATCACAATTTTATTAACTTCCTCATTCGCTTTTTTATTTAAATTTGGATTAATTTAATTATTAATCCTTTTACTTCCACAATTAAACATAACACATATATATACAAATGTATATATATTCATATCTAATAACATTATTTAAATAATAATTCCTGCACCTTCACAATAATTTTATTGTACAATTTATTGTACCTTTACATATAATTTCTTTTATTTTTCATAAATTATTTTTAAATAATTTATTTACTTTTCAATTAATTTAAATCAACATAATTCCTCACCATCTCTGTACAATTTTAATTTACTAATTAAATCCCTTCAAACACTTTAAATTACTTAAAATAATAATTACCTTAAACAACCTTGATATTTTTTTTTCATCAATTAATTCTTATTTGATATTATTAAAGGAATCCTGAAATTCGGATCCTCACATACACAGTTTATGGTTTCATATAAACTTTAAAATGCATTGACTGAACATAATTCTCCATTTAATATCACATATAGCTCACGTTCCAACAATCTATATCACATTGACACATAAAGTGTATAAATCATGTTCATAAATCCTAAACATAACACATAACAGTTAGAAGACTTGTAAACATCAGTTAAAGACTTCACATATCATCTATTGCATAATAACAAGACATTACACATCTTATTTATCATTTTAACAATACTACACAAGTAGCACATAGCAAGAGTTAGAAGACTTGCCTTGATTCGATAATATAGTTTAAGTTAATATTTGCGTTTAATCATACGACTACAAGGTATGTGAGGTTGATATAACCATTAGTCCAATTACGACTTCATAATCTAGTTAATAATAACTAGTTTATTTATTTTTTCTTGCTTCACTAACATATGAACATAAACTAGACATCAAGACTAGTTTCATTGTTCATTGCTTTGATTAATTTGAACATAATAACCGCTAATATTTTTGATCTTTAATTCTTTATACATGAAATAAAATCAAACATTATATCCGCTTATAAAGAAGACTTTTTTTATTTTATATAAAATAATTTGAGCATTATAACTGCATATAAAATGAGTATTTGAACGAATACTTTAAGAAAATTTCAGCATTATAACTGCTTATAAAATGAGTATTTGAACGAATACTTTAAGAAAATTTAGCATTATAACTGCTTATAATAGTAACTTTTGTACTATATATCTCCAATAATTTGGGCATTATAACTGCTTATAAAAGTATATTTATACTAAATATAAGAAGAAAATAAACATAATAACCACTAAAGTATACCTCTTGTAGTGCTTGCTTTAACATATTTTGCGCAAGACTTCGATCCTTGAAATATATTTTTCACTCACAATAACTCTCAGATTATAACTATAGAGTATTTTTGCTCTTGAGCTTCTTCTTGAATGGTAGTAAATAATGAATGGCGGAGCTTCCTATTTATAGAAAAATATATTTTCGCTAATTGAAACATTAAAGCTATCACAACAGCACTATTAACTTTTAAGTAATAAATATATAATACAAAATAATATAATATATAATATCATTCCAAATAATATAATATAATATAATTCAAAATAATATAAAATAATATTCTAAAGTAAATAAAAATAATATAATATAATATAATATAGTATAATATAATATAATAAAGAAAATAATGCAAAATATAAAATACAATATAATATTAATGTAAGTATCCATTCGTTCATTCGTTAATCATATTTTTATATTTTTATCGTTTCATTAATAATTGCATTAATATTTTATTAGAATTTTATAATTAACTTTTACACATGATCAATTACCAAGTTTAAGTTTGACAAAAACATATTATATGTATAAAAAATAAAATTACATGTTATTCTCTCTTATTAGTTATAAGTTCATATGTATACACACACAAACACACACACGTGTGTGTGTGTGTGTGTGTGTGTGTATTTGTGCAATATCCCTATATATCTTACAATGACAAAAACAAAACGGAAGTTTGTTGGGACCTAACCTTTATGAAGCACCCATATCATACGTAAAAAGGGTCTCGAAAGAATTGGGTCGCTCACTTGTATTTGAGCACATATTTTGAGTGAAAAAATATTTGATAGCATGTAAAGTAATTGCTACGTGAAAGATAAGGCTAAATCACATGGTGGGTTGGCAAAATTAGTAGTACCCATGGTGGGTTGGCAAAATCAGTAACACATCATCGTATATAGGATATACTACTAGCAGTATCACTTATGAATGTCGTCATTCCATAATAACAGTGAAACTTCATATGTTTTATGGCATGTGCAGCTTAGAAATCCGTTCACGATTCACTAATTAGGAGTGAATCTTGAATAGTCCCCGTTTTGGGACTGTTCGTGTATGTTCCGCTCCCACTTAGGCCGGTGTCAATGACTTAAACACATGTAACTGTTTGTTCTAAAGATATTTTGGTATGCTTATCTTCTATTGTTCTCCGGGTACATACTTAGACTGTGTAAATTATAGTCTATTTCGTGTACTTGGAGACCGATGAGAGATGCTGCCGAAATTTCTTTAAAACAAACAGATGTATTTGTTTAAGTCATTTACATTAGTGGGACGTCTCATACAAGAATGGGATAGAGGCCTGACCGGTGTAATAAGGGTGAAGACGTATTTAGATAGGAAACATACATTATACCTATACATTTGTAATAACACAATTTAATGAATACAATAAATTTTGTCAAAATAGGTACCATACTATTATGGATTTTTATTCAGACCGTAGTTAGATGAGGCGATGAAAATCAAGCGGGCAGATAGGTGCTATAGCTGAATTTAAACTGGTTGTCAAGTGTTTTTGGATTACGCCTATAGTCAGAAAGAATGTGTCAATGCTCAGAACAAGATAAGGTGCCCGTGTTTGAAATATAAGACTATAAATTATATGGACAGATATATAGTCGCCTATCATTTACTTGTTAATGAGTTTACGAAAAATTACGAAGAATGTTGGTGGGCACATGGACAGAAAAGAACGAGTGTCAATGCACGGATACATAATCTAGCAGACAGTAGTATCCATCGTATGAATGATATGGTTCATGATATTATTGGGCCGGATTTTGATTAGGAACAAGACAAAGATCAACTTATGAATTCTAATGCCAAAGCGTTCTTTAAGTTATTAGAGGAGGGAGGCGAGCCGTTGTGGGTTGGTTGCTCAAAGAAAACTACATTGTCTACAGTGGCGACGTTACTTAACATCAAGGATGATCACAATAAACATGAGCCATGAGTGTTTTGAGTCGCTTTTAAGGGCCATTAAGAGTATGTTGCCAAATGGTGAAAAAATTCTAGATAACTATTACTTTTTGTAAGAAAATGGTGAAGAAGTTGGGTCTTGGATACCAGAAGATCGATACATGTCCGAACAATTGCATGTTATTTTATAAGGAAAATGAACAGAAGACAAAGTGCACGTTGTGCAGTCATGATAGATTTAAGCCTAATAAAGAGGGTGTGACTATAAAAAAGACATATATACTTTTTAAGAATTTAAGGTATTTTCCAATTACACATTGGCTGCAAAGATTGTACATGTCTTCAAGAACTGTTAAACACATGACTTGGTATGCAAGATCTCCAACTAAAGAAGGGGAACTTAACCATCCCTGCAGATGGGAAGGCTTGGAAAGATTTCAATTTAGCACATTCGGGGTTTGCATTATAACCAAGAAATGTGAGGCTTGGCTTGTCAACCGATGGTTTTAACCCTTTTGGCCACTCAGTTGTTCCGTACTCCTGCTGGCCTGTGATTGTGACACCATATAACTTTCCTCCTTAGATGTGTATGAAACAACCATACTTATTTCTTTCACTCACGATTCCTAGTCCCAAGAGTCCTATAAAGAATCTAGATGTTTACTTGAGACCTCTTTTAGACGAGTTGAAGGTATTGTGGGAGGATGGAGTACATACTTGGGATGTTTCGACGAAAACAAATTTCAACCTTCGGGCATCAATTATGTGAATTATTAGTGATTTTCCTGCTTATGGTATGTCATTTGGATGGAGTACACATTGGAAAATGTCTTGTCCATATTGTATGGAGCATACAAAGTCTTTTAATCTACCATAAGGTTGGAAGCCCTGCTGGTTTGACTGTCATTGTTATTTCTTGTCGATAAATCACCTTTTTCGAAGAAATAGAATTTTTTTTATAAAATGAAAAGTAGAGAATGCTATGTTGATATGATGATTGTCTGGGATGGAGGTGCGTGACCGTGTGATGAGATTGCTGATAATCTCATTTGATAAAAGTGTTGCCTCAGAAATAATCAATGAGTTTGGTGACTCTCACAATTGGGTTCGAAGAAGCATATTTTGGGAACTATCTTATTGGTCTACAAACTTGATTCGTCATTATCTAAATGTAATGCATATTGAAAAGAATGTGTTCGACAATGTATTTAACACTGTGATGGGTGTTAAGGGCAAGACGAAAGATAATGATAAAACACGGTTGGATATGAAAGATATTTGTAAGCTTCTTAGATTAGAACTTTATGAATCAGCTAATGGAAAGATTGTCAAACCGCATGCAAAATACACATTGTCCACAAAGTAGGTTGAAGATATGTGTGCATGGATCAAGTCCCTGAAACTACCACATAGATATGCGTCAAACATTGCAAGGTGTGTTACAAGTGGAAAAATACAGGCGATGAAGAGTCATGATTGTCACGTGTTCACGGAGAGACTCATGCCTATAGCATTTTGAGACTTACTTGATAAGCCAATATGAGATGTTTTGACTGAGCTTAGTCATTTCTTCAAAAGCATATGTTCAAAAACGTTAAATGCAAAGGACATAGAAACACCTGAAAAGAGGATCATTGAGATCACGTGTAAATTTGAAAAAATATTTTCACCAGGATTTTTTGACTCCATGAAGCATTTACAAATACATCTACCCTATGAAGCTCGTGTTGGTGGTCCAGTTCAACACAGATGTATATATCATTTCGAGAGGGTGATGGGAAACCTTAAGAGGAAGGTTAAAAATAGAGCTTATGTTGAGGGGTCGATATGTGAGGCATACATTTTTCATGAGATATTTACGTTTGTCTCAGACTATTTTCCGAACGAAGTTTTGATGAAACCCAATCGATTTTGAGACATGATGATGGGGGGAACGTTGAACTAAACAGTCGACAATATGTATTTGGTTTACTGGGTCATGCTTATGGAAAAGACAAAACGCATATTCCTCTCTCTAAGGCAGAATTACATGATGTACATACTTACATTCTTCTTAATTGCGAGGAAATTGACGGATTGGTGAGGTATGCATGTAAAACTCATATTTAACTTGATCTCATTGATGTACACTACAATCTCATATATATTGTTTCATATGTATAATATTTCTGTAGATCATTTGAAGCTGAGTGAAGAACAAATCAACACAGCATCACTGATAAATATATTGAACTGAATCGAGATCAAAACTTTGCAAAGTAGCTAAAGGACAAAGTAAGCTATTTAACTTAATTAAGTCATTTTATTTAATGTTATTATTACAATTATTCACAATGTATTAAGCAATTGTAGGCTCTTAATGATGATACAATTCCTTTAAATGTACAAGATTTAGCCATGGGCCCAGATAGGGACCAAGTCACTCATAATAGTTATAAAGTAAATGACTATAATTTTCATACGAAGAGATACACCATTGGTCAAGGAACAACCAATACTGGAGTGTTAGTTCAAGAATATTACTAAAATGAAGTTGGCCGTGCCTTTTATGGGGAGTTGGAAGAGATCATTGAGTTGTCGTACAAGGGTACATACGGATGTCAGATTAATCTATTTAAATGTCATTGGTTTGATTTAGAAAAAGGGATACATGTCGATCGACATGGAATTGTCGATGTTGACCTTAACAAAAGGACATATATGAATGCACTATTTATGTTGTTAACTCAAACACAACAAGTATATTACACCGTACTCCTATTCGAAAAAGGGATAAAACATCTATAGATTGACAAGTTGTCATCATTCATACTCCTGCGCGCATTCGTGTCCAATTAGTAGAAGGAGAATTCTACCAAGAGGAGACGTTACATAACCCTCCTATAATAAATCTCGATGACAACAATTAGCTCAATAATTTAGAAGGTAGAGGTGATGATGATGAATTGGATTCTGATTCAGTACAACACTTAGATAATAGTGATACTGATGAGGATGAGCTACTAAGTGATAGTGACACTGAATCTGAAGTAGGAGATGGTTATTAATCTCCACATATTGTTGAAGATGATTCAGAATCTGACTGCGAGTTTCATTAAAATGTATGTTTAATTTTATTTTTGTAATCATGTAGAGTTATATATAAATGTTTTATATATACACTTGACATAAACCATTACACACATGTTTATATAATATTATTAACTTGTCATAAACCATTGCACACATATTATAATCATTTACATTTCACTTATAATTGCACACATGCGTCCCCATTTTATTTTTGTAATCGTTATTATGTAAGTCACATTAATATGTCATTTTTTTTAATAGATGTCATCTTCAGCAGTAGGAAGAAAGCGTGATTTAGGTTGGGGTCCAAATCAGATCCCAAATGCCCCAGATAATCCAGACGACTATATTTTATTGTAGATTTATCCTGATCTAAACAACACGTAAGTTATTAACCATATAGTAGTATTAAATTAAAAATAATATTATTGTATATACTAATATAAATTATTGTATATTTTAGAGATTTTGTAAATGTTAAGGTTGTTAAATGTATTTCACAGTTATGCCAGCAAAACTGACCTACCTCATCTATTACGTGGGCCAGCACACCGCTAGCCCACAAGAAGGCCTATTGGCAGGAGTTCTAGGTATTTTTTTCCCCGTAATTTTTAACTATTCTATTGAACTATTCTAATGTTTAGTATTATCAGGTTAATTATATTATGTATATTTTAATGTTATTATTGTATTTTCATTTCAGAAAAGATACAAGTGGGAAGAGGCACAGACATGGGTTATACAAACACTGTTCTGGCATAAATGTGTTGTCCGCACAAAAGATAACATAAAGAAATGAGTAGGAAAATGCACTATATAATGCTTGCATAGACCATCCTGGCTAGGTTGCAGAGTATACGCATGAGTACGGTCTATGGTGGTGCTCGCGTGATATTTGGGTTAAGATGTGCCAGTAGTGGCAGAGTGACGAATGGGCGAATAAAGGTAGGATTACCGTCAGGAACAGATCCACGGGTGTAGCTGAAGGGAAAAAGGCAAATGGTATATACAAAGGGGTTAGTATATCACAGGCGCATCATTTCATTGATAGTGAGGTACAGAGTTCGTCAAATTTACTTTATTTATGTTTACGATCATTTTATTAGTATTTATTTACATGATTAATATATTTATACACTTGTCATATTTGTAGTCATCTAGCAGGTCTAGAGGTTAGACTATCAATTGGTTGGATGTGTATGTGGCCACCCGTGATAGTCTGTCTAATGTTATACAGATACGAATAATTAAGTTTGTATTTACGTTACATGTTTATACATTAAGTTTGATGTTACATTTAACTATTTAATGTATTACTTAATTATAGGACACTTATAAACAATTAATGGATGAGTGGTATCCCTCTAGCAGCCGTCGCCCGCCGATTGATCAAGAGTTGTGTGAAAGGGCGTCAATTGTTAAGAAGAATTTTGTTAAGGGCCAAGGGCAGCTAAGACGACTGAGTATTAATGTCTCTTGCAGCTTAGGTAGCCAGTCTACCCAAGCATCATACAATCTAATGACACATAACGCTATAAACTGTGTTAGAGCTATATACAGAGATCTTGCCCTTCTACGTGAACTACAAGATCATTTGAAAAAGTTGAGTCCTGATTCATTAGCAGATGCAGTGGCGACAACTGTAAGTCAGCCGGACTAAGAGGAGACTGAGCATGATGAGCTAATATTATTGATTAATGCAACAAAATTAATCAGTCAATAATATTATCTTGAACATGTTTCTTTTTCTGTTACAGGAACGTAGCAGTTAACTAGATCGATGAAACTTGGTGAGCTACATATCGTTTTTATCTTGTTTTTTTTCTTCACTTTATTTTGTAACCCATGCACGGTCTAATTTTTATCTTATTGTATATATTTATATACCCAGATTGGATTGGATGCTAGTTTTATGTTTATATGAAATTTATGTTATTTAATTTGGTTTGAATTTGATATTTAGTTGGAGATCTAAATGAGATTGTTTATATATCCATTGTGCTGTGTTGGGATGTATTTGACAGTAAAAAAATTTATGGGAATTGAAAAAAAGTAATTTTTCTTTTTTTTTACAATTATCAGCAACTGAATTCGGTCGCTAATGCTCGGTTGCTAATTCTTGGTCGCTAATTCGGTCGCTGTTGATCTTAACTATTAGTCGCTGATAATCTTCATAGCAGTCGCTGATATATATGGTCGCTATTAGTGGTCACTAACATGTAGCGTACGTCCTCCAGGGTGGCATATGTGATGACTCAACTTAGCGATCACGTTACTCACCATTTGTGGTCACTAAAAAGTCGGTCGCTATTGTCTGTCGCTGATAACCATGTTAGTGACCAAACTATATGCGACGGTTATTAGCGACCATATGCGGTCACTGATACGTATTAGCGACCGAATACGGTCGCTAATAGGCTTTTTCTTATAGTGCCATGTAATTTTTTTTTCGATTATAGCCCATCAATTTGTTTAAGATTACAGAATGAGAGCAAATTTGAATAGAAAAAATAAGCATATTTATTTTTAATGGCAGGGAAGGATGCCAAATTACTAACATACCCTCTTGCCCACACGCTTGCAGCTTTCCGGTGCATTTTTAACTGGAAAAAGGATCGAAAGGTGCTTTCAATTGTCTAGGCTTAAGTTTATTATGTATTTAATCTAAAAAATAGTTTAGGGTGCATATCGATTCCCACCCTAAAGTTTGGGGTGCAATTTGCATTTTAATCAGTATTTTTAAAGTGTAGAGATTTGGGTTGAAACAGAAAAATTGGTTTTCGAGTGAAACACTTTTGACAAAAACACAAAATACAATATTATCTTTAAATTATTAAAAAGAAATAAATCATTTACCACTCAATTACCTTAAATTTATCATTAATATTTTTAAGATCACTTTTACAATTAAATAACCTAACACTAATTTTACTTTCTCATAAAAGTACATTTGTCAAAAGTTCTAAATTGTTCGGCTATACACATTTTCATCATTTTGTAGTGGTAGAGCTTACAATATTAGAATCTCCAAACGCACTGTACCATTATTGGTGTATTACTTTTAAATCTTAAACACTATATTCTTAAGTTAAATAAGCCAGAGTTTGAAATAAGTTGTTGCAAAACAAATAAAATTTTCAAGTGTTTTTGAATTTTTAAGCCACCAAATGCTGAATATTTAAATATACGCTTATAAGTGATTCAACTCGCCACACCAATGTCGCCTTGCCAAATAGACTCTTAACCACTTAAATTAAGTAGAAATATGATATTTGTGCTCCAGTTTTTACCATTTATATACCATCTTTACTTATTATAGAATGATAAATGACATACCAACCCAACTAATACCTTTGTTTCGGGAGTTCAAAGTACATTTTTCAAAGATGTACTATAGCTAAGCATGACAATTTTTTCGTCATCATGCTTATTTATAGTAACAAATAGACTTAAGAATACATTAATTGGGTTGGTATGTCATTTATCATTCTCTAATAAGTAAAAATGGTAAAATTTGGAGCACAAATATCATATTCCTACTTAATTTAAATGGTTAAAAGTCTATTTGGCAGCGCGACATTGGTGTGGTGATTTGAATCACTTATAAGCGTATATTTGATTATTCAGCATTTGGTGCGCTTAAAAATTCAAATACCCTTGAAAAAAAAATTTCGTTTGGCAGCAACTTATTTCAAACTCTGGCTTGTTTAACTCAAAAATATAGTGTTTAAGATTCAAAAGTAATACACCAATAGTGGTATGATGCGTTTGGAGATTTTATTATTGGAAGCTCTACCACTACAAAATGCTAAAACTGCTACAAGTAGCCAAACAATTTAAGATGATGTGTATTTTACATAATTTTATATGGTTTCATTATCAGAACATTTAGGGGTACATGTGGGAGATCAAAATTAATAACTTAGTGATAAAAGTTTCTTCTTTTTATTATATAAGAAATAGACTTGAGATACACATCATTCTTTTTTTTTCTTAACCAACATTTAAGTCAATTCATTAATTCATTTTATACTAAAAAATTAGGATCGTTTTTCATATCCACAATATAATTTTAGAGTTGACCATCAAGTGTCAAAAGTTTCATATCATCAAATTTTGCAGGGTAAAGTTTTGCAAATTCAATTAATTTTTTATTGTCAAGTGCTGAGAAAGTCACGTGGATCGAGAAACGCTATACTGGAAATTAATTCTGTAATTGTATTATCAGAACGATCATTCAATTCCCCAAGTTGACTATTAATAATTTTTGTTATGTACTATACAATCAGTGGCTGAACCAGGGCAAAATTTGAGGGGGGTCAAAATTTGAAGGCGATTACCGGAGGTCCGGAACGACGACTTGTAGGCTGCAGCGGCGACGGAGGGGAGTTGAGGTCCTTAAGGAGGTTGAGGACGCATTTTAAGCAGTTTTGATTGGGAGGGGAGTTGATGTCCTATTGGCTATTGTGTTGACTATTTGTTCCCCACTTTGCTTTCTTTCCAAAGTATACAGTTCTATGAAATTTGTGCTTTCAGTTCCAATTTGAAGCATGGAATTGAGTTGCCAAGCATAGGGCTTAGTTGAATAAGCTCCACCAGTTTGCCTTGTTTTTCTTTTATTTCCCATGTCCGGCCATCGTTTGGTTTATAATAAAAGACATCAAGTATGTTGTGTTTAAGTATTGGTAATTCCGCATGCCTTTAAATTCGGATTCGATAAAGAATTTTTAATTGTTAGCCAAATTTGAATCAAAATATTACTCGGACCTATTCGACTTGCAAATACTCGACTCGTTTACGTAGCGAGCTACTCATGAGTCTTTAAAATGAGTTTTGAATATGAACTATTTCACTTAAAATTGAACTATCATATATTCAACAGGATAAGTATACATATACACAAATCAAACACAATATTATTTTTATCATTAAAAAATATATTTTTATATTGAGATTCGTGTCACCTAACATTTTTTAATAATGAAGATGATGTGTTTAATTTGTGTGTAGTTATTCTTTTTGAATTTAATTTCACTTTTATTTATGTATGCATGTCTTATGCGATGTGATATTGAATCAAAAGCTATTTGGACCGATTAGTTGAAAATATAACCTTTTCTTTTTGTCTTTTTGTCTTTTTGTCTTTTTTATTTTTTTATTTTTATGTCCGCTCGAATCAAAGATAGCATAAATATATTAAGGATTCATATCTACGTTCTACTCTCAGTCACCCATATACTTCCTCCATCCTAATTAAAGTTAAAAGATATATTTTTGACTTCTTAACTAAATTCACAAAATTTTGAAATTTAAAATTCAATGCAAGGAGGTCAAAATTGTCAATTCCAGCAGCAGACAAAGTTTCTCCCCAGTTATCTGACTATTTCTTGAAAGCGTCGCAGACAAATACTCTATGAGGGACATCTTAGTCAAATCAAGAAAAACCACAATGAATGACACGAGACTCGAATGAATCCTCGCCAGCCAGCTGACTCAGATATTATCGGCGACCTTCCAAGTGACGCCGACGAGAGTAACATTCGCATCGGAGGGGGTGGAAGAGGAGAGAGAAAAGAGACAAAGGCACATATATACACAGACCTTAGATCCCGGAGCTAGTCGACTGGACTCCTCCGAGCCGTTGACGATGCCGACACCACCAGCGCCATCGCTCTGTGAGGTGGCACCACTCCACGACAGCGGAGTGGTCGGGCTGGCCCTCGCAATACCTGGCTTAAGAGGAATCGACTTGGAACGAGGCTGTCGAACGCTCCAGTGGAGTGGCAAAGATGAAGATGGCGGCGGCGGAGGTTGGGGGGTCAAGAACTCTTCCGTCGCCTGAATCTTAGCCTGAGGGCCAGAGCTACCGGGGGCAACCGCCCTCCCCCCCCCCCCCCCCCCCCCCCTCGCCCCCTGGTTCCGCCTCTGTATACAATTATAATAATTAAATCAATAAAAAGTAAATAATTTCACATCAATTTAAAGTTTAATATACCCTTAATTGACCTCAAAAGTCAAATTTTATCTATAATTTTGAAATAAAGGGAATAATAATTATTGATAAACCATTAACAATATTGAAATACTATATTAAAAGAAATCCAATCTCAACTTGTTGACAAAAAACAATATTTGCCTCCATTTATTCAACTGTACTGTTCTATTACATGACATCCTCTGAAAACCTCTTTAACATAAATAAAAAGAGTGAGGAAGGACATTGATAAGACATCATGAATAAGAAACAGACACTTAAACCTTCTTTAAGGAAAAAAAAATGCACCTTCCCCTTCCCCTAACAAAGAAAGACACAAATTACCAACTACCAATTAAAAAAAAAAGGCAAGGAAAGTGAATCCCACTCAGAAAGGAATGCACCACAATCAGACAACTCAACAACCCATCACAGCACAGTTATAGACGAAATTATTTGAGTGCTTGTTGCCCAGCAAATCCCACTGCTGAGGCCCTTCATTCGGCTCCCAAGCATTGATCTCTATCATCCCCCCAAATGAAGCTGTCAGTTCACCTATAACCATTAGCTTATCTCCACATGCCCTAAACACTAGCCCCCATCCGTTCATAGAGTATGTTCTCTAGCAATCTACCCATTGACCTATACTATCCTGAAAATTCAGTGGGGTCAATTGACCCCCTACCCCTAATTAAGGTAGATCAGCCGGTCTATGTCATATTATTTCCATTACAATATATATCCTTAAGCGTCAAAGAGTCACCCCATATCATATCCACGTTGTCATACTCCACAAAAGTCTTAAAATATGCCTCAAACCCTATGAAAGAGATGATTCAAACACCAAGGTTGGCATTCTCACATTTGTAAGATGTCATACATCCAATGTAGGAGTTCACATTGTTTTTTGAATTAATAAATAAGTAAGCGTACATCAATATTATAAGTGTTTTATTAGAGCATCGATTTATACCAGACAGAATTATATTGGACGTTATTTCCTTTTCATTTACCTTTTCTTTTTTAAATAAAAGAAATAAGAATAGAGTACAAATTTATTTTAGAGAAAATGGAATTTATTTATTTTTTACTAAAATGTTTCAACCAAAAACTTTTTATTTAAGCTAAAAATGTTTTTAAACTTAAATTTTAATCTTTAAAAATTCTTCCAGAGTTACCAAAATGCTACATTATTTTATTTTTAACTTAGAAGTGATTTTAGTTCAGCCAAAAACTCGCAAAATGTGCTCTTAATTAGTACTCTTTTCGTCCTTTAAATGACGTTTGAATTAATAAATTTTGGCACACAAATTATGAAAAATAAAGTAGAGAAATTAAAGAGTAAAAAAATTTCAACTTTATTTTTAGTGGCTTCACAAAACTATATAAATAATGAGTTTTTTTTTTTAAATGTTAATAGACTCACTAAATAAAATATTTATCTTTTATTTTATGTATTAAATATCATCCTTTAAAAAAATTATATTTTAAATCATCTTTTTAAGGATAGAAGAGTACTCCTTGATACGTTATACGAGCCAAGTGGTCCCGGTTGAAGATAATCATAATAATCACTCTCCTTAATAAGTTATATGAGCCAACTTGTGGTCTCGGTTGAAGATAATAATAATAATAATCACTTCTCTTGTTTGACATATAATATATCTGTTATAAAATTAAAAATATAATTTAATTTTTAAAATTAAATAATAGTATTTTAATTTTAAAATTAGTATAATTTATAAATATTTAGGACGGAAATTTTTTTATAATTAATAATTTTTATTATATATTATATAATTATAATAATTATATTAAATAAAATTAAAAAATTTATATTAATTTAATATTTAATATATTATCGTTTGATTTTAAAAATTAAATTATATTTTTAATTGTATAATATATAGAATAATTAGTAAGCGAAAGGATAGTTTATTATAGTAACTTGTAATTGAAGTAATGTTTATTAAGTACTCAAAAATACGAAAAGTAAAAGGAAGTAGAAAAGGACGGAATCAATTGCGTGTAATTCCATTCTATATTCTAAGAACTTTCCTTCAAATTTCTTTCCGAAAAAACGCTGTCGGCTTATGCTAATTTAATACTATAAGACTAATTCTTAATTCCAGTGAGGCAGTGACCAAACACATTAATTCGATTTCCCTTCCGTGCTTTTTCGCAACTCACAAGTAGTGGTGTATAAATGGTCTGCGGTTCTATTTTAGTTCGATCTGAGTTTGGCCTTATTAAAGTCTAGCCTGGTCAAGGCTTGATTCGGGTTGGCTCTGTCTAGAGGACACAAACAGGCTATATTTTTCTGGCTTAGATCTGGCCTGGTAGGACCTGCCAACAAGCTCAGTCTGATTCACCTAAAACCTGACCCGACCTACCAATTTTCTTTCTGTACTAATTAAATTCTCCCAGTGCAGATAAAATTTTTCTCTTTGTGATAACTCATTCAATAAATCAAATAAAATTGACGTTTTTCAATACGTTCATTCATGCATACTTGTTTATATATGAATAAAGAAATCCATTAAAACGCATTGGGTAATGTAATATATAAGAATTTTTCTTACCTAACTAGCAACTTTTTTTGCAGACATTTCATTGCATCTTCATTTTAATAAATACTTAGCGTAAAAACTAGAAAGTCATTTGTAAAATAATAATAATAATAAAAAAAGATACTTTTCATAATTTTTTTTAATTATTAATGATAGTATAAAATAATACAATATCTTTAAAATTGTACAATATTTTTATTCATTATTGTAATTTGTAAGTTATAACTTGTAAGTTTTAATATATTACTTTTAATTAATACATCAATTAAGTTTAAAATTTTAATTAGTGTTTTTATAATATTTAAAATAAATAAATAGACATGATCGGATTGGTCTGGCCTGACCTGACCTAAAGACCTCAGTAGACCCCCTTTTCAAGTACCAAGTACGACCTGACCTGACCTGACCTGCAGGTCAAAAGTCAAAAATCTGACTCGACCTAATCACTTCACATAATAAATAATACTCTATATGTGTTTTACAAAAATAATTTTATTTGTAAAATTTATAAACATTATATATATATATATATATATATATATATATATATATTTCATATTTATTTCAAACTCTAATGAGTCTTTTGTTTAATAATAGAGGCATAGTAATAAAAAATTATTGTTAAATTTGAGATACTAATTCATTTTATACAATCTCGTGCACACCAAATAATAATACACAAAATAATAATACATATAAATCATTAACGCGGTGTGCATATACACATACTCACACATATATAGCCAAGTCATAATCAATGATGGCTATAGAATTTAACTATCCAACAAATAGTGTTCCATCCATTGCAAGAATGGTCAGGACTTTATTAAAAAAAATTGAAAAATTAAACCTTTGTGGAAGAAAATTATTACTAATTTTGAATTAATAGTTAAACCAAAAGTTTATGTATTTCCACTTGCAACCTTATTACAAATATTGCTTTCATCGCAATAAATTGCAGACTTGAAATTAAGCTTCTTGTGATCATTTACCGAGACGGAGAGATTTTTTTATTTTATTTGTGATGAGTGAATAAGTTTGAATACTCAGGTTGAACAGACAATGAGGCTGTTCTCTACTTATTCACCTTTCAGTGATGCTGCAAATGTATATATTTATAAAGTGAACCCCACTCATTTCTCTCAGTTTATACGTCACCAATAAACAAATTTGTATAGATAGTTTTATGAACATATATTTATCTACTGTTGAATAGATCTTTGTTCTTCTAATATCTTCTCATGCCACAGCCAACATGCTTTCCGGTTTTCCACCTGGTCGAAACTTCATTTACTCGCCGGAGGACAAAAACGACTGTCGAATTCTGCAGAGCTTACTAAATATATGGTCTTATTCCGGTGATTTCCATACACGGGTCGTCGTCATGGTGAGTTTAGTTTTTTGGTCACTTTTTACAAAGAGAAGGAATGCTCATGAAAATTCTAGTAATGAAGCACCGGTGATCATCGCTAAGGCTACCGGGGACGGCGGAGGGTTGCCGTTTTTTGACGCAGTGACTTGGCCTTGGAGCTTGATGGATGATGATGGTATGTTTACTTTCCTTATGGGATTGGGTTATTACGTATATCTCGATTATTAAATTTACTCGTACATTTATTTATTAATAGTCAATTTTCCCCCCAATATGTTTGTGCTCTTAAACAAAAGAACTATAGTTTATATGTACATGATATTTGATATTTTACTTTTAATTTTTGTGTTTGTATGTAAGAATTCAAATCTCCTATCTCATTGTCCGTCTTATATCCGGTCTCATATTATGTCTAGTTATAAGGTCTAACGTAGTTATTTAATTCAGGTAACTATTTTATCAAATACTAATACATAAAATGAGTCGGTAGATAACACACAAAAAAAAAAATAAAAAAAAAATGATCAAGAGTTCTGAATTACTTAAGTAACCGTGTATCACGACTTCAAACAACTACTTTTTTCCCCCCTGGGAAGAAGGGAGTATATTTAAGTAGACTTGTCTTATTACATTATTTATAGTTTTAAAAAAATTGGAACCCTTTAATTTTGAACTTTGATTAATATTAATTGGAAATTGACAATGTGTTTGTATTAAATTTAAAATCTAACTACAGTTTTATTTATTTGTAAAATGACTCTTGATACCATTGAACAAATTAATTTTGTAAGTATTGATAATTTCAGTTTGTTGAAGCTCAATCAGTGTAAATCATGATTCATTATGTATATTCCCTTGGCAGAAAAGGTTAAAAAACATAGAAGGAAGGGTAGAGTGTTAGTCAACTTTTCGTTGGTTTAGAGTTTATGATGATGAA
Organism: Hedera helix; assembly: GCA_947179155.2. NCBI lineage: Eukaryota > Viridiplantae > Streptophyta > Magnoliopsida > Apiales > Araliaceae > Hedera > Hedera helix. The sequence goes on from OX359283.1 coordinate 11,271,324, forward strand.
TAATAGAGATAAAGGAGGGGATGAACTTCTTTTTGTGACAAGGTTTATAAAAATTAATTTTCCTTCCTTTTCTTAATCCTATTGACTTAAATCCTTTGTCGTGCCTCTCTTCTTATCTTCTTAACAAGCTTCCAACTAAGTGGAAGAAATAGTATCTTTCTCTAGGGTAGTGATGATGATCCATGCGCTAGCAGCTGCACTGCTCACGTGCATGCCGCTAATGGGAAGAGATTGTATGGTTGTTTATAGAGCAATTAGTTACCTTAATTTCTCTGCATCAAAATGAAATTCACGTATGAGAAGCAATGGCATTGTGCGTGTAATTTAGAAGTCTCCTAATCTCTCTAAATGGTTTTTGCTTTAAGCACGGAATGAAGATAAAGGAGAACTTATCCCAGTATCAGATGTCCCAAGTGAAGAAGACCTGCAGATCCAAGAAGTTCTATTTGCTTCTCTACTCACTTACCGGATGGAAAACACAGCATCTTCCTCTGCTATCCAAGCAACTCCAACATTAAATACAACATCCACTAATACTACAAAAGAAGTTCCAATTTCATCGCAAAGCTTTTGCGAAATCTGCATGGAAAACAGAGAAATCTGGCAAATGTTCGTAAACAGTACATGCTCTCACTTCTTTTGTTATGATTGCACAAGCGAACACATCATATCAAAGATTCAAGATAGCGCAAGTATTGTTACTTGCCCAGGAGTAAATTGCAACGCCACGCTAGATTCAGGCGCTTGTAGATGGATGATTCCTAAAGACATCCTTATTCGCTGGGATGAATCTATATGCAAGTCTCTAATTCAAGAATCTGAGAAAGTGTACTGTCCTTTCAAGGACTGTTTAGCCATGTTGGTTAATGATTCCCCGCAAGTCATTACGGAAACCAAGTGCCCTGTATGCCAGAGAACGTTCTGTGCACGGTGCCATGTCCCGTGGCATTCAGAGTTTACATGCAATGAGTTCCTGACGCTGAACGGGAAAAAGAAAGGGGGAGTAGATCTATTGGTTGAAAAGCTTGCTAAGAAGAAAAAGTGGAGGAAGTGTCCCAGCTGCAAATTCTACGTTGAAAGAAATCAGGGTTGTTTGCATATTACTTGCAGGTGTGCGTTTGAATTCTGCTATAGGTGTGGATCGAAGTGGAGTTCAAAACATGGAAGCTGCAGCGCGAAAAATAGCTAGTTGTTGGTTGTAATTGAAGTAGAGAGACTAGCTAGTATATGGAAGAACTATCAGTTGTTGTGCGTAGTTTGAAAATTCAAGGCGTGTTATATAAAGAAATGAAACATTGGATATCATCAAAAAACTATAGTGCATGTGCAGCTTGATTTTGAACATATGGTTTGAATAACAACAACATATTATTGGGAAAAATGCAATCAACATCTTTATGTTTTAGTGTGGTTCTGCATTTTCAAGAAATAGGCCATTAACGCTCCTTTTTGTGACGGGAGTCGTTCGCCTGCACAAGAAATAAACTGATGGCCCAATTGTGGTTTGCGTTGGAGAAATGTTTTTGATGTACGAGCAAGTGAACTTGCATTGTTTAAGGTTTATGTTAATAATAGAGGTTCTCAGTGGCGGAACCAGGAAGTTTTTAAAGGGGGGTCAAAATACATTAGTAAAAAAAATTTATTTATTGACGCTTGGAGTGCTTCAATCGATATACCAATGTAAAAGTCATATTTCTTCTTGTTTCAATCAATTATGATGGTTATCGGAGTAGTTTTACTTTCACATTCAAAAACAAATGAGCCTATTTTGGTAATAAATAAAAAACAAAACAAAAAACTTTCAAAAATCAAACTAACAAACTAGTTGTTTATATAAAAATTTGATATGCAACTCCTTGAGTTTCTTCCTTCACAAAAGACTTGAAATGATCCAATATCATGAATTGACAAAATATCATTATATTTGACTACTGCTCCAAACATGACATAAGACGTCCATATTAATTATGTTAATCTTAATATAATAACTTCAAAATTATGTTTAGAACATGAAAATTTATAGAGAAAAAAAAAACAATTTAAAAGTTATTATAAGAATGTAAAAAATCTTAAGAAACATAATTACAATTATATATGCTCAAGAGAAATCTAATATCAAATCTAATGTATTGGAGTCTTAATAAATCTCTTACGCTAACATATTTAATTAGATCCTAATTATTTTTCAAAATACATTTTAAAATCCTAAATAGTTTAAGAGGCATCTGAGCTATAATATGCATTGGAGGGGTTGATGACCTATATATGGTTTATGTATTTTATTATTGACATAATAATTAAATAGGGTGCATGAATTAATAATAAGTGCATGTATATGCTCAAAACTTGAATACCACTCAACTTGTAAATTCTGGTATGGTCGATTATTAACAAAAAAATAATGAATTAAATGGTAAGAAAACTAGTATTAAATAATGTAGTGACATCCCAAGAATTGAACTTGAGACCTCTTGCACCTTAAGCAAAAATTATACCACTAGACCAAATGCACATATGCTGATTCTTAGGAGTTCTAAATTTGTAACTAAAAACATAATGAATTAAATGGTAAGAAAACATGTATGGAATAATATAGTGTCATTCTGAGGAATTGAACTCGAGACCTTTCGCACCCTTGTAAACAAGCATCATACCACCAGACCAAATAGACATATGGTCAATTTTTATATACATATATATGTGTGTTAACCTCCGGATTAGGGGGGTCATATGACCCCCCTAGACCCCCCTGCTTCCGCCATTGGAGGTTCTAGAGTATAGAGACATAGTGATTACCCTTCCCCTGATGCATGAGGTTCTATTTATAGGAGTGGATCATGGTTGAAGTCACGCAACTCCTCTCATGTGCACGTGTCATTGCCCACGTATCGAGCTACCCTGGGGGTTGGTTAAGAATAGCCTTATTTACTTTTGACATGGACATGTGTTTACGGTGCTTTTCATTAAATGCTCATGCACTGCAAGTGGTTGTTAGACCACATGGGTGTAGTATTTTGGATCTGCCCTAAAGGCCGTAGGGTGCTTAATGGTATGAAGTCCCTAGAAAATGTTATGTCCAAACAAGGCCATGAGATCATCTATAATTAAAATTCTATATTTCTCTGTGTCGAGATATATGACGATAGTTTTTAAGGTTTATGGCGACGGTAAGTCATGCCCAATAGGTCGGACTGGCCAGGGCCTGCTAGGCCTTTGCCGTTGATCAGGCCAGGCCAGACCTTTAACTTTCGACCTGAAAGTCAGGCCAGACTAGACTTAACACTTAAAAAGGGGGGCCTCTTGAGGCCTGAAGGCCAGACCAGGCCAGGCCTTGGGCTGGGCCAAGCCAATATAGTCCATTCACTTTTTTTTAGTACTTTTAAATAATATAGAAACACCAATTAAAATTTTAAACTTGATTGATGTATTAATTAAAAGTAATGTATTACAAGTTACAACTTATAAATTATAAAAAATATATAATTAAAAGTTTGTAACTTTAAAGTATAACTTAAACGATAATCAAGAACGAGTCAGTTATAAATATTTGTCATCAATTTTTTTTTTTTAAAGTCTTCAAATCTTCAAAAAAATATTTGTCTTTGAATCTTCATGAAATATATCATCAAATCTTTATAAACTATATCTTCAAATTTTTCACTATAGTTAGACTAATTTCGTGATTTGTCCCATAGGATAATGACAACTTCGGCCTCAGATTATATATATATATACTGTACTAATATATTAGAATGACGAAAAACACTTATATAGTTGCATATTATCATCTAATTTGATTCTAAAATATTAAAATATGCATAAAATTGCATGATTTAATTAATTAAACAGGGTGCATCAAATTGCAATTGACTTTACATGTTGGAAATACAAGCATATACATGTAATATATATTTATGGTACCAACTACAATCCAATCAAGCATGCATGCACGGATGCACCTTCTCTTATTTTTCTGTTATCGTTGGCACTTGACATGTGGGATAATGGCAGGCCGGACTAGGCTTTGGATCAACCAGGCCAGATCAGGCCTCAAGCCAAGCTAGGCCGCAGGTTGGGCCAGGCCTCAGGCTTCAGGCAGGCTAAGCCAGGCTAGATCTAAGACAAAAAAAAAAAAAATGGTCTGTTTGTACCCTGGTAGGCCTATCCGATCTAAGCCTTGACCAGATCAGGCCACAGGCCATTTGTGCATCACTAGCGACGGTATGTCCCGTCACCATAGCCCTACAAAAAAATAGGACTATGGTGACGGTACATATCGTTGTCATATACCCTAAAAATCGTTGTCGTAGACCCGACACAGAGAAACATAGAATTTGGTTACAGTGGATCTCTCCCCTCGCCCCCCCCCCCCCCCCCCCAACAAGGTAAATCTGTGTAGTACAATATAATTTTTAGCTTGTTGCAAAGCTATATAAGGTGGATCAACTAAGTTAACCTCTCTTTTGATTTTATATCACCTTATGGGGTCTTTTTCCATGAGCACTATCATTGTGCTTTTTTTTCTTGTACTTGTATCTTTTTCTTGTTTTTAATAGGCCTTTTTCTTCTTCCATGGGACTTTGAACTCTCTTTTCATTTTATTCTTAATCTACTATGATACGACATCAATTTCCAATTTCTATATGATACTACTATTTCCATCTTAATTTTGGAGTTTGCACTATTGACTTCAAAAAACCTATTAGTGATAGTATTTGCATTTATGCTTATCAGCTATTTGATTTAATGATGTCAAATAGCTTAATGTATATTTGTATGAACCAGTATGAATTGTACAGTCCTTGTGAAAAGATTATATGTAAAATGTCTTAGAGATCAAATATGTTAAATTAAACTATTTCGCAGAGTTAAGTTATGTTAGCCAGTCTATAAGATCGTCGAACAGAAGATTTAGTCACTCTTAGATCGTAAAGTGGACGTACTAAGGCAATTTGGCAGAACGTTTAATAGAAATCAAAGACTCTAAGTTCGCAGAGTAAACTGATGTACTCTAAAATCGTAGAGTAACTCCAAAATATAGAGCGACACGTATCAGTCGTAGAGTAAAATTGCAAAGCCACTACAATTGTAAAGTGAAAAGAGTAGAGTTAAGTCAATCTACTATCTGAGGATTGACTCTATGATTTTACACCACGAAAATCGTATAGTGCAACTCCTGATATGTCAATGGCATTCTGTGACAAGGATTAGAAGCTTCTTTAACACACAACCCTCCTGAATATACTCAAGTGTTTTGATGATGAGGATAGATGTTTAATCAACTTTACCCCAGCGTAATAGATTCAACGGCACACTTGCATGAAATGGTCGTTGCCTAAATCATTCTAGCGAAGTTGAAGGTGGATTACACTAGCGACACCGCGACCCGTTGCTTATAAGAAAGTAGGAACATTGGCATAATCGGCAGTGCAATGTAAAAGATGGTAGAAGAAACTCTAGATTGAAGTTTGATAAATAAGGATTTGAATGCCACAAAATAATCAAAATAAGTTCATGAAGTTCTTAAAAGAACCAAATATAGAATACTCTTATAAGTAATCTAAAAAAATGAATATTATTGATTGAATTTGAATTGTTTAATAATGATCAGCTATGCCCCTTATTTATACTAGTACATGGGGTCTAATTATGGTAATGAAAACCCTAAAAACAAAACCCTAAAAGAAGTCTCTAAAATTATATTTAAAACAAATCAAAAACACCTACCTAAAATCACGCTAAATTACCTAAAACAAAATAAAACTAAAATACATAATAAGCTGCCAAAAATTTTAATAGCACAATCTTGACAAATGCAGCTCATAATTGCTGAAATCTTGTGCCTTCTTCTAAAGCTGATGTTTGTCATGTGGATTAGACCTCATTGGGCTATCAAAATAGACTTCATGCTTATGCCAATTGATGTCTCTAAGTCACGCCACTAGCTGGCCCACTCAAGCTGCTGAGAGGTCCACTAAAGGCTACTGGAACAAGCTAATTGGTGCACTAATTTGGGCTTGCTTGTTGGATTTAATTATGATGCCTTCCTTTGTTAGACTTACGCATCTTGGGCTACTAAATTGGCATTTTAGTTACCTGAATTGGCCTTCTAGCTGCCACCATTTAAAGATAAATGGGTTGCCAAGCTTCTACAAGTATAATCTAGAATTGGGCTGGTTTTACCTAGCTTGAACTGAAAAGTTTTAAGGCCTGAAATGATGCTGCTAGAAATTCCGTGCAGGCTGTTATTATCGGATTCCTAAAATGCTATAATTATAAAGCAGGATTGGGCTAGTTTTTGGACCATTTTAACTCCCACGCAATCATCCATTGAATATATGACTTGAAGCTTGATTCTAGTTGCTCTGGGCTGCCCTTTTTAGGCCTTAATTTGAAGTGTTTATGGGCTGCTGATTTGTAGCTAGTATTAGGCTCTGAAATTAACTTAATTTTTCCCTTGTTTTCTTTAGCCTAAGCTTTAGCCATGTGAACTGGATCAACCCAAACTTGAATAACCTTGTCCTCCTTTGGATCATCAGTTGTAGCCTTGTTTTCAACTTGGATTGGATTAGTAACTAGAATAACATCAATCTTATTAGTAATCTGATCTTCAATAATCATAACCTTACCCAAGTTCTCATTAGTTTCCTTATTTACTTGATGACCAGTGTTGTTAGCTTGTGTAGGAGCCTCAATAACTTAGATAAAATAAGCCTTATCCTCACTTACTGTAGCCTCAGCCAGGATCATATCATTCCCCTCCTCTTGAAGAGGGTATGTCTTCAAATCCAACCGGTAGGCATTGTCGATGACGCTCTCAATTCTCTGTTGCACTTGATCATCTTATTTTACCTGCATACCTTCAAAGAACTTCTCGATATACTTTGCCATATTCTTGTCAAACATAGAGAAAGATTCATCCAATCTGACTTTCCAATACATAACTCATTCCCTCCTATACACAATAGGATTAGTGTGTGGTCGCACCCCAGAAGCAATTTCCAATCTATCAAAACCCCTTTATAAAGCTTCACAAACTCCTCCTTGAACATATAAACCTCTGCCATAATATTAGCCCTAGACTCCCTAGGCCGAGTTTGCATCCTCCTACGTACAATAGGAGTATTTGAAGGCGGCGTCCTGCGTACGAGCTCTAGCCCATAAAATTGCCAACGACTTTGCTTATACTCCTCATCCCATGTGTTACACCTATAATAGTCACGGGTTAGGGAATCAAAATGAACACGAGTTGTGCGTCTTGGTTCACGAAAGTTGTGGTTAAAATCGGATGAATAGCCAAAATCGAAAGATAACATATTATAAAAATATGTGGAATCCAACGTACAAAATTGAGGGTATAAAACTCATGGATTGATAGAGTTGGTACCAAATGATAGAGTTGGTAAACTAGTTCTGAATACCAAATGATAGAAACTTCACTGTACAAAGTTGATGAAGTTGCCCAAGAATGTTTATAGAACATGTTGATTGTGGCATCTTCTACCTTGCACTGCTGATTGTACCAAGGTTTCTGCTTCAATATAAGTAACAAGCCGCAATGTTGCTAGTGTAATCCACCTTCAACCTTACTTGAATGATCCGGGAGATGACCACCTCAAGCAAACGTGTCGTGAAGCCCATCACAATGACTATATTTGGTAAAAACTAGGTGCACAATTGCTATTGCACCAAATAGTGTTATAACATTATTGACTTAATGGACAATTATAGCAGACTACTCGTTAGAGTCATAAGGCTTTTATGTTCTAGACAACTAGGAGCAACAATAACTTTCAATTGGCAAATTCCAAAGAAAATTTGTAAAAGGATTGCTACTTCAAACATAATAACCATCGATCGACAAGATCTAAGCTAAAAGTTCAAGTGTTCTGAAACTATTCCACCCTACGATCCAAAGCTCCACTCTACATTTTAAAAAGAAAAAAAATTGATCAAGCTGCTAAATCATTCATAAAGAACTTAAAGCTACTTAGTAGCACCCCAAACAACATTCTTACAACCCATTTTAGATCTTAGTGATCTACTAATAAATTAATTCTTAGTGACTTGCTTGATTTTAAGTGAATCAATCTCTGTGTGATATTAAGTCTTAGTGACTTATGTGATTCGTAGTGAATCACTTTGTTGTATTTATTCTAAGTGAACCAAATTTGTGTAACCACCTATCCTTAATGGATCATCCCTGCTTTTGGAGTGAAAGAGAGGACTGTGAGACTTTTGGATTCCGAACCTCTTAAAATTGTTGTGTCTATTTGCTACTTTATAACTACTTATATAACTGCAATATTTGTTGTGACTTCTTTCCCCAATATCAACTGTGGTCTTTAAAAAATCTTTGAAAGGTATTTATAAAATACATATTCCGTTGTACTTAACTAAACAAGTTATCTAATTAATTAATTTGGTAAACAATTTTAATTTGAGATTCTTAACTCTTTTGTGCCATTTTGGAATAATAAGTGGTATCAAAGCTTTGTTCTCATTAGAACTTTCTTTACAAGTTGAGTAGATCCAATGACACACAACAAAACTAGTTTTGAGCTTGGTGGTGAAAACAAGTCACCGCTATACAACTAAGATAAGTTTTTTAACTGAAATGTTTGAATGCAGGCATACATGAATGCTACAGATGATAAGCTTTTTAATGCAGTACTAAATGGTCTAAAAATTCCTACAAAGCTAGCCACATCATCTAAATATCTAAACAAAGTTGCTGTCAAACAGAGCATCGAGTATACAGAAAACGAAAAAAAGTTCACGGCACTCAACAAACAAGTCAAAAATATCTTGTTCGAGGCTTTTAAGGATGAATTATTCGAAAATGTAGTAAATTACAAAACTGCTAAAAAAGTATAGGAAGCTCTCATAGTTATGATATCCCAAATAATTATAAGGCTAGTAAATATGAATAATGCAATTGTAGTGTATGATGATCCTTATAAAAGGAAATTGAAGGATAACCATGGAAGTAAAAATAAGGTTAAGATGTAAAACCTAGAATTGGAAAAGAGTAGTGTATAGAGAAATGACAAATTTTTTATTATTAATGTGGTAGAAAGAACATATGTGATCTAATATGTGTGATAATGTAAAAGAGACTTTTGTTGTAAAAGACTCTAAGTAAGTTATGAAGAGATGTTAGTTGATCAATCATTAAAGCAAGGTATTTTAATGAATCAATGGATAATTAATTTATAATAAGAGATAAGTTACTACCGTTAAATGAAAATAAAAGAGAATTTAATGTATATAATAAAGATGATAAAGAGTAAGAAATGAGAAATAAAGAGTAGCAATAAGAAGACTTCGATAGATGGAGTCTTCTGACTAAAAAGAGGAATGTTATAATATAAGATTGTGGAAAAATTTACGAGTATTCGTATGTATGTGATATTTTAGACAAGAAAGTGGGAATGAGATGATGATAGGAAGCGAGAGGTGAAGCGTTGGAGATACAAAAGGTTATAATCAATTGTAAATAGGACGTATTATGTCCTAAACTATGTGCTATGTGATTTTCAATGTGTAAAATTTTGTGTTTTGGTTCAAGTATTCAACTTTAACACTTGTAAAAATCAAAAAGTTATTTTTAGGGTTTGAGAAAACTTAAACCCTAAGGGTTAGAAAACCTAAAATTTAATAGTTGAACCCTAAGGGTTAGAAAACCTAAAAATTACTATTCATAGAGACAAAAATAATACGAGCATAATATAAAAATTATAAGAGTAGAATATGAGAATAATACAAAAATTATACGGTAGAAATACAAAAAGTTAAAGTATGAAAGTAAAATCAACAATAGTGGCTAGTTGAAATCAAACTAGAAAGCCAACTAGTTTGGTTAGTAATGAACTAGACGACTAACTAGTTTGGTTGGAAATGAACTAGATTAATTGGTAGTAAACTAAGTTATGTGATAATCTAGTTTTAATCAAACTAGAAAACAAATTAAGTTTGGTGTAACTAAGTTAGAGGAACTAAATTGTGGCTAACTAAGTCAGGCTTAAATAGTTTGGTTACAAATGTAAAGAGTTTGATGGCAAGATTAGTATTATGAAAGTGTAGAATAGTTATATAATTTGTAAGTATGTTTTTGGCTAGCAATTTTGGATGCAAAATTGGACTTGGCTTATTTAATGTGGCCTCTTGAGAGCCAAGTGTTCCTAACTGAGGTTACTAATCACCAATTAACTAATTAAGTAAAGATTAATTGTAATAAATTAAGTTCCTTAAAGCATGTAAGTAAGATTAACAATAAAAATAATTAAGGTTAAGTAAAGTTAGCATTAATTGAGTTGCTGATTCACCATGGTGACTAACTATGGTGAGTTGCCAAAATGATGATGAGTTATTAGATATTCAATGATATTATCATAATATCATCAAAGAGTGTTATGCCTTTTAATTTGATCTAATTTAGAATTGTTAAACATTAAAACAATATTAATAAAGAACTATATATCTGAATGAGGATATTAAATAACGTTGTGAGGGTTGTAAGAACAAAGATCTAGCACCGATGAAGAAACCAAATTCATCTCAAGGTTTCTCTGTTCTAAGTACAAGTATGTTATTAATATTGTGATTTTCAGATAAATAGAAAATATCAATATGAAGAGATATCTCTATAAAGATATATATCTAAGTAAGGCTATTGAATAATATGGGGAGTTCTGTAAGAAAATGAATCTTGTCATGGATAAAGATGCAAATATTTTTCGTAAGATTCTTTCGTTCCAAGAATAATCCTATTGTTAATGCTGTGAACCTTGGATATATTGAAGTATAAAATGTCAAAATCTTAAGGTTAAAAATTGACCGACATATATGGTGTTATCTGTGTATACGGATGAACTGCAAGTAGATACTTGTAGAAAGGATGAGATCAAAACCAAATTACAATTCAGGGATTAAGTTTAAAGAATTTTTTAAAGAATTGTCTGTAATAGACTAGTATAATCAATATAATTATGAAATTATTGGTTAAGTTACAAGTAAAGAGAAGTACAAGTTAGCAACGGGTCCAGGCCGCGAGTGCTCGGATTTGGGGGTGTGACACTATGTGTGAAACAAGAAAGAAAAATCAAGAAAATGGTTTTAATTAAATTAATTTAAAGAAAATGTAATTAAAGTTTGGGTTATTGGATAATCAAGTTAATGTGTAAACCTTATATGACATTATAAGAGGCCCAATAAAATCTATGGAATTAAGCCTCATGAAAAATATAAATGAATTAATTAAATGATTAGTGAATTAGCACAAGTGTTATGGGTAATTTTAGACAAATGTGGAAAGTAAACAAAGCACAATGATATGTTTAAAATGTGTTTTGTATGGAATAATTAATTGGCTTAATTTAAAATAAAAGAAGCCCAATGAGAATTCATTTTAGTAGCCCAAATAATTGGTCATGTGTTAGGATGATGGTATATATATATATAATGTAACATGTGTTAGTAAAATAGTTATGGTTAATATTTGACCATACTCGGGTTAATTGTAAAAAAAATATAAATGTAAATGCGTATATGTATAATTAAATGTGTTGGGAAAATAATGTATATATATGTATGTTGATGTATATTGCATGTATACAATTTGAAAGAAAAGGAAAAATAAGGAAAATTTGTGAGGCCAAAGTGTAGAAATTTTTGTAAAATGACTACTTTGCCCTCATGAAAAATTGTCAATGATCATTGAGCCCTAAGAGGAAATTGCTATGAAGTTTTCTAGTAATGGTGTATTGACTATTTTTCCCATAGTGAAATTTTTTAATGACCTTTCTATCCTAAAAGGAAATTTCTATGAAGTTTCCTAGTAAATGACCACTTTGCCCTTAGAGAAATATGATAATGACTATTGTGTCCTAGAAGGAAATTTCCTAGGTGATGGTAAATTGACCATTTTGTGTTTAGATAAAATTGCTTATGACCATTGTGTCATTGTAGAAAAGTTTTAGGAAATTTTCTTGAGGTGTCTTAATGACCATTTTGCCCTTTCTAGTGATGGCTAATGACTATTTTGCCCTTGGTCTGGGTCCTCTATAAATAGATAACCTTAGAACAATAGCAAGAGTTTTTGCAATATTGGTTCCTAGTTTTTACTTAGTAAATTAGAGAGAAAGTGGGGGGGGGGGGGGGGGGAGACAGATAGAGAGAAAAGCATAGAAGGAAACAAGAGAGAAAGGGAATTAGTGGAGCAAGAAGAAGAAAGAGGTGTCCTAACAAAGTTTTATAAAAGAAGAAAGATCAAGCACCAAGCAAAGCTTATAAGGTTTAAAAGTTTTCTATATTAGAAACTTTAGTTAAAATTTTAGTTTATGTTTTTATAGCATGCTCGGTTGCGGGAGATCTATGTGAAGAGGAACCATGGTGGGTTCTGAAGGTATAAGGATAGGTTTTGATGGAGGTTATGCGGTCAAAATGTGTTTTATAACATGAAAAGTTAAGTTGATTTAAACAAAGAGCTTGATTTTTTAAAATATCAAGGGAAAATGTTTTTCTAAGCTATATGGTTAAAAGATTATAAATTATTTTTAAAGATTTATAAGTTTTATGTCATATAAGTTAAGAAGATAACCCTAGAAGAATGAATGAAAAACATTCTAGTATGGATTTATGGTGGCTTTTCTAACAAAGTATGCTATTTTGAATACCCAGTGGCTTTTGATCATTATTTTGGCCTAAAAAATGTTTTAGAAAAGACGCGAGGCTTTGGTTTTGTTAATATATGAATCCAACAAGTCATTGTATGATTTGTGAGCTCAATATGAGTGTTAAAGATCAAGTTATAATCAATTGAAGCATAGAACGAAGAAGTCTAGTTTTAATTTGTTCTTGTGAGCAATTTTGATTCCAATTTCGTTTGGAATTTGGATTCTTTACCTAAAGATGAATTATATAGGGGAAAGTTACGGACACGTGGGGGCTTTAATCACCCAAAAATGTTAAGAAACAAAAAAGTTACTGCCATTTTAGTGAGCGAGGGTCGTGCAGACCAAACACCCTAGTTTTGGTTCTACCCATATGACGCGCCCCGCGCCAATATAAGCCTAGTTATGGCATGCCCCATGTCATACCTAGAGTCCATATGTAGTCCAGATTGGGTCAAACCCGGGTCAAGCCAGGTTGGGTCAATTTTTTTGCAAAAAATAAGTTAAATTTAGGTATAAATGGGTACTTATGTACATTAGACCAATGTGAATGGTCTAAATAGTGTCTGATTGGTAGTTTGACCCTATTATTGTTTATAGGTCGTGCAAGAAACGAAAAATACTAGTGTAAGCCGGATAAGCAAACCAAGCAAGTTTTTTTTAGCGTTATGTAACATTCTTGTGAACATGTTACTAATGTGCCTATTATGCAACAATGTGCTACTAAGCTGTGGATATTCAGTTAATGATGAAGTTAGTTGTTCAATGATAATGGAAGTTAGTTATGTTATGTGAACATAATAAACTTGAGAATTACGAAATTTATTATCTGCATAAATAGAAAGATGTGAAGCATGCCTTAAATCTGAAGTATTGTGAATTATATATATTAAATGTAGAATATATGTTAGATGTAAATCATGAATTAAATATGAAGCATGATAAACGTGAAGTATATGTGAACATGAATAATGTGTTAAATATGAGCATGAGGAATATGAGGCTTGTCTAAAGTTTGAGAACTGTGAAGTATGTGTAAAATGTGAAACTTGTTATATGATAACTATTAAACTTGATGGGCAATTTATGCTCACTCTTGCAAAATATGTCGTTTTGCAGTTAAATAAAGGATCCCATACGATATCGGAATTATAAGAGGACATATTTTAGTGTAGGATTGTAAGTTATGATACACTCATAACTAATATATTAGATTAAATCATAATGTGTAGAATTTCAGAATGTTATAAAAATAGATCATAACATTCATGATTTGGAAATGTAATAGGAGATTGCAAAGGTTACTATTTTTGGAATGAAAGAATGTTATAAGTTTGGTATCAAAGATAGGTTTTAATATACTATATCATGGTTGAATGTTGAAAATATGAAGATAGAAGGTGTATTGTAATGCATTAAGTCTAATGCAGCAAGTACACGAATTTAGGGGCGTTACAGGTTGGTATCAAATCAAGGTTTTTATTTACTATATCATGGTTGAATCTTGTAAATATGAAGATAGAAATTTTATTGTAATACACTAAGTCCACTGTATCATACACAAATTTGGGGACATTACAAGTTGGTATCAGAGCTGGTATATTATAAATCTTAGGCAAGAGTACCTTGTGCTATAACTGGATAGAGAATGATGAAGGTGATAAGAAATAAACTCGAAAAGAGTTTAATTAATAAGAGATGAATTTAGGAAGTTTGAGAATATAAGAAAACATAGGAAAATGTCCAAAAGAGGATTTAGAAGAGAAATACGATGAATAAATAAAAAGGGGTCATAGGGCACCCGATTTAAGGAATATAGATAACAAAAGTTGATAAGAGATATTTTATGCTAAGATTTATGAGAAGCGAAAAGAATGCTATATTTAAAGATGAACTCATAAAGAGTTGTAAATGATAAAATATGGATTAAGGAAATTCAGGTTAAGCGAAGAGGAAGTTATGTATTTGTTGGGTTTCAATTGAAGACTCGTGTTACTAGCTAATTTGAACAAACCTTTGTATGGGCAGGGGATTTGTGTTTAATTTAACAATCGCTAAGTCTATTATATTGATAATCGTTGAAATCTTTTGACACGCTATTATTATATATATGGTGATAAGCTGATTTTTTCTCATATGTATATCTGATACTTTTAAGCGAGTTCTTAGAACTCATACTTATGGTAAATTTATGACTCATAATTGTGTGGTAAGTTTTTAAGCCCCTAAACGTATGGATAGTTCTTGCTTTGTTCTTGAACTACTTATTCCTAGAATAATTTCTTAAACTCATATTATTATGACAAGTTCCTAAACTCACGAGTGCGGTAAGTTTGATGAACAATACTTGTGGTGCATTAAGGAGAGGGGTGATAAAGTGAGATTTAAGAGTTTTCAGCAATTGGTAAATATTAGTATAATCAAAAATAAATAGAATCATTAAGTAAAGAAGGAATGAAAAAAATATAGATGATTGAGGACTATATGTATTCCAATTCTTGTAGCTATGCTAGATCTTAAAATTTCTTCAAAACGTGCTTGTATTTGCACTTATATGTCTTTGAAAATGATTTGTTCAATTATTAAACTGTTAAGTTTTAAAAAGTTTTGTTGCTCGTATGTCTATGCTAATTATTTCGGCTAGACAAAATTGATTTGAAAAAATCAAAATGTATTTTTAAAATCATTAATGCACCATTAAAAATAGGTGTGGATATGGCAAATGATGGAATCATCAACACACGGTGGCGTGCTGTGGATATGATCATATAATCATCAACGCACTTTTACATAATGTGGAATGACGATGTCATAAAAAGGATTTTTCAGTATTATTTCAATTGTTTAAAATTTTGAGTCTATGCCATTTGTTTCGGCTAGACATCTTTGAACATAAATGATGAAATTTGCAAGTTGATTGAAATTTTCCAATCCAATTGTTTTGGTGTGGAATTTTGTGCTAAGTCTGAGGTGAACAACCCTTATAAAGGGATATTTTCCTAGCGTGCTAAAACTGAAAGTCATGCACAATATAAAGTACGATATGCTGATCACTTAGAGTACACTAAAGATAGTTTCTAATCTTTGTGATTAGTAAACTGGCCTATACTAAAGGTAGTTTCTAATATTTATGATTAATAAACAGGCATGCACTAAAAGTAGTTTCTAGTCTTTGTAACTAGAAAACAGTCCTAGCTGAGAATGTTTACAATCCTTATGATTATTGATGTTCTTAACAAGTTCACGGTCTTTATGACCCCTCAGCATGATATGAATTTTTTTCCTTAAAGGAATCTTCTTGTATCCTAGTTATTCATAATGCTTCATAATTATTGAACAATTGTGAAGACTCTTGAAATATATGCTAATATTATGAAAATTGAATGTTTAGAAAGGTATGAACTTGTAGAGAGAAAGGATCCCATCATGTAATGATGGAAGAGAAATTCTTAGAGGAGGAAAAAGTAAAGTACCTATTAAAGCGTGAATGCAAAGGTTAGCTTGAAAACCTAATTTGGTGAATAGAATGAGCAGAGATAAGTACATTGTAATTTCGAGGACCAAATTCTTTGAATGAGGGGTGAATGTGATATCTCGAATAATTATGAGGCTAGTAAATATGAATAATGCAATTGTAGTGTATTATGATCCTTATAAAATAAAATTGAAAGATAGCTACAGAAGTAAAAATAAGGTTAAGATGTAAAATCTAGAATTGGAAAAGAGTAGTGTATAGAGAAATGACTAAAAAAATTTATTGATGTGATAGGAATAACATAAGTGATCTAATATGTATGATAATGTAAAAGAGACTTTTATTGCAAAAGACTTTAAGGAAGTTATGAAGAGATGTTAGTAGATCAATCATTAAATCAAGGTATTTTAGTGATTTGATGGATAATTAATTTATAATAAGGGATAAGTTACTATAGTTAAACAAAAATAAAAGGAAATTTAATGTAAATAATAAAGATGATAAAGAGTAAGAAGTGACAAAGAAAGAGTAACAATAAGAAGACTTCGATAGTTAGAGTCTTATGACTAGAAAGAGGAATGCTATAATATAAGATTGTAAAAAATTTATGAGTATTTGTATATATATGATATTTAGACCTTTTCATAAAAGAAAAAGGGAATGAAATGATGAAAGGAAATGAGAAGTGAAGCGTTGGGAATACAAAACGTTATAATCAATTCTAAATATGACATATTATGTCTGGATTAATGAAAGTGGGAGAATAAAGAATGTATAGACTACGCAATAATAAATAATATAGCAAAGAATTTTGCAAGAACAAGAATAGTAAGTTAATGATTATGGGGTTATTAGATTCGAGCAGGATAAATAAAAAGAGAAAGTAATGTAAAACATGTGTCAAAATAATTCGATGAGTGATTCGATGAAAAAGATTATGTAAGGGTGGGATGTAAACCGAATTAAAATGTTACGGTAATAATAATTCTGGGGAAGGAATTCCTTAAAAGATGGAAGAATGTAAGGGTGTATTAATAAAAGGAATTTCCTTTAGAAACTCCTAAGTGTAAATGATGTGATGTATATGTGTGTGTGTGTTGAGGAGTGAGAAATAAATAATTTAACAAAATAATTAGTTTGGATTAACTAAGGAGTGAAGATGGAAGTTAAAAAGGAATGATTAATTAAATTAATCATATGAAATATGAAAGTTTACGTTATTAAATTAACAAAAGTTTAAATGTTGGCCTTGAAGGGCAATCCTGGAGATGATGATTAAGTAAGTTAGTAGCAATGTTTAGAAAATCGGACCGGTCATCGAACCAAAAAAGTTACCGGGTGGATGGGTCACTGGTCCAACCAGTGGACGAACCGTTATTGAATCAGTGACGTCATAAATACATAAATATATATATCATTAATAACTAATAAAATTTTAAAATATCTAATTTTTATAAGCTAAAATATAGTGAAATAATGTTATAATATTATTAAAAATATTTTTGTAAAAAAAAAAATACTTGAAAACCGGGTCACCGGTTCAACTACCGGTTGAATCGGTGGTCAACCGATTTTTGACCGGGTCGTTAAATTTTTGGTTTTTTTACCGGACCGATTCTGGTCGAACCGCGGTCCGACCGCCGGTCCAATTTTCTCAACATTGGTTAGCATTACGTAATATGAATTAAACTTATGTTATTAATTAACAAAACTTGAATGCTTGGCATTGTGTGGCAAAGTTATGGATTTGAATTAATTATGAGGTTATGGAATATGATCCAATAAAGGGATCAAAGTACTCAAAATAAGAATTGAATAATATATAAGCTAATTAAATTAAATTAGTTGGACTATGTGTGAAACAAAAAGGAAAAACTAATAGAATGACTTTAATTAAATTAATTGAAAGAAAAGTTAATTAAAATTTGGGTTATTAGATAACCAAGTTAATATGTAAACCTAGTATAGCATTATAAAAGGCCCAATAAAATCTATGGAATTAAGCCTCATGAAAGATGAAAATATACTAATTAAATAACTAGTTAATTAGCCCAAAAGCTATGGGCAATGTTAGACAAATGTGAAAAGTAAACAAAGCCCAATGATTTGTTTAAAATGTGCTTTGTATGGAAGAATTAATTAGCTAAATTTAAAATAAAAGAAGCCCAGTGAGAATTTATTTTAGTAGTCCAAATAATTGGTCATGTGTTGAGAGGATTATATATATATATATATATATATATATATATATATATATATATATATATATATAATGCGACATGTGTTAGTAAAATAACCATGGTCAATATTTGACCATGCTTGTGTTAATTATAGAAAATTATAAATGTACATGGGTATATGTATAATTAAATGTGTTGGGAAAATGATGTATATATATATATGTATTGATGTATATTTGCATGCATACAATTTGAAAGAAAAGGAAAAATGAGGAAAATTTATGGGGCCAAAGTGTAGGAAATTTTGTGAAATGACTAGTTTGCCCTCAAGAAAAATTGTCAATGAACAATGAGTCCTAAGAGAAAATTGCTTTGAAGTTTTCTAGAAATGGTGTTTTGGCTATTTTTTCCTTAGTGAAAATTATTAATGATCCTTATATCCTAGAAGAAAATTTCTAGGAAGTTTCCTAGTAAATGACCAAATGATCACTTTGTCCACAACGAAATTCACTAATGACCATTGAGTCCTAAGGGGAAATTGCTAGAATGTTTCCTAGTAATGGTATTGACTATTTTTTCCTTAGTGAAAATTATTAATGACATTTGTATCCTAGAAGGAAATTTCTAAGATGTTTCCTAGTAAATGGCCAAATGACCACTTTGCCCTTTGCAAAATTTGATAATAACTATTGTGCCCTAGAAGGAAATTTCTAAGAGATTTCCTAAGTGATGGTAGATTGACTATTTTGTCCTAAAAGAAAATTGCCTAAGATCGTTGTGTCCTTGTAGAAAAAAATTAGAAAATTTCCTTGAGGTGTCTTAATGACTGTTTTGCTCTTTTCTACTGATTGTTAATGACTATTTTGCCATTAGTCTTGGTCCTCTATAAATAGAGAACATTAGAAAAATTGCAAGAGTTTTTGCAATATTAGTTCCTTTTACTTAGTAAATTAGAGAGAGATATAGAGAGAATGAGAGAAAAGCTTAAAAGGAAACAAGAGAGAAAAAGAATTGGTGGAACAAGAAGAAGAATGAGGTGTCCTAGAAAAGTTTCATAACAAGAAGAAGAAAGATCAAGCACCAAATAAGGCTTATAAGGTTTAAAAGTTTTCTATACTAGAAACTCTGGTTAAAATTTTAGTTTATGTTTTTATAACATGTTTGGTTGTGAGAGATCTATGTGAAGAGGAACCATGGTAGGTTCCAAAGGTATAAGGATGGGTTTTGATGGAGGTTATGCGGTCAAAATGCATTTTCTAACATGAAAAGTTAAGTTGATTAAAACAAAGAGCTTGATTTTTTAAAATCTCAAGTGAAAGTGTTTTTCTAAGCTATATGAGTCAAAGATCATAAATTATTTTTAAAGATTTATAAGTTTTATGTCATATAAGTTAAGAAGATAACCCAAGAAGACTGAACGAAAATTGTTCTAGTATGGATTTATGGTGATTTTTCTAACAAAGTATGTTATTTTGAACACCCAGTGGCTTTTGATCATTATTTTGGTCTATTAAATGTTTAGGAAAAGATGTGAGGATTTGGTTTTGTTAAAATATGAATCCAACAAGCCATGCTATGATTTTGAGATCAATATGAGTGTTTAAGATCAAGTTATAATCAATTGAAGCAAAGAACAAAGAAGTCTAGTTTTAATTTTTTCTTGTGAACGATTTTGAATCCATTTTTCATTGGAATTTTCGTTCTTGAGCTAAAGATGAATTGTAGTGGAGGAAACTACGGACGCGTGGGCGCTTGAATCACCCAAAAATGTTAAGAAACGAAGAAGTTATGGCCATTTTAGTGAGCGAGGGTCGTGCATTCCAAACCCTAGTTTAGGTTTTGAGCATATGGCACGCCCCGCACCATACCTGCTGTCCATATGTTGTACAAATCGGGTTGGGTCAGGTCGGATCGTATCCGAGTCTAGTCTGGTCAGTTTTTCTTGAAAAAAATAAGTTAAATTTAGGTATAAATGGGTACTTAAGTACATTAAACCAATGTGAATGGTCCAATAGTGTCTAATTGGTAGTTCCACCCTATTATTATTTATATGTCGTGCAAGAAACGCTAAATACTGGCGTAAGCTAGATAAACAAACCAAGCAAGTTTTTCAATGTTATGTAACATTCTTATAAACGTGTTACTAATGTGCCTATTATGCAACAATGTGCTATTAAGTCGTGGATATTCAATTAATTGTAGTTAATTGTTCAATGATAATGGAAGTTAGTTGTGTTATGTGAACATAATAAACCTTAGAATTACGAACTTTATTATTTGCATAAATAGAAAGATGTGAAGCATGCCTTAAATGTGAAGTATATGTGAATTATATATATTAAACATGGATTATGTGTTAGATGTAAATCATGAATTAAATATGAAGCATGATAAATGTGAAGTAGATGTGAACATGAAGCATGTTTTAAATATGAGCATGAGGAATATGAAGCTTTTATGAAGTTTGAAAACTGTGAAGTATGTATAAAATGTGAAACTTGCTATGTGATAACTATTAAACTTGCTAGGCAATTTATGCTCACTCTTGCAAATTATGTCATTTTTCAATTAAGGAAAATATCCTAGACGATATTGAAATTTTAAGAAGAAGAATTTTAGTGTAGGATTGTAAGTTATGATACACTCATAACTAATGTATTAGATTAAATCATAATGTCTAGAATTTCAGGATGTTATAAAAATAGATCATAACATTCATGATCTAGAAATGTAATAGGAGATTGTAAAGGTTAAGATTTCTAGAATGAAAGAATGTTATAAGTTTGGTATCAAAGCTAGGTTTTTATTTACTATATCATGGTTGAATGTTGTAAATATGAAAATAGAAGTTGTATCGTAATGCACTAAGTCTGTTGTAGCAAGTACACGGATTTGAGCGCGTTACACTAGTCATACACGAGAGATAGAAGAAGTGTGGGAGAATAAACAATCACTTATCACCCAACAGTATGAAATGTTTTATCACATTCTGGGAGAAGAGATTACAACAGCATATAAGAGGTTTAACATCCTACTCAACTCACTAAAGTATTCGAAAAGATATATCTTAATAAGGATGTGAACATCAAGTTCATAAGAGCCTTTTTTCTAGCAAATGGGGTACAAATACTACATCCATCAATGAGTCTAAAAATCTATATAAGATGACTCTTTAGAAGCTTTATGAAAATCTACTCACATATAAGCTTGAGTTAAATCAAAGAGTTAAGATAACAACTAAAAACAGAATAAAATACAAGGGTGTAGACCTTAAAGTTATATAGATCCCCTCCAAAGCCCCCATTGAGGAGGGCGATGTCACTAAAGATGAAGATGAGGACTTGGCTTTATTAGCCAAGAGATTAAGAAAGTTAATGAAGAAAGGTAAAAGTAGCACTACCAAAATATTCAACAACTACAGCAACAACAAACGAGATTACTCAAAAGACCAGTGCTACAAGTGTAAGAAGTCAAGTCACTTTATTGCTGACTACAACACACCTTTAAGAGAGGAGTTAAAGAAGGATAAAAAAGAAAGAGTTTGCCAAAAAAGACAAGAAAGCATATAACAAGAAGTACCAAAAAAATGACTGAGGTTTTGCAGTAGAGGGATCCTGGAGTGAAACTGAAAGTGATTCAAATTATGAATAAAATGTTAATGAAGGAGTCCACATAACCAACCTCTGCCTAATGGCCAGTCATAGAAGCACCCAAAGAAAACACCACTGATAATAAAGAGATTGATATCAATAAGGTATTTAATTTTAACACACTTGACATATATATAATTGACTTAAGATCTGCGTTATGTGATATTACTTCTGAACTACATAAATATATGAAGTGGTTCAGGGTGCTATCGAGGGATTATATGTTGGTAGGCTGCAGCTTATAAAGGCAGTGCTATTTTTCATCCAGTCTTTTTGGTCTGCCTATTTGTGACACCCCCAAATCTGGGCCCACACAGCCCAAACATGAGTTGTCAAAAGACTACAATAAAATTATTACAAAGTAGTACAATGTTCAACAATACAGTGTATAATAATACACAACTAAGTCTTCACTATTATTGTCACACTATTTTACAACACGTGAAAACTACGATAACTATCCCTCGGACTCTCACTCCATCCCTCAGCTAGACCCAGCTACGTTCTCATCTCCTGTTGAAAAACAATGGAACGAAAAGAAAGGGTGAGCTCAAATAGGCCAGTAAGAAATATAATGACTAAGATAATGACGAATAAATTATCATTAGCCTTCAACAGTTGAGTTCTTGATAGAATACAATAGACTACAAGGTTTATATCAAAAACTGCAGTTCAATTCTTGAACAATGTTCAGATCAATAATAGCAGCGAAATGAGCAATCTATTAGAAGATTAATGCAGACTATAATGTCCACTCGTTTCTCTTTTCCAGAAAAATATTATCAACATTTATCATCTGAAATACCATTAGTCATGATAATATAAATTCACAGTTCTTGGTCATAATCATGCAAATCAACAGTTCATCTTTGCACTACGGGCTAAAGATATTCAATATAACAACAACGGTCATGATTATACCAGTATTCAGCCTTTGGTCATAATCATACCAAACAACAGTTCATCTTTTCACTACGGGCCAATGAGAACTTTCACCACGTGTCATAAAAGATACCGAACAGATGTATCACCTTTAACCTATCATCTGTTAAACAGTTATATCGCATCTGTGCCCCCGGCCACAGATATTCACAACGGCTTGATTCTTGATGATTAGTACAAATAACATTGATACAAATGATGAACAGAAGAAACAGGATAAACAATAAGTATCAGAACTTACTTTGTGCAGATTAAAATAATGTCTAAATTGTCAACATGATGTGGAGTGAAATTCAAAAATGATATTCAAGATCAACAGTTCAGAATAATAGGAAGGTTCAATTGAAATGATATCAGATTAAGCACAAACTATTAAGGAATACATAATCATTTCAGGAAACTTTACCAAATTGTACTTACCATAGAAAGTTAAGAGTATAAAAGAAATAATATCCCTTACTATGGTAAGTTTAAATAATGGAAGATGAAAAAGATGGTATCCCTTATGAGTATAAATGAAAATAATAGCACTTACGAATATGAAAGAAAATGATATTACAAACGAATATGGAATAAAAGTGTCATGTGATAATTCGTATAGACCAATTATTTCCACAAGAGACAAATAAGAAATAAATATAAAGGGTTATTCACCAACAGGCAGTAATCCGCGCAGTAAGGTTATTCCCACAATTTAATAAAATTTGAATACAAAGAGTTATTCATCATACAGGCGGTAATCCGCGCAGTAAAGTTATTCTCAGATATTAATAAGGAATGAATACGAAAGGTTATTCACTAACATGCGGTAATCCGCGCCGTAAGGTTATCCCCATAATTTAATACATGGAAATAAATGACACATCTTATAAGTAAGAAATAGACGATATTATTTTCGAGAATCAAAGAATGATAATCCCTTACAGTAGTAAGTTTAAGAGTATGAAAGAAAATGACATCCCTTACTGTAGTAAGAAAATAATACTATTTATGATGATGAAAATAATGATACCCATTACCTTAACACGTAACTGGATATTGATTTAAATGAGATTGATCAACCTCTATATTTCTAATATATTTAGTAATTACCACATATAAATTTCAAAGTGTATGATAACTCGTATAATATGAACTATCAAAATTATATATATTTATCATAATTTTTAAAGTATAATATAACAACATTAAATTAGTTTTTAAAATAATATTCAAAAAATAAATCTTCCAAAGAAAGCTTTTTAAAAATGAATCTTCTTAAAGAAGAGTCTTCTAAAGGAAGATTTGTGAATACCATAAAAAATAGGAAATTATGAAATTACTACTCATTAATAAAAGACTTACTTAAAAAATTCATGCACTCCTTTTGGCTTTCAAACACTCAAGATAACCTTACTATTCTCAGAGAAAACTCATAAAATACTTATAGAAAACTTTATGTTTTAGGTGTGATTTTTCTATTCAACTGAACAATCTATTTATAAGAGAAAATAAGTTACTATGCGCGGTAGGTGGGTGGCGTGCTGCACGCCAGTACTAAAAAATCAGCAAAGGCAGCAGCAGCCGCTGCTAACCAAATTTCAAAATCACATTTCACACATTTTATGTGGGCCCCACAGTGGGTCCACGTACTATTCATGTTACTATTCACGTTAAATAATAATTAATTAATTTTTTTCTTCTTGTGGGTCCTGCATATAAAATAAAATAATGCTACAATAATAATTCAACAATAATGTAATAAACACGTTACCGATTATTATTAATTTAATAATATAAATTAATGTGTATTTGCTACTATGACAATTATTTGGTTCAATAATTTTAATATACAGTGTAATGACAATTATTGAATCAATAATGCAAAATACTATGTAACAACAATTATTAATGAATACTGTACAATGACCACGTTATCAGATCAATAATATGGGACATTGTGTAATATCATGTGCTACTGTAGAATACCGTGTGCTACAATAAAATACCATTAATTATCGTACGTTACTATTATTTTATCACCGGTATTTTAACAGTTAAAAGTGATAACGCCGTTGACTATTTTTATTTAAAAAAGTTACTTCTGTCGTTTTCTGTGAGGACCCAAATTCTCGGGAATATTTTAATAATATTAAATGAGAATTTAATTAGCAAGTTTATCAAAGTTGTTTAAATTATTTATGATGTAAGTGATTTAAAGTATGTGATGAGATTTAATTGGTAAATTAAATATGTACAGAGATCATGAAAAATTGCGGGAAATTAAAAATAATTAAAAAAGTAAATAAATTATTTAAGAACAATTTATTAAGAATAAGATAAATTACATGTAAATGTACAATAAAATTGTACAATTAAATGATTATAGAGTTGCATGAATTATTATTTAAATAATATTATGTGATAATGTGAGGAATATGAATTAGATATGTATATATATACATTTGTATATATATAAGTGTGCATGTTTAATTGACATATTTAATTGATAATTACAAATTTTATTGTTTATGAAAATTAAGGGATTAATAATTAAATTAATCCAAATATAAATGAAAAGTTAATGAGGAAGTTAGTGAAATTGTGATTATTGATTTTAGATTTAATCCAGAATTATGGAGGAAGGTTAGAAATTAATTGAGAAAAAAAGTAATTATATAAATTATATAATAATAAATTATATAATTTATATAAGGAAATTAAAGTATGGTATGAAGGAAATAATAATTATATAAATTATATAAGAATAATTATATAATTTATATAAGAGAATTAAATAAGGATGGAAGAAAAATGTTATAAATTGTATTTTGTGTAAAATGAAAATTATTTTAAAAGGAAAATGTAATTATATAAATTATATAATAATAAATTATATAATTTATATAAGGAAAGTTAATGTGAATAGTAAGAAAATAATAATTATATAAATTATATAAAAATAATTATATAATTTATATAAGGAGAATACATTAATTAAGAAAGGAAATAAATTGTACAAATGGTACAATATATTATTATATGGTGTATATTTAAAGTGTGATAAATTGTAAAGAAATGGAAAATAAATGAGAAAAATGAATGTTTTAATCTATTAAAAATTATGTTTATGTATAACGGAATTTTTATGATTTTAATGAAGAATAATATTTCGGAAATGTGAACATGTTAGTGTAACATGTTGTTCAAGTAATGAAGTAAAAAAAAATTATGAAATATAATTTTTTTATATGTTATATGAATTATTTTATGAATTTTGGAGGTATAAATTAGCTCATACAATTACATGCATGTCATTATGCGAGTACAAAATTTATCAAGTAAGGTACCTGAAAAGGTCTAAATATTATTTATAAATCATGTTATGATTTTTGGTAAATTAAAATAAATATTTTATATACATTATATAAAATATTTATTACACGTAATAATTACGTAATGTATTAAATTATGTAATTATGCATGTTAATTATCCGAAAAAGGCAAGGTCGGTGAGCGTAAAGGCGGTGGAATTCTTTTGTGTTCCAAATTGGTTAAATGGGTTGTATATATAAAGGAAAGAAAAGAAAAGAAAAAGGAACAAATAGAGAAAACATAACACAAATAAAAACACTCTCCATCTCTATATTTGCTCCACCCGACGCCACCACTATGCCACCATGACCACTAGAAAACACCACCAAGAAAGAGAAATATTTGGTGTTATCAATAGGGTGAATTACAAGCCAAAGAAGGTACATATTAATTTATTTAGTTTATTTTGTGTATTATTGGTAATAAATTAAATTTGTAGAAAATTTGTAAATAATTAGAATAATTGTTCTACATAATTTTTGGATGAATATGTATGAAATTTATGATTTTTGGAGTATTTATGTTGGGAAATTTATGTGCAAAAATGGATAAAAATTGAAAAGTTGATGCACTGTTCGCAATAGAAAAGAGGAAGAAGAAGAAAAAGGTAGCCCGCGCATTGCGCGGGCCTTTTTTTTCCAAACACGGCATGAAACGACTTAACTGTTGAACTTGTTGAGCCGTTGTGTTCATTCCTTGCATAAAATAAACTTTTGCAAGTAAAGAAACAAAGTTCTGGAATAACGGATTATGTTAGAGAGATTACCATAGAAGGTTGTAAATGTCATTGTTATAATTTCAATATCATAATTTAATGTGAATACAATTGCTAAGTTTAAATTGATATTTTGTATGTACATATATGTTGGGTCCGGATAGGACAAGTAGAATTAAAATGTAAAATGTGATTATTCAAGATGATTATTATGATAGAGATTATTATATATATCTAATTAAAAATTTTGAATCAAGGAATAGTTGTACGGATATGAAATGATATTAAATTTTGAATAATGAGATTTAAGATATTGATAACAGGAAGAAAAAGTAAAGGTTACGATCCAGGGACTAGGATCGAAATGTAAGGATTTTAAATATTTAAATACTTTAATACAATGATTGAATTGAAAAAAAAAAAGAAAAAACAATTTATACCGAAAAATTTGGTAATTGATAATTGTAAAGTCAATTAGTGGATTAAATGAAGATTTATTAACGGACCGAAATTTGGACGTTAAGGAAATAATGAATAATAAATACAAAATTTAAGGTAATAAAGTTGGTCGAATTTCGGGATAGTTACATTTTCTATATCCGACAAATATTTCGTTGTGGGGTCCACCAATAATTAGTTATTTCGGCGCCGTCGTACGACCAAATATTTTTCGACAAAACGAATATTCCCCGACAAAACGAAAATTTTTTACGACAAAATAAAATTTGCATATAACATCATTAACTTTTAACTTTATCAATTTAACCACTTACTGTTTGAGGAAAAATATATATGAAGAAAAATTAAATTTTGTATTTCATAAAATTTGGGGTCTTACAACCTCCCTTCCTTATGAAATTTCGTCCCTAAAATTGACGTACCTGACATTTTGAAGAGATAAGGATACTTAGATTTCAACTCAGATTCTAGCTCCCAGGTCATTTCCTCGGTATCTTGGTTTCTCCATAAAACCTTGACTTGAGATATAACCTTTGAGCGTATGATCTGCTCCTTCTTATCTATGATCTTAACAGGTGTAGACACCCAAATATTGCACTTGTCTACTAACCTGGGCAGGAGGGCAAAATTGTCATTTCGTATGGCCTGTGAGAGGGAATGGTGAATTTCAGCACAGTCATGACAAGCAAACACGACAATAAATTGACATCGAATTGCGCGATACAGGGATACGAATTGATCCAGATGAACCGAAACAGTCAATACATCCTACCAACAGTCCCCAGGTTCCGAGATACAAATAATACAGTGAAACATGATGATTTAAGACTGCATAACGCGAGAATCGAGAAAAAGAAGTCGAACGGCCGCAGATGTATCTGTGACCAAAGACTTTTGGGCGTTTTCGTGGCTCGAGAAAACACACGGCAGCCGAGGCGGTGTGTTAGATGACGACTGTAGGCAGCTGCAGATGCACCCGCGGCTGCCTCCAAACGCCTATACAGCGTCCATTTTTTCATCTAAGAAGAAAGAAATGGAAAAGGGGGGAAGAAATTGAGAAAGAGAGAGATAGAATATAGAGAGAGAAAGCCTACGATATTGATAAAAAAAGGGGGGGAGATTTTGTCTTTTTTTAGCTTCAATATTTGTCTAATCTTGTGTTCTATATTTGGTTGTGAAGTATAAAGTGATTCTGGAAATGTTGCAAGGTGAAAAAAGGGCATTTCTTGAAGTTTTATCTTGTTTTCTTCTTATGATTTCTTGTTGTTGGGTTGTTTGAATGTAGTATCTTTGTTGTATTAGTAAGAATCAATGGATTAGGGATAATTAGTGAGGGTTCTGTCAGAACAAAATTTTCTCCTAATGTCCCGATGATATCCGTATGGTGATATATAGTTTATTATGGTAATGTATAGTTCATAGTGTTTTAACTTGCTATTTTAGGTTATTGTGGTGTAGTAGTAAATCTAGTTTATTGAGTTTTCCATTGTATCCATATTATTGTTGTGTGGTGATTTTGGGATTGTGAGTCTAGGAATGAGATCATTGTGATCAAATTCCAAAGATGGACAATTTTTGGTATATGTAGTTACGGTGATGTGCCCTTTATTGTACATATGTAAATTTTGGGCCTTAAAATGATATCAAGTCGAAATCGGGTTTAAGGCCCTGTAATAGTGGAATATGTGATTGTGGGGGTTTTTTAGATGGCTCATATGCCCATGAATATCCCCGACACATTTTTGAATGCCTGATTTAGTTTGCGACATGGAAAGCGATTTCAAAAAAAAACAAAAAGATAAAGACTTTCTAAAAATAATCAAATTAGAGTATTAGAATCACGAGGCTTAAAATCGAGAGTTTTAATGAACGTCAATTCCTATTTAATGAAAAGGCTATAATCGTTTTTTAAACATCATTAAAAATGATTTTGTAAAAATAGATAAACGTTTTTCATTAAACTTTGGTGCATAGGGTTAAAGAGCTCCTAGAAGTTGCCTTCATTTTATTTTACTTTACTATCAAAAGACAATGTATAGTCTCAATTCCTATTTGACGAAAGTTTAAAAACCCTTGTTTTTCTAAAACGACACCTAATAAAAATCTCATCGCTTTTGAAATTAAAATCAATATCTATTATAAAGTAAAGTCTTTTCGTATGGGTCAAAAGACGTTCTAAATGCTTTCCAGATAAAACACGTTTTCTACACACAAAAAAATCAAAGCGGTTTTTCATGCAAAATTAACCACAACATTCATTTAGGAACACACACGCACACACACACACACTTACATACACGTTTTAGGATTTTAAAAAATGATAGGAAAGCATCAAGATTGCGGTAACCGTGTTTTCACGGAAGTCGGGGGGTGCCTAACACCTTCCCCTCACTTAAGCAAGCCCTGAACTCTGTGAATCTTGGTTTATAGGCCTATTAATTCGGAGTCATACATGAGCCAGCATGATTATGAAAATAAAAACTCGGATGAGATGATACATCCATTTCAAACATACCAACTGGCGACTCTTATCAATTGGCTTATCATAAAATCAACATTTCAAACATCGTTAACACTTGTGTCGATCTTTTCCAATAATCACCTCTCATAATTAAAAGGCTAAAAATTGGAAAGGGCAATTATTAATAGGAGACGATTTTCCCGGCGTCGACAGCTGGCGACTCCGCTGGGGACATGAGAGGGCTTAAGCCGCGTTCAAATTTTGATGTTTTCCTATCTTTTAAATAACTGCGAATCGAATGTGTGGTTGTGATATTTGCATTGATTTACATTTTTTGCGCGTATGAATGAATGTGCGAGTTTTGTGACTGTGTTATCTTTTTTAGGCTTTATTGTCATCATATGCATGCGGTGAGATATGATGAATGTATGATGAATATATGATTGAGCAGTTCCTCCTCCTGAGGCAAACCCGTCGGATGTGGATTACTGGACTCAAAGGGGCGTTTCCCTGCCAGGCTTAGGAAAAGCATCCACTCAGATCCAATCCAATTGAAAGATCGGATTTATTCTCGTCTAGTATGTTACGAAGATCTGGGAACCTTCATACTGAAAAGCCCGCGAGAGTAACTTAGGGTAGGTCAGCCTTAGATAAACCCAACGCATGGGAAATCTCTTCATACCCTATTACGCTTTACGCACATGATGTCATGTTTAAAGTCAAACGTTTTTGTATATCTCCCACCTTATCAAAATAAAGTGCTAACCTCTGTTTTACAGGGAGAGCTTGGAGAGTATCATAAATTCACATTAGCATCCCTGGTTGAAATAAAGGACCACTAACACTGTTTTGCAGGACAAGATTTAAAAACTCAAAAACACAGAGATATTTGCTTTAGCATGCATCCACTTGTGTCATTCCCCGAAACTAAACTTGGGTTATTTTATTTGTAGGATTGCTCCTCAAACCCGCCTTTGATCTAAAAAAACCCGGGATTCAACAATCAAGATGGCCAAAAATCCTAATCCTAATCCGACTCCTATCTCTCGGGAAGAGTTTGAAGCCGTAAAAAATCAAATGGCTGAGATAACCATGTTATTAAAGGAGAATTTCAAGCTGAAACCGGGGCCGCAACCCGAGGATCCACCGGGGTCATCATCACAGGGGAACGGGACGACCCAAGAAACTCCTAAAATCGAGCAGCCAAGGGAAGTTATTATTGTTCCCGAAGATGAAAGTACAAGTAATTTTAGCAAAAAGATGAAACAGATAGAAGAGGCCATCATGACCATGAAAGGGATTGGATCGTACGACAGTGTCAATTATTCTGACTTGTGTGTTTTTTCAGGAACCAGATACCCCGAAAAGTTTAAAATCCCAGAGTTTGAAAAGTATAACGGGGCGGGGGTACAATCACCTAAAGGTCTACATTGGAGAGCTTGGGGCGTACGCTGAGGATGAATCATTGAGGATGCAGCTCTTTCACAAAAGTCCAATGGGAGAGGCTAGGACTTAGTATGCCAGGCTGGACAATGCAAAAATTCACAACTGGGAGAAGTTGGCCCACACCTTCCTGACCCAATACAGCTTCCAGTCATAAATGGCCCCTGATCGATACCAAATGACGAAGATTAAGAAGTAGCCCAAGGAGTCGTTCAGAGATGATGCCCAACGATGGAGAAGGATGGCCGCGCAAATGAACCCACTAATGAATGAGACAGAGATGGTGATGACTTGTATAAATATTCAAGAGGCTCCTTATTACGAGAGGGTAATAGCTAAAATCGGGAAACCATTTGCAGAAATGATTAAACATGGGGAATGGCCGAAATGGGATTAAAATTTGGAAAGATCCGAGACTTCACGGCTCTTGAAGGTGTTACGGAGCAAATTCAAAGCGAAAATTATGGCAATACTTTCCGTAGGACATAGAAACGAAAGGAGGAAGATGTATCCCTAGTCCTGCAAGGGCCGTCTGGGAAAGCAGAGAATAGCCCTTCTGTTCGGATGCAAAGGAGTATACCCCCTCGACAGCCAACTTTCACCAATCAGAGGCCTGAGGGGCGAAGGAGATTTAAAAATACCCGAGATAGAGAATTCACCCCATTAGGGGATCCCTTAGAGCAAATCTTGGTTGTGTTAATAACCCAAAAGAAGATTACGGATCTAGCACCACTGACTGGCCCAAAGGGGAAGAGGACTCAGGAATGCTAGACGTTGAAGCACAAGATAAAAAATATGATTGATAGTGGAGAAATTGTGGTAGAGCAGCCGAAATCACTAAACGTCAAGGTCAACCCTCTGCTCGAGCATGATTGGGGAGGTGTCCACGTAATTGAAACCAGCAAGGCAGAGGGGCCTTTGAAACTGAGATATTTAAGAAGGATCAACAAAGTGGTTGGTATGGCCAATGTCCAGGAGAGCACGCAAAGTGAACCACTTAAGTTGGCTGGGGTGAGCAAAGGTACCAAAGAGGCACCTATCCGGTTATCAGCTCCGAAACCCCTCATTATAGCAGCTAGATCGCAAATGCCAATTACAAGTTTAAAAGTTATTTCATGAAGTTACGAGGGAAAGCCAGAGGAAATGGCCAGCTGTGCATCAGTTACCTCCAAGGGAAATCCTTTGTATCTGCTGAGGCGAGTCCTTGACGGCATGGAAAAAGAAAGCGGGAGGATCTCGGAGGAGAATGCCTTGGAATTCTTTAAGAAAATGAATCACAACGAAGCAAGGGTGGTTAAGGTGTTGGAGGAGGAACCGCCTCTGACGTCGATCCTAGATCTAGTATTGTCATCCAATGATCACCATCAAATATTGAGCAAGGTCCTGGAGGAGGCTCACGTCCCTAAGACAATCAGCACAGAAAGATTTAACCATTTGGTGGGCCATTTATTGGACATCAATGTGATATCATTCACCGATGAAGACATCCCCAAGGAAGGAAGAAGACACCGAAGGTCGTTGTACATTGTGGTCGTCTCCTCGGGGTATGTAATGAATGGAGTACTAATTGACGGTGGATCGGCTCTAAACATTTGCCCATACAGCACCCTGGAAAAAATGAAGATCAACCCCAAGCGCCTGCGGGCCAGTTAAGTGGTGGTTCGGGCTTTCGATGGATCTCGAAAGGACATTGTGGGAGAAATAGAATTACCAG
Source organism: Hedera helix (assembly GCA_947179155.2). Classification (NCBI taxonomy): domain Eukaryota; kingdom Viridiplantae; phylum Streptophyta; class Magnoliopsida; order Apiales; family Araliaceae; genus Hedera; species Hedera helix. The sequence continues at coordinate 11,304,391 of OX359283.1, forward strand.
TTGAGATCGGGCCCTACACCTTCGAAATTTCTTTCCAAGTGTTGGATATTGTTGTAAGTTACAACATGCTGCTGGGAAGACCCTGGATACACATGGCAGGGGAAATCCCCTCCACACTGCATCAGCAAATCAAACTTATCATTGACGGGAACTTAGTGACGATTACCGCATAGCCCAACTATCCTCTTCACTCTATGAAAGGTATGCTAGTGATCAATCTGGATGAGCTAGTCGAGCCAGTCAGCTATTAAGCATTCGAAATCAGTACCCCTCAATACCGACATCTGGGGGCTCCAGCTTTGAAGCCTAGAATATCTCTGAAGCTCACATTTGTCGCTCGAGAAATAATGGAAATGAAATTTCAGCCAGGGCGAGGACTGGGAAAGAATGGTCAGGGGATCACCGAGCCCATTCAGATGCCAACACAGTTAGGCAAAGCAGGGATAGGATATTACAGAAGCCTACGGCAGAAGAACCCATATAAAAGGATTCCCACTCGGCTAGCCAGGATCCCAATTCCAGGAATCAACAAAGAGCATTCCCCGAAGATAGTCAGGCTTGCGTCTAAAGCAGAAAGTGAAGTAGAGGCTCCCCCAGCCAAAGAATTGGCCTAGCGGGAGGAATTCTTGCAAGAGATTATGGAGTTGTTCGAGATAAAGTGTCATCTCCCAGGACAGTCAGCGAACAATGAAAAAGGGAAGGAGAAATTGCCATAAGGCAAGCAGATCATGCCTTTCATCGATTGGGCCAGACTAGTAGTCCCCGAAGGAAGTGTAAATAAAAGTAAAGACCAAGTCACTGCTATCATTGAGGAGGTTCCAAATGCAGAGGCCCCCTCCATCACTCACTTTAAAACCGAATTGATCACCACAAATTGGACCGTACAGCCGGTGATATCTAGAAAAAGGTAAATCCAGAAGTGGCAGGGAATCCCGTCCAATAGGGGGATCAAGGGGTTTTTAAGATGGTGTTTTTGTTTTATATACCTGCACGTCTATGTCATATTTTGTCATGTTATTGAAAGAGAAATTCATATACTGAAATGTTTATATATATGACAAATATTTTTGTTTTATGTCAGGTGTCCCGATTTGAATTATTCTAGCCTAACAAACGATTTTCCAAATTTGAAAGATGATTACGATTTTGATATAGAACTGGATTTCGTTTTGATGGGAATTGAGTAGGAAGAGACAGGTAATGATGACACTCCCGACGAAATCAGAGAATGGGTCAAGGATAAACCCAAACCCAACCCCGATCAAATCATCACCATCAACATAGGAACCCCTGAAAACCCTAAAGAGCTAAAAATAGGGGCAGACCTGACCCCCAACCAGAAAGCGGAGATAACTAAGTTGTTAAGCCAATATGAGGATGTGTTTGCTTGCTCACATGACGACATAGTAGGATTGTCCACGGATATTGTAGTACATCGATTGCCCATCAAGGAGGGTTTCAAGTCGGTTAAGCAAAAACTAAGAAAACTAAAACCAGAGTGGAGCTTGAAGGTGAAGGAGGAGATAGCTAAGCAATTCAAAGCTGGAATCATCATGGTGTCTACTTACCCAGAATGAATTTCCAATATAGTCCCAGTGGCGAAGCCCGGAGGAAAGGTGAGAGTATGCGTTGACTATAGGGATCTGAACAAGGCCACTCTCAAAGATAATTTTCCAGTGCCTTTCATACACATCTTAGTGGATAATACGGCCCAGTATGAAATGTATTCATTCATCGTTTGCTTCGCGGGATATCACCAGATAATGGAGGCGGAGGAGGACCGCGAAAAGACTGCCTTCATCACCCCATAGGGCACGTTTTATTATAGACGACTTGCTTTTGGCCTCACAAATGCAGGAGCCACTTATCAGAGAGCAATGATGGCCCTGTTCCACGACATGATGCATAAGGAGATAGAGGTCTACATGGACGACATTATTGTGAAATCAACGGTTGAATCTGACCATGTGGCTCATCTCAAGAAGTTATTTGATCGTCTCAGGAAGTACAATCTGAAGCTCAATCCAGTAAAGTGTGCCTTTGGAGTTCAGTCAAGCAAGCTCCTTGGGTTCTTGGTGAGCAACTGGGGCATTGAATTAGATCCGGCTAAGATTAAAACCATTGTGGATATGCCAGCACCTCGTACAGAGAAGGAGATAAGAGGATTCTTGGGGAGGATAAACTTCATCAGCCAGTTCATATCCCATTTGTCGACCACCTGCGAACCAATATTTAAACTGTTAAGGAAAGATGCCTCCCGAGAGTGGAACGAGCAATGCCAAAAGGCCTTTCAGACCATTAAGAAGCAATTAACGGAAGCGCCAGTGCTGATACCTCTGAAGGATGGGATCCCTCTGTTCATGTATATATCTGTTAATGTCATGGCGATGGGTTGTACGTTGGGGAAGAAAAATGAATCAGGTAAGGAGTATGCCATTTATTATCTCAGCAAGAGATTCAGCAGCTGTGAACAGAATTACACCTCGATTGAAAGGACATGTTGCGCCTTGGCATGGGTTGCTATGAGATTACAACACTACCTTCATGGACACACTACCTACTTGATCTCGCGAATTGATCCCCTGAAGTATATATTTGAAAGACCAATGTTGAATTGTCGATTGTCGAGGTGGCAGTTAATCTTACAGCAGTTCGACATCCTCTATGTTACCCAGAAAGCTGTAAAGGGGCAAGGGATTGCAGATCAATTATCGGAGATGCCGATAGGAGGAATGGAACCTTTAGAAACTTCTCTACCAGGTGAAGACATATTGTGGGTCCAACATACGAGGTGTGATGACGAATGGCAATTTTGGAAAATGTATTTCGACGGTGCCATGAATGTTGAAGGGGTTGGAGCAAGAGCTGTCCTGGTTTCTATTACAGGCAAGTAATACCCTGTTCTCACCAAATTATAATTTAGTAATTCGAACAATACGGCTGAATATGAGGGATGTATATTGGGACTCAGATTTGTTCGCAATATGGGAGTGAAAAGATTAGCCGTATTCGGAGACTCAGAGTTAGTAATCAGACAGGCGACAAGAGTGTATGGCACTAAGGAGCTTCAGTTACTCCCGTACCACCGGTGTGTTATTCGATTAATGTAAGAATTTGAAGACATAGCCTTCCGACATATTCCCAGGGGACGGAATGACTTTGCCAATACATTGACCACCCTGGCTTCATTAGTCCACACACTCAAAAGCGGAGCTACTCCCCAGATTAAAATAATGGTACAAAATTCCCCCGCTTACGAAGAACACGTTGTGGAGTTATTAAATGAGGTGGTTCACCCAAATCAGCCCTAGTATCATGACATCCCGGAATATTTGAGGGATAGATCTCTCCCCGACCAAGCGAACCGAATGGAGAGGCAAAAATTCCAAAAGATGGCAATGAAATTCTATTTAAGCGAATATTCCCTATATAAGAGAGATGTTGGCTTGGGATTGTTGCGATGTGTGGACGAAACTCAAGCACAGAAGATCATGGACGAAGTACACGGTAGAGTATGTGGGCCACATATGAGTTGACCGATTTTAGCCAAGAAGATATTGAGAGTGAGACATTACTGGTTATCACTTAAGGCCGACTGTGACGATCATGTCAAGCGATGTTACCAATGCCAGGCACACGGTAATGTGATTCATGCGCCTCCCAATGAACTGCACTGTATGACTTCCCCTTCGCCTTTCTCTATGAGGGGTATGGATGTAATCGGACCCATAAAGCCCAAAGCGAGCAATGACCACCAGTTCATCTTCTTCATGATTGATTATTTCACCAAGTGGGTGGAAGCAGCTTCTTTCCCCAAAGTAACACAGGAAATCATAGTCAATTTCATCATGAACCATGTCATTTGTCGGTACGGGCAGCCCGAAATCTTGGTGTCCAACAATGCCAAGAATCTGAACAATGCCCTTATGAAGGAGTTATGCGACCAATTCAAGATCAGACATCTCAATTCCATCATTTATAGGCCCAAAATGAATGGGGTCGTGGAGGCTGCGAATAAGAACATAAAGAAGATTATGGCAAGAATGTCCGTCAATCATCGGGGATGGCCGAATTTGCTACCCCTCACACTGTTTGCATATCGAACATTAGTTTGTACGTCTACAGGGGCAACCCCTTACGCCTTGGTATATGGGATGGAGACTGTTTTGCCATTTGAGATGGAGATGGCATCCCTCTGAATTTTGCTTGATGCTCAAATTGACGAGGAGGACTGGATGCAAAATCAGTACGACCAACTAGCCCTGATAGATGAAAGGAGGGTAGCTGCTATATTACACGATCAGATGTATCAGCAACGTATCTCTCGATCGTACGACAAAAAGATATGGTCCCGAAAGTTCAAAGAAACTGACTTAGTATTAAAGAGGGTCATACCTTGTCAAGACGAAGCAAAAGAGAAGTTTGCTCCAAATTGGGAATGACCTTTTGTGATCAAGAAAGTCCTATCCGGAGGGGCCCTCATCTTACAAGAAATGGATTGCGAGGTGTTTCCGCAACCCCTAAATTCTGACTCGGTGAAATGGTTCCATGCTTAAAAAAAATCTCTATCTCTCCTTGCAACTCGAACTACGTAGGACCTGATCTCCTGACCTTATGGGAGTACGTAGGCAACCATCATGGCGCAGTCTTGTTCTCTACAAAATAATAAATCTTTTCCCTATACAAAACCCGTTTCCAAAAGCCCAAAAAACCTCCTTTAATAAAATACCTTCAAGATCTTACTAAAACCAGTCATATAATCAGCTCAAATCCGAGACTCACTCCGATGAAATCAGAAGGTCGTGCAGCGATATCTGTTGAATCCCAATTAAGACTTGAGAAAAGAAAGAAGGCAATATATCAAAATTGTAATCAGCTAGGCAAAATGATGATCCAATGGAGGGTGACATTACATCAAAAAGGGAAATGACTAAACCATAAATCTTTCTCTCTATATATATAAAACATTTTGATTACAAAGTCTCTCTTTTAAATAATGATGAAACTGACATAGTCTATGCAGGGAGTAAAATAATCTATAGATTAGAAACCAACTGAAGCAGGAGAGACAAAATAGTCGATGCATCGTAAACCTCGGGCTCGCCTGTAATCTGCTACCCCATCATGTCAATCCGGGCCAAAAGAGCAGCAGCACTACTGACGGTCTCAGAATGGGCCTCCATAATAACTCTGACCTGCTCTGGGATGTTATCTCTGGCAGAGAGGGCGGCATCCCGAACTAGTACAGCAGCATCCCGCTTGGCGTGGGCGATATCCCTCTCAATCTCAATAGCACTCAATGTTGACCGGAGCCTGGTACCCTCAATCACCTGTCTCTAGATACGATCCGCCGAATCAGAGCAAAAGATATGTACCGAAGCAGGAATGTCCTCAACATCAGATCTGGCCACTAATTCTGAAAACTCCGAAGGGATACCCACATCTGAACTAGTCTCATCTGGAAAAAAAAACCCTCGAGAACCATCCAACACCTCAGTCTGGTCAAAATCAGCAATCTCAGGATCTCCACGCAACCATCGCAGATAATCGGGTGTCTGACCAGAATGACTGTCCCCAAATTCAACCGAGACCCTGTGAGACCAAAGATCATATACCCTCAACATCTCCCTCTCTGTCTGAAGTGATATAAGAAATCGGTAATCAGTTGCACCCGCAAAAAGATGAAACTCTTGCATTTGGTCAAACTACTCCATAACAGCTAAGGGATGATAAGTCATCACCCCTCTCAAACCGGGAAGAGGGAGGAAATCCAAAGGGGGCACATGAGTCAAGGAGCTCATAAAGGAGCAATAACCCAAGTAGATCAAGAGATGAAAGGGCTCCTCAATGGCCGATACGAACTCCCTCCACGAAAGCCGCATCAGTACATCGTTGGGGGTGGAATGAGAACTGCATGGCCAAGCTGTGGCTAAAGTAAAACCCATGTCGACGGAGCTGCCCGATGGGCCTAAGGTTGCTCATATACCATACGTATTATAAAGTGGAGCTTCCTCTGAATATTCTTCCTGGGAAGGACTGACAATACGAGGCCGACATGTAAGTCTCTACAAGTATCATAGGAAGGATGGTATGATCCTCCTGAAGGGTCTGGACCGCTACAACAACCCGCATGTCTAGGAGACCGTCTCTGGCAGGCATGTATAGAACTGATATGACACAAGCCATCAGGATATCCACTCTCAAAGCGCCCCAGCGCTCCTCAGATACTGAAAAATTACTAGAGAATAAAGAGAAGCTATCCGCTGAGCCGAATCGGTCAACCAAGAAATGGAGAGGAATAAGGTGGCTCGAAGAGATCACAGATAGCAAAGTTGTCCTCCGCAAGCCCATGAAAGTCAAAAACTGACGGCGCATATGGCCTGAGGTAACCCTAGCGTAGGGACCGTCCACCGACAAACCAGTAAAACGAGCATACTCCTCGAGGGTGGGGGTTAGATATTACAGCCCAAACCTGAACATATGCCTATCAGGAATTCAATAGCTGAGAATGCCGTCAACGAAGCCTGTCGGCACCTGAAATGATAGAAGAGACAAGGAGTGTCCTAAACAACCCTCTACGATAATCCAATCGGTGGGCAATAAACCATCCAACCACGGGCGAAGCCTACAAACGATCCCTGTGGAGGTGCAGAGGTCCAAGCGAACCATGTCAAGTGACGACATCTATAAGAAATAGTATCAAAAAGACTGTACAGGGGTCATTTCTTTATCCATGTATATAATAAATTATGCATCATACAGGTAATAATAGAATAAATGAATCATCAGAAATAAAGGATTATGCATAAATAAAAGATAATTTTGTACATGATACATAAAGTGAAAAATAAAACGAGTAGGTTTAAATACATGGGTCCTAGCCTATCAGAATCTAGTCAGTAAAGTTTATGCCATCAATAAATGCATAATCCTCGAAGTGTTCCGCATGACCCAAATCCCTGGGGATAGAAGCCTCATCGTCAAAATTCATATCTGGGCAGTAAAAAGGCGAAACTGGGGCACTCGATGAGCCAGGGACCGCACCGCAATCTGATCCATCCGGGTCTGCAGCATAGGCTTCCTCTGGATGCCGACCCAACCTCCGAACAAAGGACGACAGCTGATCCAGCCATCGAGTTAGGGAGGTAATCTGATCTGAATGGGTGGGGGCCCAAACGCACTCCAACCAATCTGTCATCGTCACTGACCCATGAACCATGTCTCCGAGAAAGAAAGTAGCCCGGGTATGAGGTCCGATAGTGTGGGGTCTCCACCAAGCATTGAAACCATCACTCGTGTGAGGACCGTCGAACAGCGTGAATCCATCATCCCCGGCCATCAAGGCGTCTGAGAGCTGAGCATCCATCGACCAGAATCTCCAGGATGGAAGGGCAAAAGGGATACGGACCTCTCCAGATACACATCTGATGGCACGCTCCCCCAAGTATAGCTCTCATCCACCATAAGTCAATAAAGGAATGCGGTGGGTGGACAAAGCGAACTCGTGATCCGCAGGGAAACCACTGGCGAGGCCAGCCGCCAGATGCTTCGCGGTATAAGGAACCCAGGTCACATCCACTGATGAGATTAGCTCTAACTGTATTCGGCAGTGAGCAAAGCTGTCTGACACCGGAGTCTCCTCAAGAGTGTTGTGATGCTACCAACGACCCCTGGGATAAGTCTCTAGATCGAGAGTAGTAACAGGCCGCAGACATGGTAGCCGCTCATAAGCCCAGAACTGATAAATGAAACAGAAGGGACGTAAGTACCAGGCATGGGCAAAGAAATGAAACAAAAGGGAAGACGGTATAATAAAGGAGACCTACCAGCAGAAAAGGATAGAATCTGAGCCAAGCATCCGTCTGCCCCTCTGAGTGAAGGCGAAGACCGTGGAGAAAGTAAGTGATTGTGAAAGAACCCCAGTCATAATCCCTGATCCGATCGACATCCCGAGTAACCCCGACGATGCTGAAGTGAATGGTCGATGAGTTGTTCCCCAGGAAACAACCCCCCATGATGGTCAAGAACAAATGCCGGAGCAGGAAATCACAGGCGCATCGGTCCTCAGGGAACGGCTCAAGAAGGACCCCTCCAATAGCATCCACAACCAGAGCTCCCGATCGAATGTCGCGGGCCTTAAAGACCCTGTCCTAAGGAGTGTACCCTAGCAACAATCGAACGGCTGTGGGAGTAATGTCGGCTCCAGGGGAACACGGGGTCCGGAGAACTCCACCCTGGTGATATATCGTCAATCAAGGGGTGTCAACATCAGCTCGCAATCCAAAAGATAAAGCGACTGGGTCTGGTGGAACCACCACTCAGACAATGCCCGCATATAGCCCCATGGACATCGACGGGGAGCGATGGTAAAAAAATAGCTGAAACCCCAAGAGTCCACCATCCCGCGATAATCAGGATGCAGTGCATGATAGAGGGTATAGATGCTGAACCAATTACCCCGAGGCTGGGTAAACTCAGGAACCTGTGACAACTACCAAACAGTCAATCAGGATAACTATGTGGGTTTTGAATGAATTTAAACAGCGGATATACCTCGTTAGCCACAAGATATGCCGATGGGTGACTACTGAGATCGGGACCGAGTAGGTCCGACATCCTAACACGAGATTGGGACCGAGCAGGTCTGACATCCTAACACGGACCCCTAGTAAGATCCGACGAATGGGGGGAGGAACCGCTGTGCCATAAGGAATCGCCTCTGCCTCTGCCTCTACCTCGACTAGGGCATCTGCACTGACATCAAGATGGACGGGACAAATGACAGACTCTGCCAGCCAGCGGGAATGACGGTTCAGAACCGGAGCTGGAGTCGATGTGGCCGCTCTACGACGACGGACCCCTACAACCCGAGGCACAGTAGAACTGCTCGGAGTATCAGGATCCATGGCTGAAAAAGCACCACGAAAAGGAGGTATATCCTTAGCCCAATATTTTTCAAAGAACTTATTACATATTGCTAAGTAATAATAGGGCAGCATAGCATGTTTATTTATGATGATATGAGATCTGAAATGCATAAATGACTTCCTAGGGGTGCGCTAGATTTTCTGAAATTTTGGCAAAGTTTCATCTGTAAAATGGGCTTCCCATGCACAACTAGGCATGTTTAATAAAATCAGACAACCAACAATCCCAAATGCAAGTGAAAATGATGCATCGCGGTCATAAATCGGCTAAAACAATAATGTTCCCAAAACAGTGAAGCAGTTTGCACGACCCGCTGTTTATGTACACTACAATGAACATGAATATCTCATGTGGTCATGCATTGCTAAGTTAAAACATTTAAACAAGCAAATGTATATCAGAACGAAAACGAAAACGAAATAAAAGAAAAAGGAGTCAAAACATTACCCGAAGTGTGTTGAGTGATTTAACCAGAGCGAATTTTGCGGGAAAGATCCAAAAAGACACAAAAGGACAAGGTGGGATGAGGAAAACCGAAAATGTATAGAGGAAAAAGGGTTGAAAGTGAAATCTGGAGGGATCGCGATCTGAAATAGTGGTCGATCCCAGCTGCAGATGCATCTGTAACTAGCCGTTGATGGATCTACTGCTAGTCTCAATGGGGCCCCAGCTCCTCTTTTGTTACCCCGTGCCAGTATAAAGCCTGTTACGATTGAAATACAAAATTACGAAACTTAACAAAACAACCTGTCGGAGACGAGACCCGACATCTACGAGATGATCAGTCAGAGACAAAACCAGATGGCTACGAGACAACCAGTCAGAGACGAAACTTGACATTCACAAGACGACCAGTCAGAGACGAAACCCGACATAGACGAGACGACCAGTCAGAGACGAAATCTGACATTCACGAGACGACTCATCAGAGACGAGACCCGACACCTACGAGACAATCAGTCGGAGACGAGACCCGACAACCCCATGACGACCAATCAGATATGAAACCCGACTGCCCCCAGACGATATGTCGGAGACGAAATCCGATAGCCCCAAGTCAATCAATCGAAGATGAAACCCGATGATTACAAGACGATCTATCGAAGATGAGACCTGACAACGACGAAATGATCAATCAGAGATGAAACCCGAGCAATATTCATTCATAACTTTGAACTGGCCTCTTCATGAATGTGTTGCATATGGCATTGCATCATCTCGTATATCTTGTTGCATCATTAATATATGTTGTCATTATCATGCGTCAGGTGTCTGCTTCTTTATCATGTTCATTACATATTGCATTGCATAAACATGATAAAGAGGGGTAGCTATAGACACCCAAATATGGCACTTGTCTACTAACCTGGGCAATAGGGCAAAATTATCATTTCGCATGGCCTGCGAGAGGGAATAGTGAATTTCAGCACAGTCATGACAAGCAAACACGACAATGAATCGACATCGAATTGCGCGATACAAGGATACGAATTGATCCAGACGAACCGAAACAGTCAATACATCCTACCAACAGTCCCCAAATTGTGAGATACAAATAATACAGCGAAAAATGATGATTTAAGACTGTGTAACATGAGAATCGAGGAAAGAAAGTCGCGCGGCCGCAGATGTATCTGCGGCCAAAGACTTTTGGGCATTTTCGTGGCTCGAGAAAACACACGGTAGTCGAGGCGGTGGGTGAGACGGTGACAACAGGCAGTCGCAGATGGATCTGTGGCCAGCCGCAGATGCACCTGCGGCTGCCTCCAAACGCCTATACAACGTCCATTTTTTCATCCGAGAAGAAAAAAAAGGAAAATGGGGGAAGAAATTGAGAAAGAGAGAGATAAAATATAGAGAAAGAAAGCCAATGGTTTTGATAAAAAAAAAGGGAGGTTTTGCCTCTTTTTTAGCTTCAATATTTGTCCAATCTTGTGTTCTATATTTGGTTGTGAAGTATAAAGTGATTCTAAAAGTGTTGCAAGGTGAAAAAGGGCATTTCTTGAAGAAGTTTTTATCTTGTTTTCTTCTTATGATTTCTTGTTGTTGGGTTGTTTGAATGTAGTATCTTTGTTGTATTAGTAAGGATTCATGGATTAGGGATAAGTAGTGAGGGTTCCGTCGGAACGAAATTTCCTCCTAATGTCCCGATGATATCCGTATGGTGATATATAGTTTATTATGGTAATGTATAGTTCATAGTGTTTTAACTTGCTATTTTAGGTTATTATGGTATAGTAGTAAATCTAGTTTATTGAGTTTTTCATTGTATCCATATTATTGTTGTGTGGTGATTTTGGGATTGTAAGCCTAGGAATGAGATCATTGTGATCAAATTTCAAAGATGGACAATTTTTGGTATATGTAGTTACGGCGATGTGCCCTTTATTGTACATATGTAAATTTTGGGCCTTAAAACGATATCGAGTCAAAATCGGGTTTAAGGCCCCATAATAGTGGAATATGTGATTGTGGGGGTTATTTAGATGGCTCACATGCCCATGAATAGTCCCGACACATTTTTGAATCCCTGATTTGATTTGTGACATGAAAAGCGAGCTATAAAAAAAACGATAAAGACTTTCTAAAAAGTAATCAAATTAGGGTATTAAAATCACGAGGTTAAAAATCGAAAGTTTTAATGAACGTCGATTCTTATTTAATGAAAAGACTACAATCGTTTTTTAAACATCATTAAAAATGATTTTGTAAAAATAGATAAACGTTTTTCATTAAACTTTGATGCATAGGGTTAAAGAGCTCCTAGAAGTTGCCTTCATTTTATTTTACTTTACTTTCAAAAGGCAATGTATAGTCTCGATTCCTATTTGACGAAAGTTTAAAACCCTTGTTTTTCTAAAACGACACCTAATAAAAATCTCATCGCTTTTGAAATTAAAATCAATATCTATTATAAAGTAAAGCCTTTTCGTATGGGTCAAAAGACGTTCTTAAACGCTTTCCAGATAAAACATGTTTTCTACAAAAAACAATCAAAGTGGCTTTTCATGCAAAAGTAACCACAACATTCATTTAGGCACAAACACATATACGTACACGTTTTAGGATTTTAAAAAAGGATAGAAAATCATCAAGATTGCGGTAACCGTGTTTTAACGAAAGTCGTGGGGTGCCTAACACCTTCCCCTCGCTTAAGCAAGCCCCGAACTCTGTGAATCTCGGTTTGTAGGCCAATTAATTCAGAGTCATACATGAGCCAGCATGATTACGAAAACTAAACCTCGGATGAGTTGGTACATCCATTTCAAACATACCAACTAGCGACTCTGGTCAATTGGCTCATCATAAAATTAACCTTTCAAACCTCGTCGACACTTGTGCCGATCTTTTCCAAAAATAACCTCTCATAATTAAAAGGCTAAAAATTGGAAAAGGTAATTATTAATAAGAGACGATTTTCCCGGCGTCGACAACAGGTACTTCCTCGTACGTTAAATCCTCTGCTATAACGTCCAGTTCTAATTCGATGACGTGGTTTGGGTCCTTCACATATTTACGTAACATAGATATGTGAAAAACGTTATGAATGCGGGACATAATTGGCGGTAGGGCTAGTCTGTAGGCTACGGTTCCTACTCGATCGAGGATTTCAAATGGGCCAATAAATCGAGGGTTGAGCTTTCCTCTCTTTCCGAATCTCGTAACTCCTTTCCATGGAGAAACACATAAGAATACATGATCTCCAACCTTGAATCTCTCATCTCTCCGATGAAGATCAGCATAACTCTTTTGTCGTTCTTGCACGGTCTGTATTCTTTGTCGGATCATTTGGATCTTTTCTGTTGTCAAGCATACCAACTCGGGTCTCAACAATTTTGCTTCTCCTACCTCATTCCAACATACTGGAGAGCGACACTTCCTTCCATACAAAGCCTCGAATGGAGCCATACCTATATTTTCTTGGTAATTGTTGTTGTAGAAAAATTCAACCAATAACAAGTACTTATCCCAACTTCCTTTAAAGTCTAGTACGCAAAGTCTCAAAATATCTTCGAGGGTCTGGATTGTCCTTTCCGATTGTCCGTCCGTTTGAGGATGATATGCAGGACTAAAACGTAGTTCAGTGCCCATAGCTTTTTGTAGACTAATCCAAAAGCGTGAAGTGAATCTAGGATCTCGATCAGAAACTATGAAAACTGGCATGCCATGCAATCTCACAATCTCATTTATGTATATACTGGCAAGACGTTCAAGTGAAAAGTTTTCTCATATAGGCAAGAAATGAGTGGATTTGGGAAGACCCGTCACGAAGACCATATTGATGTGTTCCCACTTCCATTCAGGAACCTCAAGTGATTGCAATGGACCTTTAGGTACTTGATGCTCTGCCTTGACACGTTGACAAGTTAGGCACCTTGAAATAAACTCTGCAATCTCCCTTTTCATATTGTTCCACCAAAATGTATGTCGAAGATCTCGATACATCTTAGTACCTCTTGGGTGGATTGCAAATGGCGTGTTATGTGCATCCATCATGATTTTATGCTTCAATTCAGGATCATTAGGAACACAGAGTCGAGAGTTAACTCAAAGTATTCCTTTCTCATCGATTCTTGCATCAGGAATAGCACCTTATTGTACTTTCTTTGTCATATTCATCAACTCTGAATCAGTAGCTTGAGCAGCTTTAATTTTATCGATTAAAGCTGGTTCTACTCGTACATGCACAATCTTCAAGTGGGTCATTGGTGTTTTTAGTTCTATCTCCATCTTTTATAAGTCGTACAAAATAAGCTTTTGTGTTGTTAGAAGTGCACTTGTACTTGCATAAGATCTTCTGCTCAAAGCGTCAGCTACAACGTTCGCCTTTCCCGGGTAAACTGGATTGTGTGGTCGTAATCTTTCAATAGCTCAAGCCAACGTCGTTATCGCATGTTGAGTTCCTTCTGGGTGAAGAAATACTTGAGACTTTTATGATCCGTATAGATATCCACTTTCTCTCTGTACAAGTAGTGTCTCCAGATCTTCAACCCCGAAAACGACTACTGCCAACTCTAGATCATGAGTAGGATAATTATTCTCATAATCTTTGATTTGTCGAGAGACATATGTTATAACCTTTCCATGTTGCATAAGGACACAACCTAGACCTTTGCATAAAGCATCGCTATATATGACTAATTCTCCTGATCCTAATGGAATGGTCAGAACAGGAGCTAAAACAAGTCTCCTCTTGAGTTCTTGAAAAATTTTCTCGCATTCCTCGTTCCATACGAATTTTGTACTTTTTTGAGTCAGCTAAGTTAATGGAGTGGCGATTTGAGAAAATCCTTTTACGAATCTCCGATAATAACCAGCTAAGCCCAGAAAACTTCAGACTTCGGTTACTGTCTTGGGTTGTTCCTAATTTAGTATTTCTTCAATCTTCGCAGGGTCAACTGATATTCCCTGTTTTGAAATTACATGCCCAAGGAATGTGACTTCCTCAAGCCAGAACTCACATTTCTTCAACTGGGCATATAGTTTGTTCTCGCGAAGCTTTTGGAGTATCAATCTCAGGTGTTGTTCATGATCCTCACGACAGGAGCTGAAACAAGTCTCCTCTTGAGTTCTTGAAAAATTTTCTCGCATTCCTCGTTCCATATAAATTTTGTACTTTTTCGAGTCAGCTGAGTTAATGGAGTGGCGATTTGAGAAAATCCTTTTACGACTCTCCGATAATAACCAGCTAAGCCCAAAAAACTTCGGACTTCGGTTACTGTCTTGGGTTGTTTCTAATTTAGTATTGCTTCAATCTTCGCAGGGCCAACCGATATTCCCTGTTTTGAAATTACATGCCCAAGGAACGTGACTTCCTCAAGCCAGAACTCACATTTCTTCAACATGGCATATAGTTTGTTCTCGCGAAGCTTTTGGAGTATCAATCTCAGGTGTTGTTCATGATCCTCACGACTCTTGGAGTATATGAGGACGTCATCAATAAAGACAACCACAAAATGATCCAAATATTCGGTTCATCATGTCCATGAAAGCTGCAGGAGCATGGGTTAGTCCAAAAGGCATGACTAAGAACTCATAATGCCCATAACGAGTTCTGAAAGCAGTCTCTGGAATGTCCTCAGCTTTAACCTTTAACAGATAATATCCAGAATAGAGATCAATCTTTGAGAAATGTTAAGCACCTTGTAATTGATCAAACATGTCATCGATCCAAGATAACGGGTACCTGTTTTTTATGGTGACATGGTTCAATTCTCGGTAGTCAATGCATAATCTCATACTCCCGTCTTTTTTCTTCACAAATAGAACAGGAGCACCCCAGGTGATGCACTCGGACGAATGAAACCAATATCCAACAATTCCTGTAGTTGGACTTTTAACTCTTGAAGTTCAATGGGAGACATTCAGTACAGGGGCTTTGGAAATGGGCTTGGTACCGGGTTCAAGATCAATACAAAATTTAATTTCACGGTTTGGGGGTAAGCTAGGAAGTTCCTCAGGAAAAATGTCAGAAAACTCATTAACAATGGGAATATCATTCAAGTTTGACGTGTTTTTGTTCAAATCAGTAACATGAGCTAAAAAGGCTTGACATCCGTTTTTCAATAAATGAATGGCTTTATGGCTAGAAATAACAGTTATAGATTTCAATGGTTTAGTTGCTTGAATTTGCATGACAGGTTGATTAGGAATATGAAAACTAATAATCTTATAAAAAAATCAATTTTAGTATGATGGATAGTCAACCAATCAATTCCTAAAATCACATCAAATCCATGCATTTCCAAAGAAATAAGATCAATAGGTAATGTGAGATTGTTGATTTGAACTAGGCAAGATTTATATACAGTAGATGTAATAGCTATTTCTCCCAATGAGGTTTCAACTGAGAAGACAAGGTCTAAGTTTTCAATAGTCAAATTTAAACGTTGAGTACATATACGTCAGATAAAAGAATGGATAGAGAAAGTATCTAACAGGGCATAAACTTCACAAGAATTTATGAATAGCTTACCGGTTACCACTTCATTCGGTTTCTTGACTATTATTGTCAAATCGAGTCCCGAATACTTCATCCAGATCTTCAGGTATTTCAACCATAGGAATACCACTGAATAATTTTCTAGCAAACTGTTTCTTGGGTTCATCAACTTCATCAGTAGTAACGTACCAATGATTTCCATTAAAATAGTATTTCGGATAAACTGCAGTTTCCACAATAGTGACTAACTTAACCTGAATTCCTCTAAATTGTAACGCCCAAAAGTATAGAAACATCATTTTTAAATAATCTTGAAAATCATAGCTGGAACACCATAAATCCCAAAAGACTGATATGAAAAGTCCATATATTTTGATCCTTTGTTATAGAGCATAACTAGGTGATATGACTCTCCCAATTAGTAAGCAGATTAAAGGCAATAATTTTCGTAAGTTCATTACATCCTTTAATTGCTTCCAAGAATGGATCTGGAACGACTGTAGTAGAGCTTTCACCTTCATCCTTCCTGGAAAGAACACGAATAAATTTTGCCTTAGGCAAAAGATTCAACTCTGAGTTTGTAGCAGAATCGTTTATAGCCTCTTGATTCTCAGCTACATTGACTTCGGGCATTCTATAGTTAACTTCCTGATTTCCATATGTCATACTTTACTGTTGTCACAAAGTAAATGTTAGTTAAACAAACTGACTCATCACTTCATGTCCCTACATTCAAATCGACTCGTTAGATAACAAAATCTAATTTAGGTGGGACACAGTAGTGACTGATTCTATTCATCTCTCCCTTCTTAGTTCTAACCCCAAATCTCCATTAAAGACCATATCCCTAAGATCTGATACCAACTGTGACACCCCCAAATCTGGGCCCACACAGCCCAAACTTGAGTTGTCAAAAGACTACAACAAAATAATTACAAAGTAGTACAACGTTCAACAATACAGTGTTTACTAATACACAACTAAGTCTTCACTATTATTGTCACACTATTTTATAACACATGAAGACTACGATAGCTATCCCTCGGACTCTCACTCCATCCCCCGGCTAGACCTAGCTACGTTCTCATCTCCTGTTGAAAAACAATGGAACGAAAAGAAAGGGTGAGCTCAAATAGCCCAGTAAGAAATATCATGACTAAGATAATGACGAATAAATTATCATTAGCGTTCAACAGTTGAGTTCTTGATAGAATACAATAGACTACAAGGTTTATATCAAAAACATCAGTTAACTTCTTGAACAACGTTCAGATTAATAATAGCAGCGGAATGAGCAATCTATTAGAAGAATAATGCAGACTATAATGTCCATTTGCTTCTCTTTTCCAGAAAAAGATCATCAACTTTTATCATCTAAAATATCATTAGTCATGATAATACAAATTCACAGTTACTGGTCATAATCATGCAAATCAACAGTTCATCTTTGCACTACGGGCCAAAGATATTCAATATAATACCAACGGTCATGATTATACCAGTATTCAGCCTTTGGTCATAGTCATACCAAACAACAATTCATCTTTGCACTATGAGCCAAAGAGAACTTTCACCACGTGTCATAAAAGACACCGAACAGATATATCGCATTTAACCTATTATATCGCATTTAACCTATCATCTGTTCAACAATTATATCCCATATGTGCCCCCGGCCACAGATATTCACAACAGCTTGATTCTTGATGAGTAGTACAAATAACAGTGATACAAATGATGAACAGAAGAAACAGGATAAACAATAAGTATCAGAAGTTAATTTGTGCATATTCAAATAATGTCCAAATTATCAACATGATGTGGAGTGAAATTCAAAAATGATATTCAAGATCAACAATTCAGAATAATAGGAAGGTTCAATTGAAATGATATCAGATGAAACATAAACTATTAAGGAACACATAATCATTTCAGAAAACTTTACCAAATAGTACTTACCATAGTAAGTTAAGAGTATAAAAGAAATAATATCCCTTACTATAGTAAGTTTAAATAATGGAAGATGAAAAAGATGGTATCCCTTATAAGTATAAATGAAAATAATATCACTTATGAATATGAAAGAAAATGATATTACAAACGAATATGGAATAAAAGTGTCATGTGATAATTTGTATAGACCAATTATTTTCACAAGAGATAAATAATAAATAAATACAAAGGGTTATTCACCAATAGGCGGTAATCCGCGCAGTAAGGTTAATCCCATAATTTAATAAAATTTACCTGCGGTAATCCACGTAGTAAGGTTATTCACAGAGATTAATAAGGAATGAATACAAAAGGTTATTCACCAACAAGCGGTAATCTGTGCCGTAAGGTTATTCCCACAATTTAATACATGAAAATAAATTACACATCTTTTAAGTAAGAAAGAGACGATATTATTTTTGAGAATCGAAGAATGATAATCCCTTATAGTAGTAAGTTTAAGACTATGAAAGAAAATGACATCTCTTACTGTAGTAAGAAAATAATATCATTTATGATGATGAAAATAATGATACCCCTTACCTTAATACGTAACTGGATATTGATTTAAATGAGGTTGATCAACCTATATATTTATAATATAATTAGTAATTACCACATATAAATTTCAAAGTATATGATAACTCGTATAATATGAACTATCAAAATTTTATATATTTATCCTAATTTTTATAGTATAATATAACAACTTTAAATTAGTTTTTAAAATAATATTCTAAAATAAATCTTCCAAATAAAGCTTTTTAAAAATGAATCTTCTTAAAGAAGAGTCTTCTAAAGGAAGATTTGTCTTCTAAAGGAAAATTTGTGAATACCATGAAAAATAGGAATTTATGAAATTACTACTCTTTAATAAAAGACTTACTTGAAAAATTCTTGCACTCCTTTTGACTTTCAAACACTCAAGATAACCTTACTATTCTCAGAGAAAACTCATAAAATACTTATAGAAAAACTTTATGTTTTAGGTGTGATTTTTCTATTCAACTGAACAAGCTATTTATAGGAGAAAATAAGTTATTATGCGCGGTAGGTGGATGGCGTGCTGCACGCCAGTGCTGAAAAATCAGCAAAGGCAGCTGCAGCCGCTGCCAACCAAATTTCAAAATCACATTTCACACATTTTATGTGGGCCCCACAGTGGGTCCACGTACTATTCACGTTACTATTCACATAAAATAATAATTAATTAAATTTTTTTCTTCCTGTGGGTCCTGCATATAAAATAAGATAATGCTACAACAATAATTCAACAATAATGTAATAAACACGCTACAGATTATTATTAATTTAATAATATAAATTACTGTGTATTTGCTACTGTGACAATTATTTGGTTCAATAATTTTAATATACAGTGTAATGACAATTATTGAATCAATAATGCAAAATATTGTGTAACAATAATTATTAATGAATACTGTGTAATGATCACATTATCATATCAAATATGAGGCACTGTATAATACCGTGTGCTACTGTAGAATACCGTGTGCTACAATAAAATACCATGAATTATCGTATGTTACTATTCTTTTATCACCGGTATTTTAACAGTTAAAAGTGATAACGCCGTTGACTATTTTTATTTAAAAAGGTTACTTCTGTCGTTTTCTATATCCGACAAATATTTCGTTGTGGGGTCCACCAATGATTAGTTATTTTGGCGCCGTCGTACAACCGAATATTCCCCAACAAAACGAATATTGTCCGACAAAATAAAATTTGCATATAACATCCTTAACTTTTAACTTTATCAATTTAACCACTTACTGTTTCAGGAAAAATATATATGAAGAAAAATTAAATTTTGTATTTCATAAAATTCGGGGTCTTACACTATTTCATCCTTCTAGCTGCTATTATTAAGAACATTAAAAGTTATCTTAGCAGATTCCTATGGAAATGAAATCTTACACAGAAGCATGGTGCAAAAGTGGCTTGGGGCAAACTTTCTCTTCCTTATAGTGAATGAGGGCTCCAAATAAAAAATCTCTGGTCAGCTTTTCATAGTGGCTTACGCATAATGGATAAACTTATTGGGTATGGTCTCACTCTTAATGCTACTTATGTTCTCTGCCAAAATCACTTAGATATCTTTAATCATCTTTTCTTTTAATGTACTTACTCTTACCAAGTTCTATTTCAAGTCTTGCTACATTGTAGTTGGAGAGGTTTCAGTAGAAGTTGGGTTGCTATCACTAGGTTCCTTACCGCCTCTCCTACCAAAAAGATTGGCAGTGACATTTTAAGGCTCGATTTTGCTGGTCTTGTTTACTCTATCTGGTATGAGAGGAATGCTCGATTACATAGGAATCGCACCTTACCGGTTCATAGCATAGTGAAGGATATTATTCATACTGTAAAATTCAAACTTAACTCCTACTTAAACTTTTAAAAAGTTAGAACTAGATCTTGTTTTAGGAACCTTGACTTGTAATATGGTTTAGTCATGACCACATAAGGCATGTCCTATGTTGTCTATACTTCATTTTGATTTGGGGTTCCCTAAATGCTTGTACCTTTACTTTTTTTTTAATATACTTAAATTTTAGCAACAAAAAAAAAGAATGAAAAACAATTCAAGGAACTACTTCTTCACTCTCAAATCTTGAAGTTGAGAATAACACTTTTTAAAACACCATTGAACAGTCTGCACAGAGGGAATCGATTCTAGTCCCCGAGATTGAGGAGATGGAAAAGATAATCCCTACTTGGAATAGGTCTTCTTCTTACATAGACTCCTTGATCACCGGTCAAAGATTAAGTTATGATGTATTAGGTTTGAGATTTGGGGCATTGCCCTCAGATCAAAGTGTGGACACAAGCATTGATATTAACAACAATAGTGCTTCTACTTTCCATAGAAGCTTTGTATTTATGGAATTAACACAGGTTATTGAGAAAGGTATTCTAATCTATATTATTTCTGTTGACCTGATTGTAATCCCAGAGAACAATAGATCACACACTAGCCTGAGATTTAAGAAATCACATGTTCAAGTCTCGAAGGATCTTAGAGTCAGCTAACATTCACTTTACAAACCAATCGGACAAGAATTGTAAAGTAGACTTTCACCTTGCAAACTCTTAAAATCGTAGAGCGTTGTGGAAGCAAAAATAGTATGAGCCTAAAAGAAAAGCTAAAAGTTATAAGAGAAGGAATTCAATAACACACACAAGCTAAAAGGAAGAACATAACACTCATATATGCAGGAATAACACTTCTGATAGTTGGAAGAATGCCAAAATACGTTTGGGTTAAAGCTGTCAATACTAACTGCTACACTTAAAACAGATCTATCATTCACTCTACGCTCAAGAAGACACCCTACGAACTATGGAAGAGAAGAAAACTCAATCTTGGTTACCTACACATCTTTGACTGTACCTATTATATCCTCAACAATGGTAAATCCTATCTGACTAAATTCTAACCAAAATCAGACGAAGGTATTTTTCTTGGCTATAGTACTGATAGTAAAGTTATCATGTATTCAATAAAATATTGTTAAATGTTGAAGTTTCAATTGATATTATGTTTGATGAGACTAATAATATTGAGTTAAGTAAGGTTGTCGTATTTGATCAAATCATAAAATAGGTAGACCCTATGATAAACAACCCAGTGATTGTAAAGTTAAAAATCGTAGAATATGTTGATTATATGATCCTCAACCCAACGACCGTAGAGTCAAATGAAGAAATCATAGAGCAGATCATTCAAGAACTAGGAACTCTACTATTTAAAGATCCATCTACATCAGAACCTGCTGAACCAAACCTTGAAGAACTCAGACAAGAAAACACGAGGATAAATTTTTCAACTGGAAGAAAATGGGCAAGGGATCACACTCAGAATTTAATCATTAGTGATCTGAATGCAAGAGTCAACACTCGATCTACCATTCAAAATAATTTTTTGTATTTGAGCTTCCTATTTCAAATGGAACCAAAGCAAATTGATAAGGCTCTTCAAGATTCAAGTTAGATTGAAGCGATGCAAGATCTTAATCAGTTTGAAAGAAGCAAAGTTTGGAGACTAATTTTAAGACCAAGAGATCGTCTAATGATTGACACCAAATGGGTATTCAGAAACAAGATGGATGAAGATTGTGTTATTATAAGGAATAAGTCCAAATTAGTTACAAAGGAATACTTACAAGAAGAAGGAATTGACTATAACAAAACCTTTGCATCAGTAGCAAGACTAGAAGCCATCAGGATGTTTCATGCCTATATTGCCCACATAAAATTCAAAGTCTTTCAAACGGATGTCAAGAGTTCACTCCTCAATGGTGAACTTCAATAAGAGATTTATGTGGAACAATCTCTAGGTTTTGTTGATCTTACTCATTCTAATTATGTGTATAAATTAGATAAAATGTTATATGGTCTTAAACAAGCACCTAAGGCATAATATGAAACATTAACAACATTTTTTTTTTATTAAAGAAAGGATTTACTAGAGGGAGAATAGACACAACACTATTCCTTAGGAAGTACAAAAATAATACATTGTTAGGGCAAATTTATGTGGATGATATAATTTTTAGTTCTACTAACGAAAAGTTATATGAGAGATTTACCAAGTTTATACAAAGCAAATTTAAGATAAGCATGATGAATGAGCTGAACTTCATCCTTGGACTATAAGTGAAGTAGACTGATGAAGGTATCTCCATCAATCAAGCCGAGTACATCAAAAACTTACTCATGAAGTATGGTTTGGAATCAACCACTCCCATGAACACTTAAATGGCTACTGCAACTAAGCTAGATAAATATGAACAAGATAAAATTGTTGATATTACTCAATACATATATATGATTGACTCTTTCCTATATCTAACTGATAGTATACCAGATATTATATTTTTTACATGTATATGTGCTAGAGTTTAGGCTAATCCTAAGGAATCACATTTGATATCTGTTAAAAGAATATTTAGCTATCTCAAGGGCACTCTTTATTTGGGACTATGGTATTTCAAGGAGTTTCCATTTGATCTAATAGGCTATTCAGATACTGACTTTGCAGGATGAAAAATAGATGGGAAAAGTACTAGTAGAACTTGACAATTATTGAAAAATAGACTTGTCTCATGATTCAGCAAGAAGCAGAACTCTGTATCAACTTCAACTACAGAAGTTGAATACATTCTTACTGAAAGTTGTTGTGTCCAAATCCTATGGATGAAGAATTAGTTGACTGGCTATAGGTTTAAGTTTAAGTATATCCCCATATTATATGATAACTGTAGTGCAATTACTATAACTCATAATCATGTTTTCATTCTAGGTGTAAACATATAGATATAAGGCATCACTTTATTAGGGATCATGTTCAAAATATAAATATCACCTTGCATTATATCCCAACAAATGATCAATTAGCTGATGTGTTTAAAGCCTTTAGATGAATCTAAATTTAATAAGTTAATAAGTGAATTAGGCATGCTAAATTTAAGTTCATGATATTTTCCTAGCAAGCCTAACCATGCAGGTATGAAATCGTAAAATGAAAGTGCTTAATGATGGATCGTAGAGTAAACGGATCGTAGAGTGGATCGTTGAGTGAAAACACCTCTACGTAGGATTACTCTCCAAGTTGAAAGCCAATCGTTGAGTGAAGAAAGATTATCTCAAGGTGCATGGTGAGATGAGCAGACAAAAGTTCATCAAAGAAAAAAGCGAAAAGCAACTATAGGCAACTTATGTAGAATTTACAACCGAAGTGGTAATGAATAGAGTCGCAACACCTATCCTACTGAGTAAAAATAGAGGAAAGTGTTTATTTAATTTCAAAATTTTAACTTTTCAAATTCACCAGTTCATTTTCTATCTGCTTTACTCTCTCTCAAGCCCTAGTTTACCTGAAGATTCAAAATATAATTTAATCTCTCAGTTTTAGTTCAAATCAACTGCTAAAATCATGTCGACATGCCAACTAGTATTGGAAATAAACTTGGCTTCAAAAAATTTTGAGGTGTTGATGCTAAGTTCCACAACATCCTCAGCTTCATCTAAAAAGTGGGGTTTGTTCAAGTACTAAATAAAGAAACCAAAATCCACATGAAGTTTGTGCAAGAGTTTTATCTGAACGGAAAGGTTTTGATAGAAAGATAAGGTCGAAGTTAATGGGGAGATCCTTGTCCCTTAAACCAGGGGAAGTCAGTTACTACTTAGGGTTTATGAATGTCGGAGATAATGGGTTCGAGTCAATTGAGACCAAGACTGGTCTCAAGCTGATGGGATTTATGAAGAAGAATCCATAAGTGAAAGGACTAAAAAAGGACTTCCTCGAGGAGTTCATGTTCCTATTGTGGGGAAGTGCATCCTGTGCAAGGACTCTACTCTTAATACAGTGAGTGATTTGCAGTTGCAAATTATAACGTAATCACTATAAAGAAGAAGATGAACTATGGGGCTATCCTTTTCAACTAGAACTCCAATTGGTTCAAAGATGTCGAGAAGCTAAAGAAGGATGGGAAGCCTCTTTCAAAGATGTATTATGGGAGGCTTCTAATCTTTAATCTAAAGAAGAAGCTGAGGCATCACATAGGGGAGAAGGATGGAAAGCCCTTAAATATAAATAAGAAGATAACGCCGAAGGTCTTCGATAACTGGAAGAGAAATCCAGTTGAGATTTCCAAATCCAAGCAATCTAAAAGCGAGAGGACCATAACAGAGGTCTAGAAGTTTGTCAAGGTTTCGAAGAAGAAAAATACTGTTGAGGAGGAGGAGGAGGAAGATGAATCTTAGGGTTCTGTTACCTTGAGACCTATAGATAACATGGCCTCCGCAGCTGAGACACAAAAAGCTGAAAAAGATAAAGATGAAGGCTAAGAGGCATGACCAAAAGAAGAAATCTGCAAAGGATCCCATGGACTCTTAAGAAGCTCCAAAAATACCTGAGATGAGGGATACACTAAAAGAGAAAGATATAGTGAATCTATAAGATTGATCTTGCCTCAAAGCCAACATAGAGGGCTAAAAGGTTAAGGAAGGTTACCACTCAACCTCCTCATGTCTTTAAAATTAAAATCAGGGGAATGGCTGCTGAGGCCTACCAACAAGCCACAACAAAAAGCCCAAATGTGGAAGATTGATTTGCTATACAAACTAAGAAGAAGGAACGAGAAGATAAAAAATGGATAGAAAGGCAAATCAGCCTTCAAAGCTCAAAGAGGCCTGAGGGGAGGAAAAGAAAGCTAATAACAATAAAAGAAGAAAAATAAATTGAAGATTCTACTCATCACTTGGTAATCATATAGCTACCTACAGATAAAAAGATAGTTGGAAAGGCTATTATGCCTGAGCTAATTGAAGACGAATAGATGGCTGGGACAACTAAAATTCTCGAGCCAATGGTAGAAGATGAAATTGCTAGGAAGGCTGATAAGCCTAAGCCAAGTGCTAATGATCAGATGGTTGGGAAGACTGATATGCCTAAACCAAGTTCTACTGAAAAGATGTCAAGGACAACTAATATGACTGAGCCCATTGATGTTAATTTAACGACTCAGGGGAGTCATTAACAAAGAGGGAGAATTCAGCTGAACAAGTTACAATTTAACATGTGGCTGAAGATAGAATGAACACATATCGTAAAGTGGATGAATCTCTCTACCATATACTACATGTGCTT
Source organism: Hedera helix (assembly GCA_947179155.2). Lineage (NCBI taxonomy): Eukaryota > Viridiplantae > Streptophyta > Magnoliopsida > Apiales > Araliaceae > Hedera > Hedera helix. Next base: position 11,329,926 of record OX359283.1, read on the forward strand.
CATCTTCTTCGAGCTTTCATTACTCAAGACTTTAGTTGCATCACCTGGGCTTGCAAGCGCTTTAGTGATATACGTGTAGTTGCCCAACACTACCCTATGCAGTTTAAGTTTGCCTGAAGAACAATAACTTATGGAAGTGAAGTCATATCCTCACTTAGATCTTTATAAAGGTTTGTGTATATTAACCCTTATATTTTAAAAAGAGCAAATTTTCCCAACCAAATAAGCCTTCCCCTACTAACTCAATGATCGTAGAGTCCCAACACTCTACGATCGATACAACACATATATATTCTTCTGACCCTATATAAGAACATACACCCTCTATGATCGTAGAGCCTCCCAAGTCACCAATCGTAGAGTGTTATGAGCCTAACTCAAATACACCTATATAGTTCTACATCTAATATACATACATTTACAGATCTTATTTTATCCGGTGGTGATTGAAATATTGAGAGTGTCAACATAAAAAATAAAGAGAATTTAGAAGCTACTCTAGAGAAGTTGTTCCTTAGAATGTCCACATCCCTTCCAAGACCCAACTTGCACTGATGTTTGACAAAGTGATTAAAGTGTCCAGTGTTAGATTCAAGAATATAGCTCAAGGGGTGTAACAAAACCTTATCCATATCGCAAAGTCAGCTGCCAAAGTCCTTGATATGTCTGTTAAGTTTAACAAGCGCATAGAAGCTTCGTGGACATGTTGAAGGATAATTTGTGCAAAAGAGGCGAGCATTATTTTTAGCAGATAAATAAATATGCAGAAGGAGTCAAAATTCTATAAGATACAAATGAAAAGTCAATAAAGCTTCCAACATATAAAGTTTTTAAAATGAGAAAAAGCAACATTGAGCTCAATTATACTATTACTGTGTCTCTCCAACACACTAACAATGTTATGGCCATGGTCCACAAGGAGGGAGAATGGGCTGATAAGAAATTACAAGTTCTTCAAGGGGAGGTAATTATAATGCAGAAGCAAAAAATGGTTAACACCATTAAGGAGCTAATTGAAGAAGTAACTTAACTTTGGAAGTATGCTGCCAAAAAGGAGGAAAAGAGTCAAGTTCGTAGAGTTCAACAAATATCGACTCCTCTTCCTCTTTATGGACCATTTCTCCAACTCATCCCTCTAAGTCGTCCTTCCAGTTCTCAACGGTCAGGATTGTCGAGTGGGGTAATTCTCATTGGAAGAAGGGATCCTACAATCAATGACCCTTCGGTAAGACAATCACAATCTTCAATAGGTGCATATTATAGGGGAAGAACAGAGTGATCATCCTCTCGAACCACCAGAAACTTATGAACAGATGAAGAAGAGAGAGGAAGGAGGGAAAAGACTTTATGACAGGAGAGTTTAACAAAAAAGAAGAAATCCTCCTCCCATAAGTCGTTCGTAGTCTAAGAAGCCAAGTAGCTCGAGATAAGGGTTTTTTTTTTTTTTTTTTTGTATTGTAAAATACTTGTAATTTTGTTTTATTCTTTTGTAAACAAATTTTTTGTTATTCTTTTATAAATAAAATTTATTTCATTCTTTTATAAAACGAATTCATTCATCAATAAAAATTCATTCTTTCTAGACAATACAGTTGTTCATTGTATCTAAGTTCATATTTATTGTGTATTGTCTTACATTTAAAAAAATTGATGATTGTTGAAATTACTTATTTTATCATCGTCAAATAGGGAGAGGTTATTAAGCATTTATGTTTATCCACTATTTAATTTAATGATGATAAAGAGTTTAATGTTATTTTGTATGAACAAGTTTGAATTGTACAGTCCTTGTGAAATGATTATATGTAAAATGACTTAAGGATCAAATCTGTTAGGTTAATCCATTTCGTAGAGTTAAGTTATGTTAACCAGTCTAGTAGATCGTCGAGTAAAAGACTTAGTTACTCTAAGATCGCAAAGTAGACTAAGGTAGTCTGGCAGAATGTTGAGCAAAAATCAAAGACTCTAAGATCGCAGAGTAAACTGATGTACTTTATGATCGTAAAGTAACTCTATAATGTAAAGCGACACTATACGTAGAGTATAATCGCGGAGCCACTATAATCGTAAAGTGAAAATAGTAAAGTTAAGTCACTCTACTATCTGAGGATTGACCCTACAATTTTACACAACCAAAATCATAGAGTGCAACTCCTGACATATCAGTGGCAATCTGTGACAAAGATTAGAAATGTCTTCAAGAAACAACCCTCCTGAACATTCTCTAGTGTGTTTACAATGAGGATATATGTCTAATCAACTTTATCCCAATGGCTATATTTGGTAAAAACTAGGAGCACGGCTACTACTGCACCAAATAATGTTCATGACATTGTTGATTTAATTAATGGGCGGCTACGATAGACTACTCGTTAGAGTTAGAAGACTTTTATGTTCTAGACAAGTGGGAGCAACAGTAACTTCTAACGGGTAAATCTCAAGGAAAATCTATAAAATGATTGCTACTTTAGGCATAACATCTATCGTTTGACAAGATCTAAACTGAAAGTTTAAGTGTTATGAAATTGCTCCACCCTAAAATCCAAAGCTGGACTCTACGTTTTAGAGAAAAATCTATCAAGTTGCTAAGTCATTCAAAGAGAACTTAAGTCACTTAACAGCACCCCAAACAATATTCTCACAACCCATTTTATATCTTAGTTATTTACTGATAAGTCAAATCTTAGTGACTTTCTTGATTTTAAGTGAATCAATCTCCGTGTGAGATCAAGTCTTGGTGACTTATCAAGTCTTAGTGATTTGTGTGATTCTTAGTGAATCGTTTTGTTGTATTGGTTCTAAGTGAATCTAGTTAGTGTAACCACTTATCCTTAATAGATCATCTCTACTCTCAAAGTGGACGAGATGACTATAAAAATTTTGGGCTTCGAACTTCTTAAAATTACTTTTTCTACTTACTGCTTTATAACTGTTTATATAATTGTAATATCTGTTATAACGTCTTTCCCCAATATCACTAAATTTAGAACTGTGGTCTTTAACAAATCTTTGAAGGGTATTTATAAAATAGATATTATGTTGTGTTTAATTGAACAAGTTTACCTGGAAAACAATTTTAATATCAGATTTTTAAAGTATATATTTAACGTCCCTTTTAGATCTCTTTTGCGCTCTTCGGGAATAACATAACCCTCCGAAGAAACTTGGATGTTGTTAAAGTTGTACATTCGTTTTGAAGTAAACTTGGAAGGATTAGAAGATTGTTAGTCTATTAGTTGATCTGTTGCATATTACTTATAAAGTTATAATTTTAAACTTAAATACATAATGTTGCAAGTGTTTTGAAGGGTATCACTAAAATGAAACTTTGATTGCTCCTTTTCTTTTCAAATTCTGGTTTCTGTGCTGAGAAGCTGTGGTTGGAGGGACCTAAGTCGTAACTGGGTTACTATCACCAACTATATTATTTCATGTTCCACTCATAATGCTCGTCACATGCTGCTACAGTGCTACATCTTGGATTTGCTGCAGTTGTCTATAACATTTGGCAAGAACGGATTGCAAGGTTTCATGGGAAGGGATGTACCCCAGTTAGGACCATAGTGCAGAACACTCTGCATATAATTAAGTGCAAACTTCATACCTGTACTAAATTTCAGAAAGTCATCACAAACTTCTGCAATCTTGCCCTGTAATGCCTTCATAGCCTGACTGCATTGGGGAACTGAATAACTATAAAAATGGGGGCGCCAGAGGAGATCAAGCTGTGGCAAACTCATCTTGAGTCACTTCTCTGGCTATGCTTTGATTGTGATGGATGTTTCTCTGCTGGGTTTCGGCTTGGTTTTTGGGGCTTCGCTGACTGCTCCTGTTGAATTTCTGGGCTTTGGGTTGCTGCTGGTTCTGGTTAAGCCATGGTTGGCTTTCATTTGCAGGTTGTCTTTTTGTTTTGTCCATTGCAATCAATGTTTTTGATGTTGTTTGGTCTTATTTGATGGCTATGGTTTGTGTTTGGTTTGAGCAGAGGTTCCGCTCTGGTTTTGGTTATTATCTGAGTCTACTTTATGTGGCTATTGGATGTTGGGTAGATTTATGTTATTTTTGTTGTTTTTCCATGTTTGGCTGTTGGGTTTATTGGTGTTCTGTTTTGTTGCTTTGGTTTAAAAAAAAAAAAAAAATTGAACTTTGGGGAGCTTTGGGTGGAGTAAAAGTAAATTTAAATTTAAAATAAAAATATTTTGGTTTTTGGTAACTTTACTAAAATACTTTTAAAGAGTATAGATTTGAGCTGAAACAAAAAATTTATGTTTTTGGGTGAAACACTTTTGATAGAAAAACAAAATACAAAATTATAATTAAATTATTAAAAATAAGTAAAATCTCATATGTTACAGTACTAGCGTTTAGACGTCAAAACATACCACGCCATTTTTGGTGCCTTTATTTGAGTCTCCAACGTTATGTTTGTGAGTTAAATAAGTTGTATTTTAAATAAATTACTGCTAGACAATTTCAAATACTCTAAATACTGAATAATCAAACATGCACTTAGAAGTGTTTTAACTCACCGCGCTAATTGGCTCTATCAAATGGGCACCTAAGCATTTAAATTAATGAGAAAAATGATATTTGTGCTTCAATTTTTACCATTTAGTTACCATCTTTAATTTCTAGAGACCGGTAAATAATATACCAACCCAAATAACTTTTCTGTTTCGTGAGCTCAAAGTACTTTTTAAAGATGTATTACAACTGAGTATGACAATTTTTCTGCCTTCGGACCTTCAATATCTTATAGTCTCTTGAATTCTAACTCCTGCCGAGACCTGGCTTGAACATGTGATCTTCCATGATTGAAGGAGAAGTCTTTATCACTAGCTTATCAGTTTTATTCTCCCACCTGTTCCGATAATGAAATCATATAAGTAAATTTTCGAAACCACCCCTACGTTAAATGTTATACTACTAATAAGTAATATATATATATATATATATATATATATATATCATGTTATATTTGTTGGAATATTTCACATGAATCACGTATAAGATAAATTCAAGAATTTAGATAGGTACAAGGCTCTGGCCTCTGAACCCCTGCCGCTTTGGTCCCTTTGCTCTCTCTATCAATCTCTTTTTGCTAATTGCTTGCTCTTTGGTTGAAGAAATCTGTGGTTGCATATATGAGTCCCTTCGACCCAGATTTTATAGCCAGCAATGTCCTCAACAACTACCCAAAATGACACAACATTCTCGAAGAAATGACAAATTCCTTTAGATGAAGCTTATTATATACCTCTAGACGTGGGAATCCTTGGTGCTCTGTAACTCTGAAATTGCTCCATTTTCAATCTCTATTTCTATATAGATTCCTAACCAACTATATTACTCTGAGACATTTTAGTGAGAGCCTCCACACAACACCAACTTTTACTCGTTCATGAAATTGGTTTTTACATTATAAATCAACCTCATATTTATATAACGACAAGCCAACAATCCATGCGCTAGCACCTGCAGTGCTTACATGTAGCTAACGGGAAGAGATTGTGACGCTGTTTATAGAGCAATTGGTTATCTTAATTGCTCTGCAACAAAAAGAATTTCACGTATGAGAAGAAACAGCATTGTGCGTGTAATTTAGAAGAGTCCTAATCTCTCTAAATGGTTTTTGCTTTCAGCACGGAATGAAGATAAAGGAGAACTTATCCCAGTATCAGATGTTACAAGTGAAGAAGACTTGCAGATCCAAGAAGTTCTATTTGCTTCTCTACTCACTTCTCGGATGGAAAACACAGCATCTTCCTCTGCTATCCAAGCAACTCCAACATTAAATACATCATCGACAAATACTACAAAAGAAGCTTTTGCAAAATCTGCATGGAAAACAGAGAAATCTGGCAAATGTTCGTAAACCGTACATGCTCTCACTCCTTTTGTTATGATTGCACAAGCAAACACATCATAACAAAGATTCAAAATAGCTCAAGTATTGTTACTTGCCCAGGAGTAAATTGCAACGCCACGCTAGATTCAGGCGCTTGACGTAGATGGATGATTCCTAAAGCCATCCTCATTGGCTGGGACGAATCTATATGGAAGTCCCTAATTCAACAATCCGAAAGTGTACTGTCCTTTCAAGGGCTGTTCAGCCGTGTTGCTTAATGATCGATTCTGCATAAATCATCAAGGAAACGAAGGGCCTTGCATGCCAGAGAATGTTCTGTCCCGTGGCTTTCAGAGTTTACATGCAAGTTCCTCAAGCTGAATGGGAAAAAGAAAGGGGGAGTAGATCTCTTGGTTGAAAAGCCTGCTAAGAAGAAAAAATGGAGGAAATGTCCCGGCTGCAAATTCTATGTCGAAAAAAATTAGGGTGGTTTGCATATTTCTTGCAGGTGTACATATGAATTCTGCTATCGGTGTGGATCGAAGTGGAGTTCAAAACATGGAAGCAGCAGCGCGAAAATGGTTAGTTGTTAGTTGTAAATGAAGCAAGAGACTAGTAGAAGGAAGAACTCTCATTAGTTGTACACAAACAGAAAATTCAGGACCTTTATGTGAAGAAATGAATGAACCGGTCGATATCATCAAAATACTATAGTGCATGTGCAGCTTGATTTTTAATATACGGTTTGACAAACAACATATTATTGGGGAGAATGCAATCAACTCTTATTTGTTTTGGCGTGGCTGTGTAATTTTCAAGAATTAAGTTGTTAATGCTCCTTTATGTCATGGGCGACTTTGGCCTGTACAAGTGACAAACCGAGAACCTAATGGTGATTTTGGTTGGAAAAACGTCTCTGATGTAAGAGTAAGTGATGATCTTGCATAGTTGAAGATTATTTTAACAATGGGGATTATAGAGTAGAGAAAAATAGTGACTTCCCTTCACTAGGTGCAAGAGACTATTTATAAGAGTGATTCATTGTTGAAGTCATGTGACTGTTCTCACGTAACTGTTTTACGCATCGTTGGCCACGTATCGAGCTGCTATGGTGGTTGGTAAGAAATATCCTCTACCTATTTTTGACATAGACATATAGTGCTTTTTATTGAATATAGTGCTTTTTATTAAATATTCATGCCCTTCAAGTGATTCACGTGAGTGTAATACTTTGGATGTGCCCTGAAGGCCGTAGGGTGCTTACTTAATGTTCTGAAATCTATAGAAAACCATTGGTAATTCTGTGTAGTACTTATAGCGGTTAGCTTGTTGCAAAGCTGGATACGAGGTGTATCAGCTAAGTTATCAACCTCTCTTCTGATTTTATATTACCTTTTGGGGTCTTTTTCCATGAGCACTATATGTGTGCTTTTTCTTGTTCTTTTTATCTTTTTCCGGTTTTTATAAGACTTTCTTCTCTACTAAGACTTTGAACCCTCTTTTCATTTTATTCCTAATTTACTATGATATATGCCATCAACTTATCCATTTCTATATGATAATAGTATTTCCATCTCTAGTTTGCACTCGTCTTCAAAGAATCCTTCAAAGAAACTTTTTGGATATTATGAGAGTTGGTACACATTTTGAAGTAAACTTGGAAGGATTAGAAGATTGTTAGTCTATAGTTGGTCTGTTGCATATTTACCTTATGAAATTATAATTTGAAGCTTAAATTACATAATGGGTTAAAATCACTTTCTGGCCATTGAAAGGACTCCTAATTTACATTTAGATCACTTAATTATTTTATTTTATTTTACAGTCAACTCATTGAATTGTTAAATTTTTACCAAATTGAAAATTTTGTTCAAGGTTGTTAAAAATTAACGGCACATATATGCGGCGCCGTGAGAACTACTAATGGGAAGCCGAGTTGACAAAATTAAATATAAAATAACCATTTTTTCATATGACATGTCAAGATAGAAAAGGTACATACTTTAATGTAAAAGAGGTAAAAAAAAAATGTTCAAATTAAATATCCATTAAAATAGAAATATGTTATACTTAAATATTTTTTGTTCGAAATTATATTACTTAATTAACCTTGTTTGATATTTATTATGTGTATTGGGTTAAAAAAAATTAACAATAAAAAAATATTTTGGTATATTATAAATCTATCAAATATCTTTTAATTTTGCTTGGTAAATTATACATTAATCAAATTAAGTATATTACATTAAAGTTAATAAAACAAGCTAATTAAGATTCAAAAAAGTTATACAAAGCTAACAAATTAAATAAGATAAACAAGTTTACATGTATACTCTAAAAAACAAAAGAAAACTAAGACCAGTTGATCATCTTATTTAATAAGAAGACAATGAATAGTTGATGTGAGAAAATTATTTATTGGGCTTGTTAAATGAGTTTTGATGTTAAAGCGAGAGATTATTTATTGGATTTGGGTTTGTTTAGTAAAATGTTTGTTTAATTCACTTAATTGGTTATGTTTAATTTTTTTATGTAGTTTTTTAATTTTTTATTTAGTTTTCGTTAATTAATATATTAAGTAATTATTTTTTTAATTTATTTATTAATATTTTTTGACATATTATAATTATTGTAACATATAATTTACTAGTTTGGTAGCCACAAACAATTATATGGGACCCAAATATTATTTGGCGTGTACGTGTGGACAATTGAAGAAAAATAAGTTTTTAAAATTCTTGTCGTTAAAAGTCAATTAATATTGATTTAGATGGAATTTGTGAAGGTTTGTTAAAAAAAATGTAGTTCAATAATGTGAATGAAAAAATAATTAAATGATATTAATGTAAATTAAAGTTCAGTTTAGTAGGAAAAAAAATGATTTAACTCAATACATACTGTTCTAAGAGTTTTGAAGAGTAACACTAAATGAACTCTATGCAGTACTTTTGATTGTGCTAAAAGTACTTTTAAATTTAAAATGAAAATATTTGAGTGCTTGATAGCTCTACAAAAACACTTTTAAGGAATAGAGATTTGGGCCGAAACAGAAAATTTGGGTTTTCGAGTAAACACTTTTGACAAATACACAAAATACAACATTATCTTTAAATTGTTAAAAAGATATAAAATCATTTACCACTTAATTACCATAAATTTATCATTAATATTTTTAATAGCGCTTTTACAATTATATAACCAAACACTTATTTTACTTTCTCATAAAACTATTTCCGTCAAAAGCTATAATTTGTCCGGCTACTTATAGCATTTCCATCATTTTGTAGTGGTAGCTAATGTTTGCAGCAATTGTTCAAACGCACCGCATTATTATTAGTATATTATTTTTGAGTCTCAAACATTATGTTTTTAAGTTAAATAAGCTCGGGCTTAAAATAAGTTGTTGCCAAATGAACAAAAATTTTAAATGTGTTTGAATTTTTAAATACACCAAATGCTTCAAACACCGAATAATCAAATATACAGACGCTTAAACATTTAAATTACCATCTTTACTTTCTAGAGAATGATAAATGACATACCAACCCAACTAATTCCTCTGTTTCGTCAGCTCAAAGTACATGTTTCAAAGATGTACTATAGCTAAGCATAAGAATTTTTCCGGCGTCATACTTATTTACAGTACTTGTTGAATTCTAATTTTAATTCAGGTCTAAGGTTAAATTTAAATATGTGATCTTATATATATTAAAAGGAGAAATCTTTATTACTAGATTATCAATTCTGATCTCCCACATATACCCCTTAATGTTCCCGATAATAAATCATATAAAATTATGTAGGGAAGGGTATTTAAGTAAAATTTCAGAACCCACCCTCCCTACGTTAGATGTTATACTACTAAAAAAAACACCTTTTACATATATTTAAATTTTATCATGCTCTTATTTTTCATAGAAAAATTATTAATACTTTAGTTTATTAGAAACTAATCACTCATTAGCTATATATATATATATATATATATATATATATATATATATATATATATATATATATACTTCCTTCCCCTCTCCCTCTTATAAAATGACAAAGTTCCACATAATTTTTTCTTACTCTTCAATTAAATTTTAAATCATTAATTTCACATAAGAAATTCTGAAATCAAGGTTGTGGTGAGTAAAATGACGAAGCTTAAATAATATAATGTCGATAACTTTTTAAAAAATAGATGCACAAACAACTGCAGATATGAAACAATTTTAATTATGTTATTACTAGTAGTAGGGATCATCCTCTTGAAATCTTAGCATTGCTACATAATAATTAATGTAATGAACCTTTATGTTATTAATCTAATTAAGGTTGTGAGGCCTCCATTGAAGAACACAAAAAAGGGAAGTTGAAAAGTCACTCCATACCTTTGAAAATGTAAGATGTCATACATTCAATGAAGGGGTTCACATTGTTTTTTGAATTAATAAATAAGTAAGCGTACATCAATATTATAAGTGTTTGATTAGAGCATCGATTTATATCAGACAAAATTATATTGGAAGTTATTTCCTTTTCATTTACCTTTTTTTTTTAAATAAGAGAAATAAGAATAGAGAGTAAAAAGAAATAAATTAGAGAAAATGGAATATATTTTTTACTAAAGTGTTTCAACCAAAAACTTTTTATTTAAGCTGAAAGTGTTTTTAAACTTAAATTTTAATCTTTAAAAATTCTTCCGAAGAGTTACCAAAATACTGCATTATTTTATTTTTAACTTAGAAGTGATTTTAGTTCAGCCAAAAACTCCCAAAATGTGCTCTTAATTAATACTCTCTTTGTTCTCTAAAGAATGTTTAAAGTATATTTTGACAAACAAATTATGAAAAGTGGAGTAGAGGAAAGAGAGTAGAAAAAAATTCAATTTTATTTTTAGTGACTCCACAAAATTACATAAATAATGAGTCTTTTTAATATATATATATATATATATATATATATATATATATATATATATGTGTGTGTGTGTGTGTGTGTGTGTGTGTGTGTGTGTGTGACGCCCCCAAATCTAGGCCCATACAGCCCAAACTTGAGTCGTCAAAAGACTACAACAAAATTATTACAACAAAGCATAACGTACAACAATACAGTGTATAATAATACACAACTAAGTCTTCACTATTATTGCCACACTATTTTACAACACGTGAAGACTATAATAAATATCCCTCGGACTCTCACTCCATTCCCCGGCTAGACCCAGCTACATTATCATCTCCTGTTGAAAAACAATGGAACAAAAGAAAGGGTGAGCTCAAATAGCCCAGTAAGAAATATCATGACTAAGATAATGACGAATAAATTATCATTAGCCTTCAACAGTTGAGTTCTTGATAGAATACAATAGACTACAAGGTTTATATCAAAAACTGTAGTTAAATTCTTAAACAATGTTCAGATCAATAATAGCAGCGGAATGAGCAATCTATTAGAAGAATAATGCAGACTATAATGTCCACTCGCTTCTCTTTTTCGTAAAAACATCATCAACTTTTATCATCTGAAATACCATTAGTCATGATAATATAAATTCACAGTTCCTGATCATAATCATGCACATCAACAGTTCATCTTTGCACTACGGGCCAAAGATATTCAATATAGCACAAACGGTCATGATTATACCAGATTCAGTCTTTGGTCATAATCATACCAAACAACTGTTCATCTTTGCACTACGGGCCAAAGAGAACATTCACCACGTGCCATAAAAGACACCGAATAGATGTATCGCCTTTAACCTATTATATCGCCTTTAACCTATCATCTGTTCAACAAATATATCATATCTGTGCCCCCGGCCACAGATATTCACAACAGCTTGATTCTTGATGATTAGTACAAATAACAGTGATACAAATGATGAACAGAAGAAATAGGATAAACAATAAGTATCAGAAGTTTACTTTGTGCAGATTCAAATAATGTCCAAATTGTCAACATGATGTGGAGTGAAATTGAAAAATAATATTCAAGATCCACAGTTCAGAATAACGGTTACAGTTCAATAGAAAGGTTCACGTAAATAGGAAGGTTCAGTTGAAATAATGAAGTTCAACTATTATGGAACATATAATATTTTCAGGAATTATAGAAGCAATAGTTCCATAATAAATTTCGATTTAGGAGTATGAAAGAAAATAATATCCCTTACCGTAGCAGGTTTGATTAACAAAAGGTGAAGGAAATTAATACAAAGGGTTATTCACCAACAGGCGGCAATCCGCTCCGTAAGGTTATTCCCACAATTTAATAGAATTTGAGTACAAAGAGTTATTCACCAAACAGGCGGCAATCCGCTCCGTAAGGTTATTCTCAGAGATTAATAATGAATGAATACGAAAGGTTATTCACCAACAGACGGCAATCCGCTCCGTAAGGTTATTCCCACAATTTAATACATGGAAATAAAAGGCACGTCTTATGAGTAAGGAAGAAACAATATTATTATCGAGAATCAAATAATGATAATCCCTTACCATAGTACGTTTGAATAATGGAAGATGAAAAAGATGGTATCCCTTACCTCAACACGTGACTGGATATTGATTTAAATGAGGTTGATTAACTTGAACAGTACACGTATACTTATAGATCTACACAAATACTCAAGATGACTTAAGCACACTTAGAGAGAACTTTCACAAGAAGTATTTAGAGAGAGAAAGAAAGAACAAGTAAGGAAGTTTATGAAAAATCCTTAAGTTAAGGCTTCTATTTATAGCCAAAAATCTTATTATTCATTTAATCTAAACCATTCATTTAAAGATCATCTTTTAATCTACACCATCTATTTCAAATTTTATATTATCTTTAATCTACACCATTCATTTCATATCACCTAACTTTATATTATAAACAAATCAATTCAATTATTCAACAATAATTCACACTTTAATCTACACCATTCATTTCATATCACCTAATAATCACCTAACTTTATATTATAAACAAATCAATTCAATTATTCAACAATAATTCACACTTTAATCTACACCATTCATTTCATATCACCTAATAATTACCTAACTTTATATTATAAACAAATAACTTTATCAATTCAATTATTATGACTAATTGTTATAAATACAGTATAGTTAGCTCTTAGATATCAAGTCAATAAATTAATGAAATACAACTGTTTAAATAACATCATAATAGAGATAACAATAATGTAAAAGAAAGCATACGTTACTGTGTAATGACAATTATTGATTCAATAATGTGAATTACTGTGCATATGTTACTGTGACAACTATTAGGTTCAATAATTTTAAAAACAGTGCAGCAACAATTATTGACTCAATGATATAAAATACAGTGTAATGACAATTATTAAATCAATAATGCAAAATACTGTGTAACAACAATTATTGAATTGATAATATAAAATATTATGCAGTGACAATTATCGATGAAATGATGCGTAACAGTTACGGTGTCAATTATCAGACCAATAATATGAGACACTATGCAATACCGTGTGTTACTGTAGAGTATCGTGTGCTACAGAAAATACCATAAACTACCGTATGCTACTATTCTTTTATCACCGGTATTTTAACAATTCCGTTGACTATTTTTATTTAAAAAGGTTATTTCTGTCGTTTTCTATATCCGACAAATATTCCGTTGTGGGGTCTACCAATAATTTGTTATTTCGGCGCCGTCGTACGACACGAATATTCCCCGACCAAACGAATATTCCCCGACAAAGCGAATATTGTCCGACAAAATAAAATTTGCAGATAACATCCTTAACTTTTAACTTGATCGATTTAACCACTTACTGTTTCAAAAAAAATATATATATATATGAAGAAAAATTAAATTTTGTATTTCATAAAATTCGGGGTCTTACAACATATATATATATATATATATATATATATATATATATATATTAGTAGACTCACTAAGTAATATATTTGTCATTTACTTTATGTATTAAATATCATTCTCTTAAAAATATATCTATTATATTTTAATTCATCTTTTTAGAGATAGAAGTAGTACTCCTTAATAAGTTATAAGAGCCAACTTGTGGTCCCAGTTGAAGATAATAATAATAATAATCGCTTCCATTGTTTGACATATACTACATCTATTCCAAAATTAGAATTGCAATTTAATTTTTAAAATTAAACAATAACATACTAAATTATAAAATTAGTACAACTTATAAAAATTTAGAACAAAATAAATTTTATAATTAATTATTTTTATTATATACTATATAATTATAATAATTACATCAATTAAAATTAAATAAATTTATATTAATTTAAAATTTAATACACTATTGTTTAATCTAAAAAATCTATTTATATTTTTAAATTTTAAAACGGATGGAATAATTGGTAAGCAAAAGGATAGTAACTTGTAATTGAAGTAATGTTTATTAAGTAATCAAATAATACGAAAAGAAAAATGTAGTAGAAAAGGACGGAATCAATTACGTGTAATTCCATTCTATATTCTAGGAACTTTCCTTCTTTCCTTCAAATTTCTTTCCGGAAAAACGCTGTCGTCTTATTCAAATTTAATACTATAAGGCACATGAATTTGATTTACCTTTCGTTCTTTTTCGCAACTCGCAACTGTAAAAGTGTAAAAGTGTAAAAGTGTAAAAGTGTAAAAGTAAAAGGAACAGCAAAACTTTACAAACATTAAAAAATCAATTTCACATAATAAATAATACTCTATACGTGTTTTACAAAAATAATTTTATTTATAAAATTTAGAAATATTAAAAATACATTTTTTTAATATTTATCCCTAACTATAATGAGTCTTTTGTTTAATAATTTTTTCTTAAAAATTTGCTTTTATTAGATTTAAAAATACATGATATAAGATGGATTGACCGTTAAGCACTCGTTATCGATTTTAAATATAGATCATTAACGCGTGCATATATACACACACATATATAGCCAAGTTATAGTCAATGGTGGTTATAGAGTTTAACTATCCACCAAACAGTATTCCATCCATGCAAGATTGGTCAGAATTTTTATTAAAAAAATTAAGACCATTGTGATTATTTTTTATTATTATTAATTTCCAATTAAAAGTTGACAACTTCCCGGCTTATAAATTCTATTTTCTTAAGAAAATTAATATTTTCACAAAAAAATTAATAAGTATCACAAGACTCTACTCATATGAACTAGACCTGACAAACGGGTTGAGCCAACAACCCTAATAGATCGGACCAAAACGGCCCTGATTTTTTTGGGCCAGAAATAAGTAACCCATGGCCCAAAACGAGTCAGATTGGCCTGCGGGCCATTTGATTATTATTTTATTTATTTATTTAATTTTACAATAATGACATATAACATGATTTTTTGATCTTGTGCTATTAAGTGTAACATGCAATTGATTTTATTCAATAAAAACTTATTTATTAACAAAAAATATTGAAAAACTTATGTTTAATTAAGAAATAATTTTAACTTTATAAAATATTGTGAGCATCATTTATTTGATTAAATATGTGGAACTAATCATTGTAATTAAATACCAAGTAACTAATTTTAAAAAAATGTTAGAATCATATCACAAACACATTCCACATGTATGTATTTATATTGTGATAATTATTTGATTGTACATGTAACGTATTCTGTTATGTGCAAGTATATAAAAATATAATTAGTTAATTATTATTCTTTATGAACATTTGATAATCAATAATATTTCAAAATTTGTCTTACGTTTCTTTCATATCTAATAGTCATAAGTTCGGAGATAATAATATTGTGAACAAATAAAGATAAACTTTGTTCCATAAATTGATCTAAACGATTAATGAATTAAATTATTTTTAATATTTTTTTATGTATTTATTTTTTTTGTAAAAAAAAATTAAAAAACAAATAGGCCACGGTCTAAGCCACTTTTTTTGAGTTGAAAAACATAAATCCGTAGCCCACTTTTATCCTAGCCGACCCGCAAGATTGAGTCATTTTTGTCAAATCTAACATAAATAGTAAATGTGGTCAACTTTCATGTAAGTAAAATCTTGCGAAAATATTAATTTTTTTTGTAAAAATATCAAATTTTATTTCTTAAAATGCTGTTGTTAAATCTTAAAATTGACCGGGCAAGATCATAAACTCTATAACCATTACTTGTTATGATCGACCCCACACACCCGCATACACACTCACACACATATATATATATATAAAGTGAATTCCACTCATCTCTCTCATTTCTCAGTTTATACTTCACCGAGAACAAATTTATATAGATAGTTTTATGCACATATATGCATCTACAGTTGAATAGATCTTTGTTCTTCTAATATCTTCTCAGGCAACAACCAACATGTTTTCCGGTTTTACAGCTGGTCTAAACTTCATTTACTCGCCGGAGGACGGAAACGGCGGTCGAATTCTGCGAAGTTTCCAGAGCTTTCTAAATATATGGTCTTATTCTGGTGATTTCCATACACGCGTCGTCGTCATGGTGAGATCAGTTTTTTGGTCACTTTTTCCAAAGAGAAGGAATGCTCATGAAAGTTCTAGCAATGAAGCCCCGGTGACCATCGCTGAGGCTGCCGGAGACGGCGAAGGGTCACCGTTTTTTGACGCAGTGACTTGGCTTTGGAGCTTGATGGATGATGATGGTATGTTTACTTTCCTTATGGGATTGGGTTATTACGTATATCTCGATTATTAAATTTACTCGTGCATTTATTTATTAATAGTCAAATTTTCTTCCATATGTTTGTGCTCTTAAACAAAAGAACTACAATTTATATGTACGTATTTCACTTATAATTTTTTGTTCGTATTTCTCCGGTCTTATTAGACATAGTTATAAGGCGAAACGTAGTTATTTAATTCAGTTAACTATTTTACCAAATATTTATACATAAAATGAGACGGTAGATAACACATAAAAAAGAAACAATAGTAGATTTGAATTAGTTAATTAGATAAGTAACCATTTATCACGAGTTCAAACAATTTCTTTTTCTTTTTTTTTTGGAAGGAGTATATTTAAGTAGACTTGTCTTATTAAATTATTTATAGTTTTAAAAAAATTGAAACCCTTTAATTTTGAACTTTGATTAATATTAATTGGACATTGACAATGTGTTTGTATTAAAAATTAAAATCTAACTACATTTTTATTTAATTTTTTGTATTTTTGTAGAGTGACTCTTGATACCATTGAACAAATTAATTTTTTTAGTACAGATAATTTCAGTTTGTTGGAGCTCAATCAATGTAAATCATGAGTGCCTTTCATGATTCATTATGTATATCCCCTTGGCAGAAAAGGGGGGAAAACATAGATGGAAGGGTAGTGTAGAAAGAATGAACTATATATTATTGAGAGAGAGAGAGAATTGTGTGAAGATTTTCTTCAGTGAATTAACTGAAATGAGTAACAGATACACATATACACCACAACTATCATTAACAACTAACAGCTTACTAACTAAGCTAACTACCACTACCTTTGCTTACATCAGCATAAATAACAAATTACCAGTAACCACTAAGTAACTATATGAAATATTTACAATAGTGCCCTTAGATGTATATAATACAGAGTCACTAATAGCAATAGTAGCATCAGTTGTAGGGCTAAACAAGTTTAAAACTCCCAATTTGGACAAAAGATATTGAAGATGAACATCAGATTGAGGTTTAGTAAGAAGATCAGTAGGTTGCTGTATAATAGAAATGTATTGGGGTAGAATAAGTCATTGATAGATCTTCTCTCTAATAAAATGACAGTCAATCTCTATATGTTATGTTCTTCCACGAAGAATTGGATTCTCAACGATATGAATTGTTGATTTACTATTAGTTTATAGAGGAATAGGAAGTTGAATCTCAATTCCAAAATCCTTTAGCAAAGTTAATATCCAGATAACCTCACAAACAATGCTAGCCATTGCTCGATACTCAGCTTCAGTAGATGATTTAGCAACTGTCTGTTGTTTCTTGCATTTCCAGGAAATCAATGAATCACCAAGCATTACACAATATTCAGAAATTGATCTTTTGGTCATAGGACAAGTTCCCCAATCAGCATCACAGAATGCTTTTAATAGAAGAGAACTAACAGATGACAGCTTCAAGACTTGACCTGGTGCAACTTTAATATATCTAACTAGTTTCATTGTTGCATCCATATGAGTTATAGAAGGAGAGGAAAGAAACTGACTGAGAATGTGTACAACATAAGAGATGTCTAGTCTAGTAATACTTAGATAAATGAGTCTTCTAACTAGTCTCTTATAAGCTGATGGATCTGACAATGATTGTCTTGAATTAGTGCTACTATGTTGATGTTCAATAGGTATAGAACTAGGTTTAGCTCCTAGAAACCTACATCAGTAAGAATTTTCATGGTATATATCCTTTGATGGAAACAAATACCAGCAAAAGACCTTACTATCTCAATTCCCAAAAAGTATTTCAATAAGCCAAGATCTTTAACTTTAAACTGAGAATGTAGATAAAGTTTAACTTAAGTTATGACATCAGGATGAGTACCAGCTAAAACAATATCATCAACATAGACAAGAAGTGGAGTGAAATAGCCATTTTTCTTCAAAATGAACAGAGAATGATCACTGAGAGATTGTTGAAATCCATAAGCTATCAATGCAGTAGAAAATTTTGAAAACTATTGTCTAGGTACATGTTTTAAGCCATAAAGAAATTTATGAAGTTTGCATAAAGGTTGGTGAAATAGTTTTCCTTTTGGAACATGAAATCCATGAGGCAAATCCATATACACTTCTTCCTGGAGATCCCCATGTAAGAAGACATTTGTAATATCCAATTGTGAGACTTTCCATCCTTTAATAACAGCAATAGACAAAAGTAATCTAACAGTTGTCATCTTAGCAACTGGTGCAAATGTTTAAAAATTATCCAAACCTTCTGTTTGAGTAAATCCTTTAGCAACTAGCCTGGCTTTGTATCTTTCCACACTCCCATCTGAGTTGTATTTCACTTTGAAAATTCATTTAGATCCAATAAATTGGTTATCAGAAGGTAAAGAAACATTTGTCCAAATATTATTGGTCTCTAAAGCATTAAATTCCAATTGTATAGCTTCACACCATTTAGGATCTTTAACTACTTGAGAGTAAGTTTTTAGTTCAACAATAACAGATTTAGAAGCTATAAAATGTTGATAACTTGGAGAAATATGAGAACATGTATCATACAGAGATAAGGGATGTCTGGTGGAACAGTTGAAGGAAAACATACCTTACTGAGATGTAGAGGGAAGAGTAATTGGTACATTTTTAAGTAAATCTGTATAGTCTTGAAATCTTGTAGGTAAATTTCTCACTCTTGAAGGTCTGATCACAGGATTCTGTGACTGAATGTGGGATATATCAATAGAATTAGATTGCAGAATGGATTCAAAAGTTATAAGACTAGAATCAGAAACAGAAGTTACATTATTGTTAGCAAAAGAATGTAGTGGAACTGAAAAAGAAGTGTTCAAATCATCAATAAAGGTAAATCCAGAATAAAAAGTAAGATTGGAAGTAAAACTTCAAAAGATAAAACTTTAGAGGATGTAGCACAAGGAAATTAATATATTTTCATGGAAAACTACATCTCTTGAAACTAATACCCTTTTTGTACTGAGATCAAACACTTTGTAACATTTTTGATTGAAAGGATAACCAAGAAAAATGCATTTGATAGCTCTTAGAGAAAACTTATCCTTTCTAAGTGACAAAGTAAAAGCATAACACAAACATCCCAGAACTTTGAGATGACTATAAACAGGATGTTTCTGAAATAAGAGTTCATAAGGAGTCTTATCTTTTAAGATTTTAGAAGGCATTCTATTTATAAGATAGGTAGTAGCAAGTATACAATCACCCCAGAAATGAATGGGAAGATGAGCCTTAAACCTAATTGCTCTAGTGACCTCTAACAAATGTTTGTGTTTTCTCACAGAAATCCCATTTTGCTGGGGAGTTTCAACACAAGAACTTTGATGAGCAACGCCAAAAATATCAAGCATAGGAGTGATATTTTTATTGAAGAATTCAGTTCCATTGTATGACCTTAGAGCTTTTATAGTACCATTAAATTGTGTTTTGATATAACAAAGAAATTTATGTAGAATAGATGGAACTTGAGATTTGGAAGCCAACAAAAAAGTCCACGTGCATCTAGTATTATCATCAACAATTGTTAGGAAACAATTACAATTCTGATATGTATTATGCCTATAAGGACCCACAAATCACAATGTATCAACTCAAATGGTTTGAATGCAATAGTATCACAAAGGACATCATGTAAGATAATGTCATCAGTAAGTCTCACATTCCCTTTATGAGTAATAAGAGAGTACTGACCATTAGGAAGATAAATGATAGAATTGATGATAACAAGATTTTCAAGTAGTTTAAAAGAAGTAGTAATATGATCAGTTGCACCAGAATCAATAACCCAATCATTTGACATAGAAAATCTATATAAGCAAACAGTGTTTACAAAATGTGATACATGGATACCTGCCAGAGGAACATCAGAAGAATTAAAATGATTTTAGTTAAGAAGATTCATTAGTTCCTAATATTGTGCAGGAGAAAAAGTTGCATTAGTATTAATGACTGCAGTAAAATCAGCATTGTCTTCTTTGTCAGTCACATGTGCATTCACAGATGGAGATGTATTGATTTGAGCAACAATTTTATTTCCTTTATGTTCAGTAGATGAGTCCTTGAATGGTGGAAGAAATCCAATCAAGAAATAACATATGTTATAGGGTTTCGACACATAAACGTAGCGGAATTTCAAATTTTTTTTTGAAACCCTAAAACAGGATGCATGCAAAAATATATTAATTCAGAGGTTTAGATATATTTTTATCGATTATCCAAGCTAGAATGGAGACGATGGAATTCTGGATCGGTTTCGAATCTTCAACGCAATCCAACTGAACTGCGTCTCTACGGTATCCACACGAACACCCCGCGAATCATCCCACGATCTGCAGCAAAGAGAGTCGCGGTACTAGTCGCCAAGATCTGGATCTGGATCTGGATTTACTGAGTTTTTCTCTCTAGCCTCTTTCTGAAAGAGTGGCTAGGGTTTAGGTTTTGATTTTCACATACTTAAAACAACTGATATATCATGTATATATAGCAGTTAAAAGAATTAACCAAAACCTAATTAGAAAAATAAAATCCGAATTTATATATATTATATTTTAATTAAGTCTTACTTAATTAATATACATATATACAAATTATCCTATTAATTTAAATTTGTAATTTAAATACTATCAATCATATTGACATATTTAAATCCTAACAATTTAAATTAATTCCCTTTTAATTACGTTCTAAGTGTGTGACCCTATATGTTATTATTATATTGGCAATAATTTTAAAATCATATTATAAAATTATAAAAAGTGAGCGGCATCTAGTAATATATCACTGCTACCCAAATAATAATAAGATCGGTGATTCGATGCAACCTTTTCGTGATCAATGTTTCAATGTAATTTAATCATTTTAACCTTGATATCCTAGATTAAACTCGAGACATGGAATGTGTCATACTCTTCATAATTTAATTTGAGTTTTCTTGATCAATGAGTAAACTATATGAAACAAATCACTATTTGAGCATAGTCATGCATTTCATAATCCTACTCAATCAAAAGGCCTATGGATATTACCCCTAATATATAGGAGGGTTAAATTCCATCTAGATCACTCATATTCCTCACACGATTCATTGTGTACCCAATAATCACCTTTATTGTCCACTCTATTAAAGGTGACTTTTGATGATATCAAAGTACATAAATTCTCGTCTAATAATATAGTGATTTCAAGTCGAATGATCATTACATCATTGTCACTATGAGAATTTCTTATGACACTTTGTATAATGTTCCATGTAATTCTCATGGTGGGTCTGTCCAGTAAATTGTTCTCTAATATGTACATATGCATTGACTCAATATCTCATATATTTATGATCAATGAGATTTAACCATCAGTCAATCCACATACTAGTCTCAATGCATCATTATTGTCCCATTAACAATGATACTCGACTAGGGACATTTAAAAACAATGATACTAATTGTAATTATATAATCTCATGTTCAAGTCACATACTTGAAGCTATATAATTCGTATCACTATTCTAAGTACTTTTATTATGCTAATATTTATATAACGTAGTAAATAAAATCATAATAGAATAATTAATTTATTCAATCAAATATAATATCAAATTGTCAAACAATTACATCAAATAATTGACCTTTAGGGCATGAACTCTAACATATGTCTCTTGTATGATTAGTCCCATGACAATAAGTACACTCCAGATTTCTATTTTGAAAGATTTAGAATCCAATTTCTTGTTACCAAATGTTCCTTTTGCAAACTTTGAAGAGGATTGATTATTATTATTATTAAACTTGCTAAAAAGTGCATCAAATTATATAATTATAGTCATTTGACTAGTATAATTCCGTTGTTTATCCTCTTATTGAATAAGTGCTAACGCCTGATTCAAATTTGGCATGGGATTTATCATAAGAAGCTATCTTTTTATGTTTTTAAACACATCATTTAATCCCATAGAAAATGAATTAACCGTCATATTTTCATCACAAACTTCCTGCAGTTTCAAAGCACCACAGGTCCACTTACATGTGCATTTTTGAACATGAGTTAAGTTTATCAATTCATCCCAAAGAGTTTTGAACTTTGTATAATAAGTTGACACATTCATTGTATTTTGTGTTAAAGAAACTTGATCTTTCTTGATTTTATACAAACATGGACCATTGCTTTATGTGAATCTAATATTTAGATCATTTCAAATATTTGTAGCAAGAGGTATATAGACAATACTTGAACTGATTTGTATTAAGAAACCAAGAGATGACCATATCATTGCATCTCTTCCAATGATGCAGATAAGGAGAAGAATCACCTGGTTGATTGAATTTTCCAATCACAAAACCTAGCTTATTGTGACACCCCCAAATTCAGATACCATTACCTCGAATTTGGTGCTCACGCAATAATATAAACAATCATTGCTAAACAACATTTAATACTAATGCGAAAAAGAAATAAACATATGTTGTCTATTACAATGGCTTTCTAGTCCCAAGGTCTGCAACATTTACCAAATACATACATCACAAACTACAAAAGGTTATCAAATAGTTCGTGTTACAAAAGTTATATCTATCAAAAGATAAACAGACAATCAAGTAGTCAGTTTAATTAAACTTCATCTTTTCCTTACCTTTATCTTTACCCGATTCTTCAGGTTTAGCTACAAAATATTTTATGACATTGCAAGTATGAGCAACTAGCTTGCTCAGCAATGTTAAATGAATAAAAAGAATTATGTCATAAATGAATAGGAATATCAACTTAATGATTTAAATAAAGGAGTTCAACTATGAACAATAGAATCAATACACAAAATAAAGAAATGACAATTGATTATTTAACTGCTGAATGGTCAAATGGACCATGAACTACTATTGAGAAAATCAATCACTTGATTGACCCTCTTAGGTTACTTTGTCAGAATTATACTTGAGGGGATTAGCCTCTCATACCACATATATATGTATAACATTTATTATGTGTGTATCGTTTGTTCAATACTTAGGTTATTCTCTATTATAGGTTGTTCTTCTCAGTCTAAGAATCTGTACCACCATGGTTTGGATAGCTTTCAAAATAAACTTCACATATGTCTAGCCGAATAAGTGGCTTAGACTTCTTCTTTCATCAATTCATAACTCAAGAATGGAATATAAATTCAAATAATATATGCAAATTATGATAATATTATTGTGGAATAACTTGCAATATAATATAAGCTCAAGATTTAAGAATTAGCACAATAATATTGAATAGAGTTAGGAAACTTGCTTAATATAAATTTGAGTAAGGTTAAAGAACTTGTATGTTTGTCGATTTACGGCTAATTTGCTTAATTTAAACTCCTTTTGAAAACCTAACATTTATAACGTTGGCCTATTAATTAGTACAACATATAATCGTTCACTTTAAACAATTAAGTTTATTAATTATATAGCATTAAATCACCTATGACTATCACATAGCACCTTGTGAATAATTTTTATATCATTTAACATTGTTAATACCATTAATTGTATTTAGATAAATGATTTAACAGTCAAATATTACTTCTCTTTAAGTAATAAGTAATAGTGATTTAATAACCTTAAAAATCACCTATAAAATTATTTAAATCTTTAAACAATTTATTATAATTTTTTCATTACCTCATTTATTATTAATCATTATAAATGATAACTATCCTTAGTTATCTTTGCTCAATAATTAATTATTCATCTGTTATTAATCCTTCTTATTTATCATTAATCATTAATGATGTGATAAATAATTAGTTTATTAACTTTAATCCTCTTTAATTATTATTTAATATTAATTAAATAATAATTAATTAATTAATTAATTAATTATCCTTACTTATTATTTAATCTTAGTTAAAAAAAATAGTTTATTAATTTTAATCCTCTTTAATTATTATTTATGTTAATTAATTAATTAATTATCCTTAGTTATTATTTAATCTTAATTAAATAATAAATAATTAGTTTATTAACATTAATCCTCTTTAATTATTATTTAATGTTAATTAATTAATTAATTAATTAATTAATTATCTTTACTTATTATTTAATCTTAATTAAATAATAAGTAATTAGTTTATTAACTTTAATTCTCTTTAATTATTATTTAATGTTAATTAAATAATAATTATTTATTTATTTAACTTTACTTATTATTCAATATTAATTAAATAATAAATAATTAATTTATTAACTTTAATATCCTTTAATTATTATTTAATATTAATTAAATAATAATAAATTAATTGATTAACATTATTTATTATTTAATATCAATTAAATAATATTTAATATTAATTAAACAATAAATAATTTATTTATTACTTTAATGTATACTAATTATTCGCTAAATGATAATTAATTATCCAATTTTCTTTACATATTATTTTATATTAATTAAGTAATATGTAAAGAGTTCAATTATCATTTATTAGCAATTAATAATAATTTTCCTATTATTATTATTAATTTAGTAAGGTTTAATCAACCATTAATTCTAATAAATGTCAAATGACATAAACTTTTACATTTAAAATTTTTATAATATTATTTATTAAATTACAAATAATTTCTCTTTTAGAACTAAACCCGGAATCAGCCCACAAGGACCCAACCGGCCCCACCTAAGAAATCAGAAAAATCGAAAAAAATCGAATCGGTCGGTTTTTTAAAAAAACATAGGCAGATTGTTTCTTTTTTTTTCTTCCAAGTTTGGGGTCACTCACAAGAACTTGAATAAAATGAAATCTACATGTATGATTAAGTTTTATTAGGTATTGATGGAATCATATCTTCCCGAACTAGATGATTCCATCATTAAAAAGCCATTTTGAATTTGTTTTGGACACTGAAAATGGCCTCAAACAGAACTATTATGCACAGACCAAAAATTAATGGGGTGTTTTGGTAGAAAACTCATATTTTGCTCATTTTAAATCGCTTTTTAATCGTTCTACTATGAGAATCTTCGTATCTTATAGAATTATCACTCAGAGTTGACGGATCATGAATCCAACTCACGGATCGTGAATAGTAACTCCGGTAGTGGACTGTTACGTTTTATATTTTTTCGATAAAGTTGTTTTCAAGCTTTTTGTCAAAGTTACCAACATAGATGCATACAAATATACTAGTTAATCATATTAAATCTTAGATCTATTATTCTAACATAGATCTAGACATAGTGGGTTTGAAAAATTCTTTTCTACCATAAAAATCATATAATACACAAAGAAGATCATCAAACTAGGATTTTTGAGTAGTTTTATACATTTTGCTCTTGCTTGCTTGCTTCGTTTCCTTTCCAAAGTAGAAGATGAATTTGTTGGACATTCAAAGTTTCACTCTTGATGGTTTTAATGCTTTCTAACTACCAAAGGCTTGGAGCTTTAATGGCTTTTTTAGGATTTTTCTTTCCTTCTCTCACTAAAACTCTCTCTATTTTCTCTAGAAAATTTCTCTCTCTAACTTCTCTTGCAACTTGTTTCTTGAGAGCTTCTCTCTCTAAAATGCTTACAACTTGAAAAAATGAAGTATTCTATTGTTGGTCAAAGATGGTCTTATTAAATTAGGTCTCATCTTCCAACAATTATACATAATATATGTATCGATCTATCACCAACTTCATCCAATCCAAGCTTACATGGAGATTTTTAGAAATTTTTAACCAATCAAATATGCCACATAAGAGATTACATGGGACCCAAGGGATCCCTCTCTTATCCATCTAACACCTCATCTTTATCCTCCCATTTTTGCTTTAGTTTTTTAATTTGAATTTGGTAGTAACAATGACCACTTGTTGACTTTCACTTAATGTACCATTTGGGCTAGTGTTTGGGCTACTACATTTAATTTCACTTGGGCTAAGTTAATTAAATCAATGGGTTACTAGCATGACTTGATATTTAAATCAAGCATTAGGCTAAATTAATTAAATTACATGATCATATATTATTGTTTACAAGTCCATTACATAATTAAATACTTTGGCTTGTTTAATTAACTTACTAAGTTAGTCTATTAGTAATTAATTACATACATTGACTATTAAATAAATTCATCTAGTTTAAAACATTGTTACATATTTAATATTCACATTAATTATATAATTCAATTAGACTTGTCATATTCAATATTAATTGAATATTTAATTAGGGTTCCTCACAAAATAATCTTAGGTTAGTCCGTTAATTTAATAAATCCATTAATCAGACTTCCATTACTAAAATTAACCGAATAGTCAACTATAAAATTACCACATAAAGGTTTAAATTAAATCACATAATAACTCATTTAATTAGAATTTCATTTTCCAATTTTATTTATAATGTAATTCAAAATTCTTGGTCCTTACATTCTCCCCCCCCCCCCCCCCCCTCATAAGAATTCCGTCCTCAGAATTACAACATAAGGTCACTCAAAAATATGCTGATAATTCGCTCTCATCTTTTCTTCGAGTTCCCATGTAGCTTCTTCAACTGCATGGTTTCTCTAAAGAACTTTGACTGAATGTATGACCTTATTTTGCAATGTCTGCTCCTTCCTATCTAGTATTTGGATAGAAATCTCTTCATATGATAGATCCTTCTAGACTTGAATTGGTTAATAGGATATCACATGCTTGTAATAAGGTTTATATGGCCGCAACACTGAAACATGAAACACGTTGTGAATGTGCTCAAGTTCAGGAAGTAAGGCTACCTTGTACGCCACTTCACCTATCCACTTCAAAATTTCAAAAGGTCATATAAATCTTGGGCTCAATTTTTTCTTCTTGCCAAATCTTACCTTCCCTTAACAAGGAATTATTCGTAAAAATACAAAATTATCGACTTCAAAGTCCCGCTTCTGACGATGCAGATCGGCATACTTCTTCTAGCGATCCTGAGATGCTACCAGACGAGCTCCTATTATTTTGATCACATTGACGGTCTGCTGCACCATTTCAGGTCCCAACAGTCTTCACTCACCAACTTCATCCCAACACAAGGGCGTGCGACATTTTCTTCCATAAAGTTCTTCGTAAGGTGGTATGTCAATACTAGCATGGTAACTGTTATTGTAGGTAAATTCCACTAAAGGTATGTGATCGTCCTAATTTCCCTTCAAATCCATGACACAAGCTCTAAACATGTCCTCAAGCATTTGAATCATTCGCTCTCTCTGCCCATCGGTTTGGGAATGATATATAGTACTCAGCCTCAATTGTGTTCCCAATCTCTCTTGCAAACCTCTCCAAAATTTCGACGTGAAGCGCGGATCTCTTTCTAACACAATAGATATCAGTCAGCACCCCATGTCGCGACACAATCTCCTTAACATACAGCTTGGCTAACTGCTCCAAATTATACCTGATCTTGATCAGTAAAAAGTGTGCAGATTTCATCAAACAATCCACAATCACCTAGATTGCATCAAATCCCTTCTGAGTAACTGGAAGTCCCGCCAAAAAGTCCATCGTGATATGCTCCCATTTCCACTCTGAAATTTTCAACGGTTGTAGCAGTCCACTCAGTCTCTGATGTTCTGATTTAACTCTCTGACATGTTAAACATCGGCTAACGCACTTCGCCACTTCCCTCTTTATATTTGGCCACCAAAAATATTGACATAAGTCATGATACATCTTGGTACTCCCAAGGTGTATCGAGTACTTTGTATTGTGAGCTTCTTACAAGATCTCTGCTCTCAATTCTGGAACCATCAGTATCCAGATCCTCCCTTCAAACGTTAGCAACCCAGTGTTATTAATTCTAAACTTCATGTCTTCATCTTTTGAAATTCTTCTTCTGACACTGTCACACTCTTCATCATGTTCTTGAGCCTTCTTTATTCTATCTAATAAAGTCAAACTCGCTTCTACTGTGAACAGTTTATCATCCAAATCCTTCAGATATTTCACCTCTAACTGCAATTTTTCCATGTCCATTATTAACTCCTCTTGCGATGTCAATATTAATAACTTCTCCTTGCCCTTTCTGCTCAGAGCATCAGCTACAACATTAGCCTTACCCGGATGGTACATAATTTCGCAATCATAATCCTTGATAAATTCTAACCATATTCGTTGCCTCATATTTAGCTTCTTTTGAGTGAAGATATACTTCAGACTTTTATAGTCTGTGTATATCTCACACTTCTCCCCATATAGGTAGTGCTTCCAAATCTTTAAAGCGAACATTACTGCTGCCAATTTCAAGTCATGAGTTTGGTATCCCTTCTCGTAATCCTTCAGCTATCTTGATGCGTACTCAATAACATTTCCATGTTGCATCAACACACAACTAAGTCCCTTGAGTAACGCATCACTTTACACCACAAAACCCCTGGTATCATCAGGCAATGACAACATCGGTGCTTCACTAAACCTCTTCTTAAGTTTCATAAAACTCGCTTCGCACTTTTCCATCCATACAAATTTAACCGTTTTTCTTGTCAAGTTGGTTAGCGATGTCGCTATCTTTGAAAAATCCTGAATGAACCTTCGATAATAGCTCTCCAACCCAAGGAAACTTCTAACTTTTGTCAATGTCTTCGGCTGCTCCCAATTTATAACTGTCTCTAACTTTGTTGGGTCCACCGAAATACCTTCCTTATCAATTACATGCCCCAGAAATTGTACCATCTGTAGCCAAAATTCACACTTTAAGAATTTCGCATACAATTTTTCCCTCCGTAGTGTTTCCAACACCACTCTTAAGTGCTCAGCGTGCTCCTCTTCCATCTTCGAATATACCAGAATATCATCTATGAATACAACAACGAACTTGTCCAAGTACGGCTTGAACACCCTGTTCATCATATTCATAAATCTTGCTGGTGCATTCATTAGACCAAACGACATTACCAAAAACTCAAAATGTCCATAACAAGTTCTGAATGCCGTCTTCGGTACATCCTCTTCCCTTACCTTCAACTGATGGTAATCAGTTCTCAAGTCTATCTTTGAAAAGTACTTCGCTCCCTTAAACTGATCAAACAGAGCATCAATCCTGGGTAGCGGATACCTATTTTTAATCATAACTTGTGTTTAACTCACAATAGTCGATACAAAGTCTTAGGAATCCGTCATTCTTCTTTACAAATAATACCGGTGCTCCCCAAGGAGACACACTTGGCCGAATATACCCTTTATCTAGCAGCTCCTATAGTTGTATTACCAGTTCCTTTAATTCCACCGGCGCCATTCTGTATGGTGCTTTCAATATTGGTGCAATTCCTGATGTCAGTTCAATTTTGAACTCAACTTCTCTATCTGGCGGTAAACCTGGTATCTCATCTGGGAAGACATTTGAGAATTCCCGTACCACAGGTATCTGACCCAATTCACCCTCTACTCTTCAAGTATCAACCACATGAGTCAGATAACCCACACACCCTTTCCTCAACAATCTTTTCACTTGTATGATTGTCAGACAACGATATTGTCTCGGCGATTTACTCTTATGAAATACCACTATCGATTAGCAGTAGTTGTTATTGTATCAGGTAGGGTGTTGGTCAACTTTTCATTGGTTTAGAGTTTATGATAATGAAGAATATAGATAAAGGATGGGATGAAATTCTTTTTTGTGACAAGGTTTATAAAAATTCTTTTTCCTTTCTTTTATTAGTCCTGTTGACTTAAATCCTTTATCATGCCTCTCTACTTAATACACTCCCAACTACGTGGAATTGAAGAAATATAATCTTTCTCTAGGGTAGTGATGTTATTACTGTAAAAAATTATCTTGTAAGGTGTGAGCCTGTGAATAAAATTGGGGTTCACATTGAATGAACTAGAAAAAAAATAACAAATAACGAACAAACGGACAACGAACGAATGAAGATCGAAAAAGACAAAAACCCTAAGATGATTTCTGAAGATTGGACCCTTAAAGGTTTGTATCCTCTAAGGTTCGGCCCCCTCTGAATGTTAAAAATGCCCGATAATGCATGCTCAATTGAATTTAACCTGAACTCTTAGAATGAAATAAGGACAAAACAAACCAAAATTAGACAAAATTCTAAGGAGTGTCCCCTAGGGCTTGGCCTCTTTAGGGGATGGTCACCTAAGGTTTATTTTATGATTTGTTTCCCGAATTGTGTTCGGAGCAAGTTTTAGGCGGGATAATAAAAGAATAATGAATCCATAATTAAGATGACTTGGGAAGACTTAAGAGTGATCTTTCTTAACTTGTGTATATGACAAGATGAACTTTTCATAGAAATACGAATAAAGAGAAATGGACAAAAAGCTAATCAACAAAACATGAAATGAATAAAACGCGTCGAAATGCGAACGTGCCTCCTAGGGCTCCGCTCCCTAGGGCTCAACCCCCTTGGGTGGACCCCCTTTGGTGGACAATAAATGAATAATGAATATATAATTAAGAAGACTTAAGAGTGATCTTTCTTAACTTATGTATGACAAGATGAACTTTTCATAAAAACAAGAATCAAGAGAAATGGACAAAAAGCTGATCAACAAAACCTGAAACAAACAAAACGCGTCGAAATGGAAATGGGTCCTCATGGGCTCGGCTCCCTAGGGTGGATCCTCTTTGGTGGCTATCTTTGCCCGCTCCATGTTATGTTTCTTCGATTTCTTCAATAAAAAAATTGATTCATGCAATTTTTCTGGACTTAATATTATACATCTTTAAAGTATAACTTAAGAGGTGTTGTCATGAGTCTCGAGATAAAAGGCTCGAGAGAACAACTTGTATTGGGAATCAGTTGAGGGATTGGATTGGTGGCTAGAATAACTTGATGATTTGGGCATTACCGGGGTAACTAGGGGTATTTTAAGAATTTTTCTGTCATTAAGGGTATTTCTTGAATTTTCCCTTTATAGCACATGACTTGGACCTTATAAATACCCATTCACTTTACAAGTGAATAGACTTTTAGGCACTTGGAGATCTTTGCCACCTAAAAGCCCTATCTCTCAAAACAAATAAGAGTTTGGAAGGAATTGAGAACTTGTGATCAACTCTGAATCGAGTGAACAAAAGTGTTGTTGTTGCCTATCTTGAATTCACTCGAAACACTTGCTACAGCTCTCGGATACTAGCGATTACGTCGTGATTCCGACAGTTCTATCACGTGTTACTCTCTCTCGTAATTACTCACCGGTTCTTCTCCCCTCTCCAATCTTTCGACAATCACATTCTCTTTGCAGATTTCTCGCCTCTACTATTACTACGAACCTTAATCCTAGCAAGGTACGCAATTTATATGCCTACACATGACTAACTATGTGTATTAGAAGTTGTACATTAAGCTTAAAATATCACTTATTATGCTGAAAATATCACTATATACCTGTTTGTTTACATACATTTTCCTTTTGCTCCCCTTCTTTTCTGTTTTATTTCCCATACAGAGCCTAAATTGAAAGAGGTGAATGACTGACGAGGGACAACCCGAAGGAGAAAAGAGTGGGGTGTTTTTTCCTTTGGCTGGCAAAGAATGAGAGACTCGTTGTTTTACTTGACATCTTAATATCTATATCTATAGTCAACAAATTAAAAAGGTTTGCAATAATGCAATGGCATTGTGCACGTATTGAGAAATGAAATGCTCTGATAAACTCAATTTACTTAAAATATGAGTAATGACATGTTAAAATTTTTATGTCACCTTATAATTTAAAAATAGAAATGTTGCACTAATTTTAGAGTAGACTAAAAAGAACAATACTTCTCTTACTGAATGGATATTGTGATTAATATGAGTAATTTCTCTCGTTATCAGATGCTGAAATTGTACAATGCTCGGAGAGTGAAACTCTCCGAGAATCTCCATTTCTTCCTCTACCCCCTTTTCAAACAACAAACTGCTTAGTAATCCATGCAGCAGCAGCACCGACACAAGCGAATACTGATATAACAGAAGACCTCACCAACCCATCCCAAATCTTCTGTAAAATTTGCCTGGAAGAAAGAGAAACTTCACAAATGTTCACAAACACCACATGCTCTCATTCCTTCTGCTATGAATGTACGACCAAACATATCGTATCAAAGATCCAAGACGACATAAATATGGTCACTTGCCCCGAAATAAATTGCAAGGCCATGCTCGACTCAAATAGTTTCAGGTCCATTATTCCAAAAGATTTTGTTATTCGTTGGGATGAATCTTTGTGCAAGTCACTATTCAAAGAATCCCACAAACTGTACTGCCCATTTCGCGATTGTTCAGCCATGTTGGTTAATGATTCGGGGAAATTCATCAGCCAAACCAAATGCCCCGAGTGCAAGAGATTGTTTTGTGCTCAGTGCATTGTCCCTTGGCATTCAGAGTTTACGTGCAAGGAGTTTTTGAAGCTGAATGGGGGGAAGAGAGAAAGGGGGGTTGATCATCTTTTGACTGAAAAGCTTGCTAAGAAGAAAAAGTGGAGGAAATGTCCGGGGTGTAAAATGTATGTTGAGAAAAATGAGGGGTGTTTGCATATTACTTGCAGGTGTAAATATCAATTTTGCTACAAGTGTGGATCGAAGTGGAGCCCGCAACATCATCGTTGCAGCAACAAATTGTGAGTATCATGATAAGTAAATGAAGTATTAGGGAATTAGATTCGATGAAGTTAAAGTTTGTTAAACTTTCTTTCAAGGTTATCTACAAGACAATGTTGCATCTGTATCATATAGAATTGAGGAGTAAAAATACCACTGGCAACTCTGTAATGTGAAAATGCAACATTTTCTACAATCTTGATTGACGGCTTGACAAACGTTTACTTCACTGAATCAAAAGTCATTGTGGGTTTAGTAAGAACAATGAAGCAAGGGGCCGCGCATAAAAATTTCGAAAAAAAAAACAGGATGCAACTTTTGTACTTGGATACATTTTGTATGGACAAAAGTTGTGTCCTTGAATAAAAAATAAAATTTGTATAATACAGTTCTTTTCTACACCAAATATAGAAATAAGTTGCATACAAAACCTTTTTTTAGAACTTTTTATATAGTGCCCTTAACTTTATTGTAGTAAGAATAGTTTACAGTGAGTAATATTATGGTGTCAAAAGAAAATTACAAACAATTGGATACAAGAATGTGTGGAATTATAATTAATTAATATTTCACTATATATGAGTGAGTTATATGGTTATAACTAATCATTATCATACACATTATTTTGTATCTATTTTTTTATAACTTTCTTTTGCCATCATAACATTACTTTTACTATATTTATCATTAGATTTATTAAATTGAATGAATCTACGTTAATTTTAAATTTGAAAATATCTTTAATTAACTTTAAAAATTCAGTAATAATTTTATATTTTAAAATTAAAGAAATATTATATTCTATAATCCAAATTTGTTGTCTATCTTATTTTTATTTGGTGTTAATCCACAGCAACCGGTTGTTATGACTACTATTCCAGCAACGCAAAATTAAATTTTAAAACCCTCTGCCGCAAGAGACTCTAGTGGCAGGGCCAAAAAAAAAATCGAAGCTGCCACTAAAAGCTCTAACTGTAGCTTTGAATTATTTTTTTTGCCCTGTCACTAGAGTCTCTAGCAGTAGGGACTCCCATAGCAAAAATGCCCCCTCCTATTTTGATTGCCGAAATAGTAACTCAGCAATCGATTGTCGTAAATACGACCTTATATATATATATATATATATATATATATATATATATATATATAAAACTATCGACAGGAGCTTGGTTACTGGTATCGGAAGAGGAATTAATGCAATTTGCATCTTATTGTTTTTAGGGTGGCTATGATACAAAGATTGCTATTGAAATCAAAATATTTGTGTACCAGAATGCAGTTATCGTTGCAAAGCTGAAATGAGGTGAACAATTGAGCTAGGGGCTACAAGCTCAAACACAAGGTTATTATCGAAGGAATCTATTCCGTAGGAAAATAAGGCATTTTCTTATAGTGTCAAAATTCTTATATACACAAGATTTTATACATATCAATATAAAAATATAATAAGACAAATATTAAATCATTTTGATTGGTCCTAAGTTAACTCAGTAGCTCAAAGGTTTTTTTTTTTTTTTGTCAACTCAACATTCAAGGATTTCTTTTATTCTACCATAAAATATGCTATTAGTGTATTTTTATAACATATTTAATGCGTTATTTAGTCAATATAATACATTAATATTGTTACATTCATTGTATTATAATTTTTGCTTTTAAATTTATCAATGATATATTATAATTGACCAGTATCATTTCTAATAGCATAAAGTTATTTCATTCAACTTATTATAATTTAAATAAATTATAAATAAGACTCTGGCTACACAATAAATTAAACAATTTTTTTTTTATAATTTCACTATGAAACAAAATGATTGTCAAAACCAATGTTATCCTACTAGATAAAGAGGTATGTATTATTTTTTCAATATATCAATCAATATATCAATGTATATTTTTTTTTTTAAATGACAACATAACTCATTTAAAATTGTATGTCACAAAGAGAACAATCCATGAGAAAATACGACCATAATTTTTTTTCAATTATTTAATATAATATATACCCATTATGTGGATTGAAACACTACCAAAAATTTGGGTATCTGAAATAAAAAAATCAATCTCAAATAGTACATAATCCGTATCAGTAAATCGCGTCGTTAGTACTATCCATCTCAAAATCCGTCTAAAAAAATATAAATACGAAAAATATCCGTCTCAAAAATATTTAGAGACAGACTATTTTAGTCTCAAATAACCTCAAGTCCGTCTCAACTTGACCAAAAAGACTATTTTAAAACCATTTATATCCGTTTCAAATTTGGCGGGAAATATTGACACCACTAATTTTTCTACACATAATTTGAGAAAAAATTTCATCTCTAATTCATTTCTAAATAATTTTGGCATAAAAAAAAATATTTGAGACGCTTTATTTCCGTCTCTAATCCATCTCAAAAGCTATCAATGGAAAAATATAATTTCAATTTTAATCTCTAAATCCGTCTCAGAATTAAAAATATACTTTTTCACAAATTTTATTTTTAAAATTTCACACCTAAACAAATTTAATACTTGAACTTAATAAAATAAAACATGATCAAAACACAATAATATTAAATATTGCAATAATTATTACAAGTCAATTATGTAAATGACAATATACATTTTACAAAATGTTACAAACTAGTAGTCCAAAATTACAATCAATTTTTTGGGACTTTGATATCCCAGACCATCAAAATGCAACTAGCAACATTCAAACAATCCTATTTCTGATATAGGCTGGAGGCATCATCACACGGGTAATGGGCTGGCTTCAGGAATTGTAGATCACAAGCTGTTTTGATGGAAGAGGACAGGAAACAGAAGAAAAATGCATTACAAATCAAAAAATAGTGTTAAGAACATTAGAGTAACTTGCTATTTATCTTTTAGTGTTAAGAACTGAACCTTAACATGCAGGAGGTCTAACCCAAGATGTTGAAATTTTGAAGTGAGCAGTCCATGCAATTGTTCATAAAGCACTGCTCAAAACAGAATAACAAGAAATATGGTAGAGAAGTAAGCATGCAATCAGCTAAGATTCCTCATATCAAATCTAAATCAAAAGGTAAACATTCTATCAAACCTAAATGACAGTGTTAAATATTCTCACCAGGAGGAACCTCTGCAATCTTTGGTGGAGTTTCAAGCACACGTTCCATGTCAAAGCGAACTTGAATGTTGCAAATGTTGTATCCCACCGCCATCAGCTAATAAAGCAACTTGGCAAGTTCTAGCGCACTTGTCTCTGTTACACTTGTCTATAAATCACAAGAAGAAAGACCCAAAAAATATCAGTAATTTTGCAAATACTTCAACTCAAAGAGGGAATTTATAGATAATAATCCATTGAAAAATTGATTTGCGTCTGCTTAGAGTCAAGCAAAGCCATACCTGGACCAAACTTTGAAAGAACAAACTGGTAATTCTTTTTGTCTCAAACATTCTCAAGTTCGATACTACCACCACATATGAACAAAGTTTCATCAATAATTACCACACTCTCTAGGACGGGCAATACATTCACTCTCTAGAAGTTCATTAAATTGCTCGAGTCCTAAATAAGATTTCAAGTATGCTTCTTTGTTATAAATATATCAGAACATTACCTAACCACAACAGAATCATAATCATGATTGCAAAAGATTATAAACGAGATACAAAATGAATCTTTGAGATGCAATAATACTAGCACACCTTAGGAACATTACCTTAGGATCCGTAAAAAGAAGTATCATTTTGGGTTATAACAAATGTAGAACCATCTTTTCTGGACGGAGGAAGTATTAAACAGCATAGACACAATAAACAACATTTCTAAATATGACTGTGTAAAACAAGATGGATTTAAAAGAATGTGTTACCTCATGCAAAGTGTAGAAGTTTTTCGCTTCTACAAAAAGATAACTACGATAAAACAAAAGTTTTCCAACCTTTGAGAGGCTTTTTGTCATCTGAGAGTGGAGTTATCATGTATATAATAGCTGCAGCCACAGATATTGGACTTCTCCTGATAAGCACAAGGAAATCAAATCAAGAGAATGATTGACATTCCTTCCTTCTACTTATCAGAACATTAGTATATTTTAATATCTTCACGTCAACAGGTAAACAGAGCCAACCACAATGCTATAAAAATATATTCGTGTCCCTTCTCTTTCACCACTTACCTCAATAGTTGTAAATTCATACTTTAATGACTAAATAAATGTGAATATTTAAATCAACAAGTAGTAAAAAGAGTATCACATAGTCTCCCTGCTGGTTTCAACTCCTTTTCTAACATGCATGTTCTTATAGAGTTTTATGGTACTTTATGCCTTAGTTCCTTAGTTTTTAGTTATAGGTGCAACAACAGAGCAATTCAAATGCATAGACTACGTAAGAGTGCCTAATAACTAGCTAATCATAGTAGCGTAAAATACAGATGCGAACTTGTTGAAAAACCTTGTTAAGAACTTAAGATTATGCTAACAAGTGTGACTGATGCTTGGCATGGTGAGTACAAGTAAATTACTGACCCACAATAATATAGTAAGATGATAATAATATTAAGTAAATGAGAATAAATTATACAACTAGTGTTTTAGACCCTACCATAGCAACATGCCATGTAGGTGAACTACGAAAAAATCAGGGATTTCAACATCAATATGATTAATTAAACGGTTCTACCATAGTAAAAAAATTAAATACTTGCACAATCGGTTATTGATTTGAAATACCAACAGTGCTAAAAAAATACCTTGCTGCATATAGAAGATTTAGATTGCTGCGATCCAATCTCATCCCTAAACCAGGGACCTTGTTATTGATCTTCAAATAAATAGCTTCGTTGGGCTGTACACGAATAACAAACTCACTGGTTTCATGGTCAAGATCTGTTCCAAAGTTCCACCTGTATAAATTACCAGGCACATGTCTAAACTGTACTCTTATCTCAGTCCTGGAAAGGGAAAAAGAATGACAAGCATAAAGAGAATATTCAAATCGACATGAAAGAAGTATGACATACTTTTTTAGTTTCACAGACCTCCTATCATGTAAAGCTTTTCCAGATTTCATTAGAAAGGGCATACCATCCCATCTTGCATTATCTATGAAAAGGGAAGCTGCGGCAAATGTTGAAGTTAGACTATTTTGGGGAACAGTCTTGTCATCAGTGTAGGCAGGTAATTGACACCTCCTGTTGCGTGGCTCTTATACTGCCCTATGACCACATCATCCAGTTGTATAGGTCTCATAGAACGCAGAACTCTGACCTGAGATGCATTTACTTTAGTTAAAAACATAATACAACAGCACCACTAGCTCATCCTCCAATATTTAAACATGCCACCTTTTCATTTCTGATATCTTCTGCATCCAAACTGACAGGTGTTTCCATGACAAAAAGAGCCAGTATTTGAAGCAGATGGTTTTGCATTATGTCTCTGATGATCCCATAATTATCAAAGTATCTGAAACAATACAAAACTATATTAGAAACAAGTTTTTAAAACATACTAGGACAGACTAAAAAGTATGGATTTGAACCCAAGCGTTGCTTTGTGCAATATGATTGAAGAATGGAATGCTAGGAATGAAGCTGCTCAGCTTGATATGGCTCACAGATCATTATCTGTGGCCAATGCAGAAGTTGAAATTCTGCAGGCTTTGAAGTTCATTCAGCACCTTTGCCAAAAAAATCCGTTAAATAAGCATGTTTTTCATAACACAGAGCTGATACCTATGATTGTTAACGTTTTGAAGAGCAGTAGTCGTAGAGTAAGATGTAAACAATACAGATCATCAGCACAATCACTTCTCCAAAAATTTATATATAATAGCAATGCTCACGGGCTTCTTCAATCCAAATATGCCATAGTTATGTGCTGGGAGGAGTGTGCCAGCTGAATTTTTCAAAAAGATTATGCCATAGGGAATTTTCTAGTAAAATATCAAATCGAACTTGTGCCACACTTCCTTTGGGGGAAAGAGATATACAACATAAGCATAGTCATACATAGAAGTAAACTTACTCTGTTGATTCCCTATCAAAATGAATTACTTTAACAAAGAAACCACTCATCTTTATCAACGCCCCCTTGTGTAACGCTAGCTGCTACCTGAAACAATATCGATTAATACAGAGATAAATATAGTTGTGATTCCAGCACCAGATTGTAGTAAGAACTGCCTTTGGTACAGCAAAGAAAAAAAAATTACATCAACAGAGAAAGAATAAATAGTGTGCTACTCAGAACCAAAATTTGCATAGGTAATTGTTACAAAAGTTAACGCATACTTGTTCACAAAATTAATGGGAAAAATCATAAAATGAACCATTAATTTTACTATTGATTTTGTTCATTTTATTGATTTTGTTCACAAGTATGCTTGTTCCACTGATCATATTCTCAAAACTGCAACTATGAAATGAACCTACAAGTACAACAAGCTTATAAAACATATACTACTAGCATAGCAACAAGTCCTTTTTTGTTAAAGTTAACAATATCAAGAAAAAATATTTACGACTATAACTTTATGAGTGAGAATAAATAAAGAAAGAAAGTCCACGATAAGGGAAAAACACAGTAATTGAACGTATAACTTAGTGGTTCCAGAGTTTCAATACTGTTTATGAAAAACATTCACAAAAGAAAAGGAACTAAAGTAAACACTTATTTTCATTTGCTAAGATAAGTTAAATCAAGAGTACCACTGCTAGTATCACCTACTTGATTACCACTGCTAGTATCACCTATCATGAGGATCTGGTAAAATGAAGTAAAACTGTGGAAGAGATCAAAACCAGAAGGCCAATTCAAAGGAACATGAAGATTACAGTAAATCTTAACCTTACGCAAGTGACCTCCCCCAAGCTTTTGTCTCTTAGCAGGTTGACTCTCCAACGCAGAAGAATTAGTTAAACTTCTCTCATTATTCTCCAACTTCAAAAACCTATCACTTGCAGCAAAACAGGCAATCAGAACACAAGGATGGGACATGGAAAGATTGTCATTCAGTGTTTAGTATATATGTTTGCCAAAAATGCCACACAATTAAGACATGAGATGCATAAATTATTTGTAACTGTAGAAATATAAATGCTTTGTTTCTTGAAATCTGGAAAAATAAAGTAAAAGATATGCTAGTCGAAAATCATAAATTGTATTATTACTGGCAGTTGGCCCAACTTACCAGAGGTGGAAGTAATGTGGACGAGTGCAATGAAAAAATCAAAGAATATGTGCAGAATTCACACCCAAAAAAAAAGTAGTCACCTGGAATTACCCACTTGACGAGCTTGATTTTGTTTGGCCAATTGGCTAGCTGTCGGCTTCATAAGAGTTGAAATCCTCAGAACAGATGGTTTAGCAGTGGTATTTCTTTTAGCTTTTGAATCAATCAGACGATTATAAAATGTCAAACCTACAAAGAATTCGATTGTAAGAATATAGGCATATATATTGTAAATAAGAAAAGTTCAAACTGTCAAGGACATAAAATTGTGAGATGCATAAACTGGATTAGAGGAAACCAAAAGGGAACGGAAAAAATACAATGAAGACAACAAAGTGCACTGAAGTTTATATAATCGCCAAAGGGAACAAAGCTTTAAATTATAGAAGAACACTTAAGATATCATTCCACAACAAGTATCTTACATTCTCAATCAATAACTTAGATCCCTGTAGGTATTTGATGGGATTGATTAAACTTTGGCAAAATGCAACTCTTTAAGTCAATAGAAATCCTTCCATTTATTCCTTCACATTTGCAAGACATATATAATGAATGAGGCAGTCAGAATAATAGTGTCACGTGTTTTATCTTGCTAATGAGAAAGAAAGTAACCCAATATGTATCATTATATGGAGTGAATAATAAAAGCTAATTCTTGGAAACTAACCAATGCTGTTACTTAATAAGGACTATTAGAATACACTAGAATTTACCTAGAAGTTTAGGAATGGAATAATAAAACCCAAACCAATAAATAAAAAATCCAAACTTCTAGCCATGATCCAAATAATATAAGGTGCAAGTTATAGGAAATTGGTTTGTATCCTTCCAAGACTATAACTTTTTCTTTCCGAGTGATGATGATATAATGTATAGAACGTAATGCAGACTAATAGATGAGAAAACAATACTTCTTCAGTATCCAAAATTAAATTGTACCTCTGTAGCTCATATTCATTGAAGAAATTTCTGGGTCCAGTTCTTCAACCATTTCACTAGCAACATCAGTTGATGTATCAACCTCAATATCAAAATGGGAAGTAGATATTACGAATATGACCTGGGGGCCCAAATGCCATTCCAATTACAGGTTCTATGGATGAAGTGATGAAAATTTTCTGACAAAAGAATCGAAAGCACTGAAAGGAAGAAGAGAACAGCAGACAACCTGTGGAATCTGTTATTCGTAGTTTCAAAAATATAGTGTTCAAATCTTTCCTTTGACCCTGCACTGTGAAGTCTCGACTTCCCTCAGGCATGGAGTCCTCCAGAGTTTTACCATTATTGAAATGATCATTATTATTATCTGTACATTCGGTGTGTAAGAAACTGGGAAAGACAGCAAAGGCAATGAAGAGTGGGGCAAAATTTACCTGGATCATGATGATTGGGTTTTGAGGATCGACCTTGATAGGGTTAATTTATACGATATTTTTATTCCCTAATAATAGTTTTTTTATTTATTGTATGCTTAAATGTTTAATTATTTAGCTTATTTTTGGTTTTAATAGGTTTTATAGAACTTTAGTTAATTTAAGTTAATTTAGGTAATTTTATAGTATTTTTATATTTCTTTTTATTTATGTATTTTTATTTATTTTTAGTATTTTAGGAATTTTATTTATTATTATGTATTTTTAGGATTTTTAGTATTTTTATATTATTTTACATTTTATTTTGTAGGAAAAATAAGCTTTGGGGGCAATTTCGTAAATTCTGCAAAGATCTGATTGCATTTTGGTAATTAAGCAGCACGGTGACAGAATGGTAATTTCAACAGATGGCAGCCGCGCAATGCGCGCGGAAATAAGCAGCGACGCGCACAGTAGAACGACGCCGTTTAGGCCAAAAATTAATGACTTCCACGCAATGCGTGTAGTATGCGAAACAGCAGCAAGAAAGCAAACGAAACGACGTCGTTTAGGCTT
This sequence comes from Hedera helix, assembly GCA_947179155.2. Lineage (NCBI taxonomy): Eukaryota > Viridiplantae > Streptophyta > Magnoliopsida > Apiales > Araliaceae > Hedera > Hedera helix. The sequence continues at coordinate 11,372,132 of OX359283.1, forward strand.
CAGGGTGCCGCGCAATGTGCGGCTGGCGCGCGTTAACCGGGTCAAAGGAGCGAAGGGCATGTTTGGCTTGCACAGAAATTGCCCAAAACGGAATTATTCGCGAATTTTTGCTACTTTTTTATTTCAAATTGAATTTTAATTCTAATTAGAGTTAGGATAATAATTATTTTATTTTTATTTTATTTTTATTTGTATTTTAAATCCTATTAGGGTTTGGAAAGTGTACTTCCTACTAGGGTTAGGAGAATTTTAGAGCCTATAAATAGAGGGCTTGAGATACAATATAATACACAACTCTCATTAGAATAAAAATTCTCTCAACTATTCTTTAGTGTTTTCTACAATTATGAGTAGCTAAATTATTTTTCTTGGTTTAAGTGATTGAAGCCATCAAAATTTATACACTGTGAGATCTAATTTATTTTAATTGTTCAATTTATATTTTGATTATTGAATATTCTTTTATGCTTAATTTTATGATTGATTTGTTTAATTGCTAGGAACGCTACTAGTTTATTATTCATATTAATCTACTGCTATTTGTGAAGCAACTAAGTTTAATAATTGTTTTGCAGATCAAAAGATTATTTTATCTTAAGAAGAATGTTTATCTAAATTAAATGCAAATAAGTGGTTTGTGTTGTTTAGTTCAACGATCTCTCTAATTCTTATTACTGCTATTAAATTAAATCTTTAGCAAGTGCTGAAGGTTGTTTATTAGTAAGGGTATTTAGACCAAGTGGCTCTACTTATCTAAAATTAAGGAGAGATGAGAAAAATTATTCCAACTGCAAGTAGTTATTTCTATAGTGAATGTTCAAAATATGAATTGAGTTATTCTTGCATCAGTGATCAGTTGTAAATTCTTGATGGTGAATTTTGACTTATACTAAGGCTTTTTATTCTCATTTATTTCATTAAATTACTTGCATAATTATTTTAGTTAATTTTATTTAAACTATTTCTTTGATTCAAAAACTCCCAATTTTTGTTTACAAAAACCATAAAATTAAATAATCATTTTCTGTGGGATCAACTCTTACTTATACTAATACATATCCATTTTTCCAAAGTAAGATTTTATTTTTGGGTGCTTGCGACATCACACCAGACCTACACATTAATTATCTTCATCTGACTAGAGAAAAGGGTCCATTAATAGTTCCTTGGCAGGCAACCTATCAGACACCTTTGCAATACATTTTTCTATAAATGCTCTGACTTCAGGATCCTTCACTTTTAGTAATGATGCGGGTTTGACACCCTGCACGAGAAAAAAGAAAGAAGAAAAGAGAAAGAAGGATGATCAAAATCTTATTCATGCAGTGGAGGGGACATCAAGTAACTCAAATATAACAAACATTTACTCAACTCCAGTCTCCAAAAGGAAGCTATCCTTATAATTTAAGGTTGCCATTTGCCAACATGACCCTTACCTAATTAGGATTGCAAGAATAAATTGGAAAACTAAAGACCATAGTAGAGAGATTTTACCTTCAACGAGACACTAATGTCAATAATGGCCTTAAATTGTTGTATCATTTAGCGTAGTCATATATTCCTTCTTTCTCAAACCTCAATTACCTCTACTGATTGTTTTGGTCATTTGAACAATAGCGTTCAACCAGACAATAGTTCAAACTTTTACTCTCATGTTGGCTAAAAGCTTCAAAACTTGAATGTTTTTGTTTACTAAAACTAAAGCGTTTATAAATGAAAATCTATTAGTTCCAATATAAACTCTTTATCAGAAGAGAGCTCACCAACAGTGAATTGTCAAACAATGACAAATGGAAGGAGATTAAACCTTTGAAGCATTTGACAAATACTGAACCAAGATTTATATAATGATTATGTCATCTCTTGTCTTTAAAATGAAAGATCAAATAAACGTACTTCTCACAAATCCTCAAGAAGACTTTCTAGTTTCCACAGTTATCTACTATTCTAAATACAAAATTATTTTTCCATGTTCCAAACTATAAATTTATATTTCCATTAAAACAAGAGATATTTGGATATGATGGAGTAGGAAGGATGAAAAACAAAAAGATAGGTAGAAAATGAATGTGCGGAAAGTAATGAGTCTCTTACTGATGTTACTTTCTTGTATATTTGAGCAGCATTGGCACATTCCACATATGGGTATTCAAAGGTCACCAACTCCAGTAAGCACATACCAAAGGCATATATATCTACAATTTCATTGTTTTCCTCCTCATAAAGTTCCAGTGCCATGAACTCAGGAGTACCTGATTTGACATCAAAATGATATATTTTCATCTCCACTATTTAAGTACCGACTAGTAAGCATGAAATTTGAAAAAATAAGGGGCAGGGGAGGGGGAGAAGAAACAAATCAAGTCTTCACCAATGACACTGTGAGCTGAACGAGCCTGTTGAAGAATGGAAGCTAGCCCCAAGTCACCAATTTTCACCTCGCCTTGGTTTCCATTAACAAAAATATTGTCGCACTTAAGACCCCGATGAATAACCAGAGGATCATGACTGTGGAGATAGGAAAGTCCCTCTAAGATCTGTCTAGACCATTTCTTCAATGCACTTAAATCAACGTGCCTTTGTTTTTTCCGATTTCTAAGCAATATAAGAAAAATAAACAAAGCATGATAACATGATGGCAATACAAATCCACCAAAAACTAAAAAGAAAACTAGAGTAAACAAACTTACTGTCGTAGTGTCCCGGATGTGAAAATTTCGGTGATGAAGTTGAAATTCTCAGTTTTGGTATCAACACATGAGTTGTAGAACTTGATAATGTTCTTGTGCTTGAGAGCTTTAAGCAAATGAACTTCCGAATACAGACGCTCCAAGTCCTCGGAATTTCTTAAAAGATCTGCCACCTTAATTTGATTCCAAGCTACTTCAATTCCTTCCAATTCATCAAAAGCTCTATATCTAAATTCCCAACAGTCTATCAAGGAATTTAGTGTAATTCTACATACAATCTTATGAATTGTGTCAAATGTATAAGAGTCACTCTAAGGCAAAACCATGTTTTCCAGACCTTTAATTTTTGGAGTGGCTGTGACATTTTCCAGTGGAATATTCTCTCAAAGCCTTCTTTGTAACAAAAGCTGAAATACAAAATACATTACAAATAAAAAAAGAGAGAAACACTTTATGAGGTAACAAAATGAAAATGTGAATTCCAAAAAATAAAATCCCAGGTTGAAAATTTTAAGCTTCAGTGAATTTGAGATGTCATTGTTTCTTGGCTAAGTTTTTTAGTAAATATTTATGTCCGAACAAATAAATTGAGCAAAAAAAATACTTTTTCATGAGGAAATAAATAATTTATAAATTTCTAACTGCAGCATATAAAGGAAATAACACTAGATTAAAGAAAAAGGAATTAACTTGGGTTTCATTAAAGCTTCAAACAGAGTTACTGTTGGGATCAGAATATTTGGACTGGGGTTTGGGCTGGTCTGTGTTATTTTGTTGGATGGACTTGGAGCGTCTGTATTCGGAAGTTCATTTGCTTGAGAGCTTTAAGCAAATGAAAAATTATGCAAATGATTTCACTAGAGTTATAGAGCCTTTATTTTGGTACTTGAGTTCTTGTATGGGCCGGGTAAGGGAGCCCAATGGGAACTGAACTTATTAATTGATTGGGCCATACGCTGATAGGGGCTCTTAGTTCTACACACTTTCCGATATTTGTACATTTATATAAATAGGGACTTGCATGAAAGTGGAGAGAGATATTATTATCATTATCAAACCGCCCTTACTACTTTTTAGATACAAAACCATCATTTTTCAGCATATAAGCTCTCTATTGTTCTTGAGAAAGATTGTAAGCACGACGATCGTATTAGTGAAATCATCCTTTTTCCCGTGGTTTTTTCCCTATTGGTTTTCACGTAAATTCCTGTATTCTTGTAATACTTTCTCCTGTTTTATTGGTGTTTAGCCTTGGATTTTTCTTGTTGTTTCGTGATTTTCAACAAGCGATAAAATTTGGCGTTAACAGCTACATTTGCTTAAATCAACTGAAAACGGATATATTAACCAGTAATAAAATCTAAAAGCTAACTACAACTTAATAGCAGCTAGACGCTGGGGTTTTGCTATAGAACACTTACGCGAAGATGGATAACTTCCCTTGGATTTGAACCCAAGCTCAGCTTCACGAGCCTCAGCTAACGACTCCTCTATGATGAAGTAGCAGAGAAGATTATTACAAAATCACATGTAAGCAATCGAACGATGACCCAATCAAACGATGACCCAATTTAATTTAATTGAAGCTTATTACCTTCGCAGAGAGCTGAAGTGTCTTTTCAGGAAGCTTTGAAGAGAACGAAAGAGGAAGCTCTATGAACCTCAAATCGCATGAAGAGAACGAAAGAGGAAGTTCTGTGGAGTGTATTCGGAGGAAGTTGTGTTTATCAGTGAAGATCGATGAAACTTGAATTTCATGAAGAGAAAGGGTCCAGATTGTTCTATGGACCTAGGAGCGGGAGCGGGAAAGAACCAAAAAGGCGTGGACTGAAGGGGAAGTGGGATTAGATCAGTTTTATTAAAAGGGTATAATTATTATGCATAATTTTTTGTCCTTTTCCACCCTATAGAGACCGTATATCAGATCCTCTACGGTCGCCTTTTTTTTAACACTATTAAATAGGCGCCAAACTTCCCACGTTAATAGTCGTTGGTTTGTACTCTTGTGTAGAGGTGTTCAAACTTTTCAATTTTTTCGATTTTTTATTGAACCGATTGGTATCGATTTTTTTTGTATTAGTTTTTTTCGGTACTGGTTTTTTTGGTTTCGATTTTTTATATTGTTCGGTACCGATAGCTGTATGGGCATTTTTGAATTTCGGTTCGATTCGGTATACCGAAAAAACCAAATTACATAATATAATAATATATATAATTAAAGATAATTATATATATTGCTAATCGGTAAAAACCGAAAACCGAACCGAAAAAACCGAACCGAATTTGTACCGAACCGGTAATTCGGTTCGGTTTTCAGTTCTTGTTTTAGCGGTAATTTCGATTCGATATCGGTTCGGTTTTTTCGGTACCGGTTCGATTTTTTACCGATGGACACCCCTACTCTTATGGCGACAGTATTTCAGATCTTATAGCAATGGGTTTTATGATTGTCTTATATTTTTTTTAATTTATACCGATTGTATAAATATTCGTCGGTTTATTCTCCTATAGTGATGATATTTTAGCATTTATAATGACAGTATTATGGTCGTCTTATTTTTTTAGTACCAATAAAATTGAAGCCAGCCAACTTTCCTGCCTAATCTATACCGACCGAGTATAAATACTCATCGACTTATAGGAAATATGGCGACGGATTTTAGTACTGATTGTCATATCTCATCACCATAGTACCTTTTCTTGTAATGCATACAAGAATATCAGAACATGTGTATGTATATGTATATATATAACTGTGTGCGTATATATATATGGGGTACCTTGAGAGAAGCAATAGAGAAGGGAGCCTTCTTCGTCTAGATCGGTAAATAACAAAATTTGAGATCAAAACTCGTATTAAGAAAATCAATCACATGTATCGGTACCTGTAGTAAGGATTGTTTCTCGCCCAATAGTGACCTAAACAAAGACTTGGTTGGGAAATCCAAACAATAGTGACCAATGCCGGTGAGACCTAATTAACCCGATCAGTGGAATGTCTAACAGTAATATGCACTTTGTTGCTGAAAATAAAACTTGGATGGGGATAGAAGCAAAATCGAGATTTTAGGTTGGGAATTAAGAAGCAAAACTAGGGATTTTCAATTGAAAAGTTATGAGGAGATCGATCTTTGGTTACAGATGTGGAGCAAGGAGTAGCTAGGGGATAGAACACAAGTAACGACTAAGGAGTTTCTATTTTATTTGTTTAAGGCTAAAATTTAGTTTTATTCTCTCTTTTTTTTTTTATATAGTTGGAGGGAAACTAAAAATTTGATATGGACTAAATCCGTCTCAGAACTAATTAAAAAATTAATTTATTTTTGAGACTACAATAGCAGTCTATAATTCCGTCTCTAAAATAAGGGGAATTGGAGACTAAAATTAGGGAAAATAAAAGTTTGAGACAAAAATTTCAGTCTCTAATTCGTCTCAAATATAAATATATATTTTATATTATTATTAATTTGAGATGGCGAAGTCCGTATTTAATTCTGTATCTATAATTTGAGACAATACTAGCGGTTTCAGAATCTGTCTTAATTTTTTACTTTCAGAACATTTCGAGACATAGAAAATTTTCGATTTCTAAATCCGTATCAAATTGTTAAAATCAAAGACAGAACATAGTTCGTCTCTAAAAATCAGTTTCAAATGCCCAATATTCTAGTGGTGAAAGTGATTTTATAATGACTTCATTTGAATTAAAGAAATTAATAGTATTATAAATATTCGCTCAAATGTGTGGTTATTGAAATTTGTCCAATATATAATTTTTAAAGTTTATCCGTACTTTGCACAGCTTATCAAACTTGTATTAAACAATATTGCGAACAACAAGTATAAATAATCTTGTAGATTGATATTTTTTGTAAGTTGAATCAAATGGAATAACTCTAATGCAGACAATACATAATTTAAACATATTCTTAGATACAGTTAAAAGATGTATTGTCTATCAAAAAGTAAGAATTTTATTGATGAAATTGTTGGTTCACAAAAGAAATATAACAATGAATTATTACAGCTATTATACTTAGAAACTTGTAAGTGCTTATCTTCTATTTGGTTTATAGGCACTTGATGATTCTGACTTCTTTGCGGCACTTTCGGATCGTCGATAGGGAGGTGGATGTCTTCGTTCTTACTCAACCTTTCGACGATATTCCCTTCTTCCTTCCTCTTCTCTCAACCTCATTTATTCTAATGATTATTGTGGCCCAAGATACGGAACATTTAATCTTTCTTCCCCTGTAATGGTTTCCCTTGAGTACGTATTTATGTTTAGGTACATCGGGTCATTTATAAGGGTCCTTCTGCCAGTATAAGTTACTCCACTCGACAATCAATTCTGAACAGAAGATCGAGTAGAAAGGATAGTTATTGGAGGAGGAGAAGCAACCGGTGATTGTTGAGCTTGATGATCTTAGCTTTTCTCCCCCTTTTTGGTAGTATCTTTCCAAAATTGTGAGACTTATTCGGTTAGCTTCTGAACAGTTTTGACTAATATATCAAGTTACTCTTGAATGATGGTTTCTTTCTTTTCAAGCTTTTCATGATTAGTGTCTGCTCATTTTTGTTCTTCACGTACCATAGCCATTGTTTTGTTATTCTTGTTTAGAGATTTGTGGGTGGTTTATTCAATTTAAAGGTTGCTTTCATTTAAATCGCAGACTTCTTGTCATAGTGCTTCTATAGACTCAACATTTTTATCCTGAAGGCTCTTCACAACTTCATGATGCTTGTTAACTTCTTCAATGTACATTTCATCCCTTTTGTACCAACTTTACTATCTCCTTCATATGAGCGCTGAATTTTCTGACATATGTTTAGGAATTTTGGATGCTTCTTTTGCAACGGATATAAGGTTTTTCTTTACTCCTTCCGCAGTGGCTTCAAAGCCCTTACTGTATTTTGTAACCATGTCGTTTAGCATAAGATTAATTTCAGTTTTGGATGGGATGAAGGATATGAAAGTATTATGCACACAAGTCAATCATATTTGATATGATGTAGCATGTAATTTGCAATCTTAGTCATTTATTAATAAAAGTTTATTTATACAAAGACATTTTCTTTATCCATGTTTAATAAATGACATTAATTTTGATAAACATATAATTGTTGAGCAATGCTTTTAGAATCATGATGATGATCATGCTAATGAGATCTAAATTCAAGATTGCTTAAAACTAAAATTGTTCCTAATCGCGGGATTACTAAAATGGGGATTAATGAATCCAGATAAATTAGTACATACTATGCTTGCTCTTATGAAGAAAATGTTTGATCTCATAATCATTTATGTAGAGACACTAAAGCAAATATATAGGTGCTTATTAGAGAATAAGTTTACTGAACATGACTCGTTCAAGGAATACCTAATGGAGTCTTACTTGTCTGTCAACAAGAATTCCTTTTGTAATAGTAGTATAAGTGATTATTGGACTTGAGATCATCGCAATATCTTGTGTATGATGAATTATATTTTGACATATTCCTTAAAACCTTTAAAGTGTATCAAATGGTATGTTCAGATATAATAAGTTGTACATGGAGATATATGAATGATCAATAAAGAATCTACCACTTATAGTAAAAGAAGAGAATGTCCTATGTGATTCGATAAATGACAACTTAGTAGTCATTGGTCAAGGTAGAATGAAAATTAGAAAGTAATTTCTAATTTACATTAATTAAAGTTATTCATTTGAAAATTGAAATGCATGTAATTAAATAAAATAAGACTTTATAGTAATATCATGTCTTATATTTGATTGAGACATTGTGTGGTAGAATGATTGAATTGTACGGTATCTATACGCTGAATATGTTCTTTTGTGATTTAATGTTAAAATCTGTATTATCTGAAATGTCGTTGATCACTAAGGGGGCTTACCCTTATTATGGAATAGATATTATTTATTTAAATAAATTAAACTAATAGTTTAATTTATTTATATAAATAAGATTAGAATAGTTCTAATTAATGTATTCTATAACTAGTTTAATATGGAGAACTTAAAGGGTCACACCGCAAAAGAAAAATAATTATTTAAGAAGCAAATGGCATAATCGTAATACTGAATTAAGTATATTTAATTTATACTATGGAGATAGAATAAATTCAATAGCTTAATATATTTATTATTTAGAATTTTTGAAATATTAATTATAAGGATATAATAATAATAATAATAATAGTAATTGTTATTATTATAATAATAATAATAATAATAATAATAATAATAATAATAATAATAATAATAATAATAACAATTATTATTATTATTATTATTACTACTACTACTACTACTACTATTATCATTTTTATTTAGTTCCTAAATAGTTTAGGAATTGTAATTATTATATTAAATTAATTAAGTTTTTAATTAGATTATGAGTTTAATTAAAAACCTAATCCTTAAAGGTGTTAGGATAGTTAACCATATCTATAAATAAGAGAAGTCTTATTATAAATTAAGGTTAAACACATTTTCATAAATTTTGGAAGAGTACTCATAAGTTCTCTTGATCTAAGAAATTAGAAAAGAGAGAAATCTAGAGTTTGTCATCACCGACTTCTTGAATCCTTATTCTTCCTTGGTGAATCACTTCTAGAGGCCAAATACTTAGGTGGCTAACATTAATCAAACGAATCTAATCGCTGAAATTCAAGGAGAACACGAAAGAATTGGAGTTAAACACGTACTTGTGCAAAGCTAGAATCTACAATGGTATAATTCTCTATCTCCTTCTTATTAATTAATAGTTAAACATAAAGGTCGATCATGGAATATAGTTTGTATTAAAATTTTAAAATCAATTTTACCATGCTTCCGCTTCTTATATGTAATTTGATTGCATGTTCATGGACTATTACAAACAAACACTAGCATTAAGAGCCAAATTTTATGCCAATTATTAATTATTTAGCTTCTATATATGTATAAGTACGTGTTTAGAACAATTTATTAGGCATAATTTGTTGTATAAAATCATAGATTTTGAAAATTTATTGCAAAGATCGTGTTTTGGAATAGGAAACAAAAAAATTGTGTTTTTCTACAGAAATCGCAAACTGAACAAAACGCTTCACCGCCACAGCGGTAGCACCCAATGTCGCAGCGATGACCCCTACTACCACAACGGTGTCCCTCACCGCCGCAACGGTCGACCTCTCGGGTTGAACCGATCTTAAGCATTTTTTGTGCAGTTTTCAATAATAAAATAAAAGGTTTATTTTATGATTTTATAATTAAAATAAAAGGTTTATTTTAATCTTAAAATTGGATTTCATGCAACTTTAATTGCCCATTAAATGATATTAATACATATATGGGATAAATTTATGGGATATCCTAAAGAATCTATAAGATATTATTTATATCATTTTATTGAACAAAATGTGATTGTTGCGAAACATGCTACCTTCTTGGAAAATGAGTTTATCCTTGAAGGGATCAGTGGGAGTAAGATAAATCTTGAAGAAGTTCAAGAACCACAAAACACTACGAGTCAAATTGAGGTTCCTAACCAAGTACATAACCTATTGTACCACTACCTATTCGAAAGTCTGGAAGAGTATCGAAGATACCTAAAAGGTATAGATTCATCATAGAAGATGATGATGAGATACGCATCATAAATGATGATGATCCATTTACTTACGAAGAGGCTATGAGTGATAAAGACTTAGAGAAATGGCTAGCAACCATGAAATCTGAGATGGACTCCATGTATGAGAACCAAGTATGAACTTTGATTACTCCATCTGAGGGCATTAAGCCGAACGGGTGCCAAAGGGTCTTTAAGAGAAAGACTGAAGTAGACGGCAAGGTGAGGCCCAACTAGTTACAAAATGTTTGAAACAAAGACAAGGTGTTAACTATGACAAAACCTTCTCACCAATAGCGATGCTCAAATCCATTCGAATTTTGCTTGTAATTACATCTTATCATGACTATGAGATCTGGAAAATGGATGTGAAAATTATCTTCCTTAATAGGAAACTAGGAGATGATGTATATATGATACATCCATAGGGTTTTGTTTCAAAAGTTAGAACAAATTAAGTCTATAAGCTACAACAATCTATCTACGGATTAAAGCAAATTTCTCGAAGATGGAACATTCGTTTTGATTAGACAATCAAAGAGTTTGATTTTATCAAAAACGATAATGAACCATATGTGTACAAGAAGTTTAATGGGAGTGCTGTCACATTCCTAGTATTACATGTTGATGATATATTACTGATAGGGAATGATGTTTCAATGCTATAGTCGATCAAGATTTGGTTGTCTAAACACTTCTCTATGAAGGACTTGGGATAAACATTCTATATTTTGGGAATAAAGATATATAAATATAGATCTAAAAGGATGTTTGGCTAGTCCCAATGAACGTACATTGATTCAATGCTAAAGAAATTTAGCATGGAAGATTCCAAGAAAGGGCTCATTCGCGATGGGTCCTAGATACATCTCTCCAAGAAGTAGGCCCCCAAGACACCTGAAGAAAGAAACTGTATAAGTAAGATTCCTTATGCCTCGATAATATGATCTATCATGTATGGGATGATATGTACAAGACCTAATGTTGCTCATGCATTTAATGTAACAAGTAGATATTAGTCTAATCCTGGAGAAGAATATTGGAAGGTAATGAAAAATATCCTAAAGTATTTAAGAAGAGCTAAGGATATATTTCTTATCTACGGTAGGTCTGATTTGAAACTAAAGGGCTATACGACTCAAGTTATCAAACTAACAGAGATAACAGTAAATCCGTTTCGGGTTATCTGTTTACCATAAATGGTGGCGCAGTGAGTTGATAAAGTTTCAAATAACAAACAGTTGCTGATTCAGTGACAGATGTAGAATATATAGCTGCCAGTGAAACTGTAAACGAAGTTGTTTAGATGAAGAATTTCATCATAGAACTTGGAGTGGCTCCTATCATTCAAGGATCAGTGTTTTTATTTTGTGACAACACGGGAGCTGTTGCACAAGCCAAGGAACCCAGGTCTCATCAAAAATCCAAACACGTGTTGCGGTAATTTTATTTGATTAGAGAAATCATTGAAAGAGAAGATGTATCATGTATTTTGTAATCTTATTCATTTATTAATAAAAGTTTATTTGTATAAAGGCATTTTCTTTATCCATATTTAATAGACGATATTAATTGTGATAAACCCATAGTTGTGTTGGTTTGCAAAAATATGGCATACATATAATCAAATTATATAAGCGCAACGGAAACAAGAAAAATCAGATTTTAAAGTTTTTGTACAAACCAATAACCCGGATCTTTCTTATGCGACTATTATTAATTGAGAAAGGATAAAAGAATTTATACCTTTGTAAAACCAAGCTTTCATGGGTACAAGTTCATCTCCCTTTAATCCTTCACGTTCTTCTTCAAATTCACCGATTAGATTCCACGGATCAATGTTAGCTCCCTAAGTGTGAAGCCTCTAGAGGTGATCTACCAAGAGATCTATGAATTAAAGAAGTGGATTATGATTTCTCCAAACTATGGGTGGGTAACCCTAATTCTCTATCTCTCTCTCTAACTACTTAGATGTAGAGAATTATGAAGTACTCTCTCTCTCTAATGAAAGAGTGTCTAACCTTAATATATGATAAGACTCCTCTTATTTATAGATATAGTCAACCCTCCTAAACTATTTAGGATTAGGGTTTTAATTTAATTCCCAATTTAATTAAGAACTAAATTAATTAATTACAATTCCTAAACCATTTAGTAATCTAATTATTTAATAATGAGAGTACTTCTTATTAATTAATTACTAAACCATTTAGTAACTTAATTAATTATTATAATTATAATTCATAAACCATTTAGGAACTTAATTATTTACAATAATACTACTACTTATTAATTAATTCCTAAAACATTTAGGAACTAAATAATAATACTAGTAATAATAATAATAATAATAAGACTCCTTTTATTAATTTATAATTAGTATTTTTAAAATACTAAAATATAAATATTAAGCTATTTAATTTATTCTATCACCATAGTATAAATTAAATATACTAAATTTATAATTACAATTATGCCATCCACTTCTAAAATAAATATTACTCTTTTGCGGTGTGACCCCTTAGGTTCTCCAAATTAAACCAGTTGTATAATAAATAAATTAGAACAATTCTAATTCATTTATTACGAATTAACTCTTTAATTCAGAATAAATAATTATTCCACAATAAGGGTAAGCCCCCTTAGCGATTAGTCGACATTCAAGATAATATAGATTTCAACATTTGATCGTAAAAGAACCTTTCAGCGAATAGTTACCGTACAATTCAATCCTTCTACCATACAATGTCCCAATCAAATATAAGATATGGAATTTCTGTCAAGTCTTATTAATTTGATCATATACATTTCAATTCACAAATACACAACTTTAGTTAATGTAAATTAGAAACTTTTTTCTAATTCCATTCAACCCTGGTCAGAGATTTCTGAGTTGTCATTTATTGAATCGCATAGGACATTCTCTCCCTTTACTAGAAATGGTAGATTCTTTATTGATCATTCATCTATCTCCATGTGTACCTTATTATACCCAATCATATCCTTTGATATACCAACAAGTCTTAAGGAATATGTTAAAGTATAACTTAGTACACACAAGATACTATGATGATCTCAAGTCCAAGGATTACTTGTATGACTATCATATAAGGAACTCCTATTGACAGACAAGTAAAACTCCATTAGGTGTTCCTTGAGCGAGTCACGTTCAGTGAACTTATTCTCTGATAAGCACCTACATACTTGCTTTAGTGTATCTACACAAATGATTATGAGATCAATCATCCTCTTCATAAGAGCAAGCATAGTATGTATCAATCTATCCGGATCTACTAATCCCCTTTTTAGTGATCCAACGATTAGGAACAATTTTAGTTTTGAGCTATCTTAAATTTAGATCTCATTAGCATGATCCTCATCATGGTTCTAAAAGCATTGCTTGAAAACTATGAGTTTATCCATTTGATTAATTCAAGTAATTAATCATGAATAAAGAAATGTCTTGATACTTTTATTAATAAATGAACAAGATTACAAAGTATATGCATATCACATCAAATGTGATTGGCTTGAGGGAATACTACTTTCAAGTTGTTGAGCAATGCTTTTAGAATTATGATGATGATCATGCAAATGAGATCTAAATTCAAGATAGTTTAAAACTAAAATGGTTCCTAATCGTAGATAACTAAAATGGGGATTAGTGAATCTAGATAAATTAGTACATACTATGCTTGCTTTTATGAAGAAGATGATTGATCTCACAATTATTTGTGTAGAGACACTAAAATAAGTATGTAGGTGTTTATTAGAGAATAAGTTCACTAAACATGACTCGCTCAAGGAACACCTAATGGAGTTTTACTTCCCTGTTAATAGTAGTTCCTTTTGTGATAGTAGTACAAGTGATCCTTGGACTTGAGATCATTATAGTATCTTGTGTATGATAAATTATATTTTAACATATTCCATAAAACCTTTAGGGTGTATTAAAGTGTACGATCAAATATAATAAGTTGTACATAGAGAAATGTGAATGATCAACAAAGAATCTATCACTTCTAGTAAAAGAAGAGAATGTCATATGCGATTCGATAAATGACAACTTAGTAGTCTTTGGCCAAGGCATAATGAAAATTAGAAAGTAGTTTCTAATTTACATTAATTAGAGTTTTTCATTTGAGAATCGAAATGCATATAATCAAATAAAATAAGACTCGATAGTAATACCATGTCTTATATTTGATTGAGACATAGTGAGGTTGAATGATTGAATTGTACGGTAACTATTCGCTGAATAGGTTCTTTTGTGATTAAATGTTAAAATCTATATTATATAGAAAGTCATTGATCGCTAAGGGGGCTTACCCTTATTATGGAATTAATATTATTTATTTAAATAAATTAAAAAGTTTAATTTATTTATAAAATAAGATTAGAATTATTTTAATTAATTTATTCTATAACCGGTTTAATATGGAGAATTTAAAGGGTTACACCGCAAAATAAATAAATATATATTTAAAAAATAAATGGCATAATCGTAATAATGAATTAAGTATATTTAATTTATACTATGAGGATAGAATAAATTAAATAGCTTAATATATTTATTATTTAGTATTATAGAAATACTAATTATAAATTAATATGAGGAGTCTTATTATTACTATTATCATTTTTATTTAGTTCCTAAATGGTTTATGAATTAATTAATAAGAGCACTTTTATAATTGATAATTATGTTCCTAAATGGTTTAGGAATTATAATTATTATATTAAATTAATTAAGTTCCTAATTAGATTAGGAGTTTAATTAAAAATCATATTCTTAAAGGTGTTAGGATGGTTGACTATATCTATAAATAAGAGAAGTTTTATTATGGATTAAGGGCAAGCACACTTTCATAAGTTTTAGAAGAATACTCACAAGTTCTTTAGGTCTGAGAAATTAGAATAGAGAGAAAACTAGGGTTTGCCATTACTTACTTCTTGAATCATTATTAGTCCTTGGTGGATCACCTCTAAAGGCCAAACACTTGGGTGGCTAACATTGATCAAACGAATCTAATCGCTGAAATTTAAGGAGAACACAAAGGAATTGGAGTTGAACACGTACTTGTAGAAAACTAGAATCTACAAGCGTATAATTCTTTATTTCCATCTTGTTAATTAATAGTTATTCATAAAGGTCGATATTGGATTATGGTTTCTAATAAATTTTTTAAAATCAATTTTACCATGCTTCCGCTACTTATATGTAATTTGATTGCATGTTTACGGATTATTACAAATCAACAGTGGCATCAGAGCCAAATTTTATGCGAATTATTAATTTTTTAGATTTCGTATATTTATGGGTATGTGTTTAGAACAGTTTATTGTGCATAATTTGTTGTATAAAATCATAGGTTTTGAAAATCGATTGCAAAAGATAGTGTTTTGGAATAGGAAACAGAGAAAACGCGTTTTTATGTAGAAATCACAAACTGGATAGAACCCTTCACCGGCGCAGCAGTAGTACCCATCGTCGCAACGATGACCCCTACCGCTGCAACGGTCGACCTCTCGGTTTAAACCAGTTTTAAGCGCTTTTTGTGAACTTTTTTAATAATAAAATATAAAGTTTATTTTATAATTTTATAATTAAAATAAAAAGTTTATTTTAATCTTGAAATTGAATTTCATGTAACTTTAATTGCCCATTAAATGATATTAATGCATATATGGAATGGTTTTAAATTTTATGAGATGAATATTATTTATTGATATAGATGTTAATATATATAATAATAAATTGGATTGATTATAGACTATTGATCAATGTGTGATTAGATGTGGATGCATGAGATTTATAAATGGGGTGTGCGTAACTCTTCTTTTTAAATTTTTTTTATGTATACTTCTATTTCCCTCCCTATGTACTTTCCCTTGATTGCTGATCAATATTTCTATTTATTGTAAATAGTTTTGTAATAGGATTAGTTAAAATTATTTTGAAGAATTGGAGCAAAGAAACAAGGAGCGCATGAAGACCCGTTTGTAAAGGAGCCCGCGTTATTGAATGTAATAGTTATATTCAATGTATTTATTCTTGTGCCCTAAGTTTGATTTTTTGGTTCACTTGGTGACTCTAGTGAACCAAACTAGAATAAAAGTTCATAATCAATCCAATATAATATTCTATATGTGCATGTTATATATATATATATATATATATATATATATATATATATATATATATATAATTCATTTTATAAATAATATTTATTCTACATCATAAAGGGGTTTGTTAATATTAATTGTCTTATCTTGTTTAGCGCGCATGCATACACACACACACACACAACGCATGAAGACCCGTGTGTGTGTGCATGCGCACTAAACAAGATGAGACAATTACTATTAACAAATCCCTTATGATGTAGAATAAATATTATTTATAAAATGAATTAAAGGAGTTTAATTCAATTAAATAAAATTAGAATGGTTCTAATTTATTTATTCTACTTATAAAAAATTAAGTTGTAACGTTCAAAGATATTTAGAATATCGAACATCGCCTTTTAGCATGATAAAATAATAGAGCATCAAATAAACAATAAGAGTTTGTTGTGTCGCACAAGGCTTGTATTAATTATTTAAGATGTTGTTTTATTACATAGTAGATGTTTATATAAGAAATTGAACATTACTGTTTTGTTTTGTCGCATAAGGATGGTATATTTCTCTTCACTTATATGAAAATGCTAGGTCGAACTTAACTTGAATAGTTTTGATTTGGATGTGTTGCACATGATCTTAATAATTGAAGAGGCAAAAATAAAAGGAGTTATATGTTGATGTAATTAACAAAATATTGTCTACCTATTTATTTATATATAGTTTGTTGTATCACACAAGGCTATATACATTTGAAATATGATCTTTATTCTCACTAGTAAATCTTTAATTAGATTTGTCGAACTATATATGTAGAGGGTAATATAGTTTGATAAAAATAGTAGGAGGTACTAATTTAAATAAAGACCTAATTTATTTTGGTAATTAATAAAATGAATGTATGTTAAAATGTTGTCTATTTTTCACATGCAGAATTTTACAAATGTCAAACTCACTATCACTGCATATCATACTTGATGCTAATAAACTAACCGGACCGAATTACACGGATTGGTTAAGGAATTTGAGAATTTTTCTCATTGCTGAAAAGCTTTCCTATGTCTTAAATTCGACTGTCCCTACAACTATTGCAAAAAATATCTCTGAGGAAGAAGTTGCTACTTTTAAGAAGTGACAAGATGATATAGTTGCGGCTCAATGCATTATACTTGCATCCATAACTAATGAGCTTCAACATCAGTACGAAAAGATGGACGCTCCTACTATACTGCTGCACCTTAAAGAACTTTATGGTGAGCAAAGTAGGACTGCTAGATATCAGATATCTAAGGAGCTCTTTCGATCTCGGATGACCGAGGGCACTAACGTTGAGACTCATGTCCTAAAGATGATCAATCTGATTGAATAACTTGGATAGTCAGGGTTTGTGATGGATAGATAGTTGAGTTAAGATCTGATCTTGCGGTCAATCTTGGACACTTTCTCACTATTTGCTGTGAATTTTCACACGAATAAGTAGGAGGTTAGCTTGCCTGAGTTACTGAACATGTTAAAAACTGCGGAGGGTCACTTTCCATCTAAACAAAACCAAGTCTTGTTGGTAGATGATTCTTCCAAGAAAAGCCCAAGGGAACTTCTCAAAAAAAAAAAAATCTAAGAAGGCTAAGGGCAAGGCAAAAGTGAAGGATAATAAGAAGGCAGGTCCAGATAACAAAGGAATGTGCTTCCATTGCAATATGTTGGGTCATTGAAAAAGAAACTACAAGGAGTATCTTGCAAGTTTAAAGCAGAAAAAGCTTGGAGAAATTTCAATCACAGATCAAAGTTTGTTCATGATTGAAATAAATATTTATGTAAGTTAAAATTCTACTTGGGTATTAGATACCGGTTGTGGTTTTCATATATATAATACTATGCAGGGACTAAGCAGAAGTAAAAAGCTAAATGTCGACGCCAGTTTTTTTTTTTTAGAAAAATATGTCGCTTTTTTTTCCCTCTTTCCAAGTTTGAAATCCCTTTCGTTTTTCGTCTCGTTTCGTAAAAGGGTGATTTTAGAAAAAGGTCGGCTTGAGTGTCAACGGGATTTTGAAAAATCGATTTTATGATGAGCCAATTGACCAGAGTCGCTAGTTGGTATATTTGCAATGGATGTACCAACTCATCCGAGTTTTAGTTTTCGTAATCGTTAATGGCTCATATGTGACTCCTAATTAATTGGTCTGTGAATCGAGATTCATAGAGTTCGGGGCTTGCTTAAGCGAGGGGAAGGTGTTAGGTACCCCCCGACTTCCGTGAAATACGGTTATCGCTATCCTGATGCTTTCCTTTCCTTTAAATCCTAAAATGTGTGTATGCGCGTGTGTGTTGCGTATGAAAATCGTTGGAATGCTTTATTTCTGAAAGTACTTCTGAAATCTCGTTAACCATATGCACGAAGGATTCGATTCGTTTCGAAAAGTTCATTTTTATGCTTTTGTTTTTAGATAACAAAATCTTTAATGATGACATTTGTGAAATAAGATTTTTGAATCCTTCGTCAAATAGGAATAGAGCTCATCCGATACTTCCAATTTTATCCCACGGATGATCTAACATTTTGCTTGATTTTATGAAAAACTTTATCATTTCATTCCAAAATTATTTTCTCGTGTCGAAAGGGAAAACCAAGCATTAAAATGACGTTGGAGCTATTTGGGGGCATGTAAGCCGTCTAAATAGCCCCAAACGCCCACAATCACATATTTCACTATTACGGGGCCTTAAACCCGATTTTTGGTATTGATATCGTTTTAAGGCCCAAAATTTACATATTTACAATAAAGGCGTATTTCAATCGTTACATTCAAAAGTAAGTAATAAAATAACTAAAAGGATATCATCGAGAGGTTATGAGGAGATTTCATCCGCAATAAATCCTCTCTAACCGTCCCTAATCCATAGATATAAAACATATATCGACTACATCGGATCTAACTTCAAAATACACAAAATCAAAATATTTAAAATCACAATGCGCCAAATATTTCGGATCTACAGTATATCCACCCAGCAAATGCACAAATATTAGATCTATAACAACTTAAACAATAAAATGAAATAAGGACTAGATCTAACTAGATTAAAACTCGGATTTTCACATTTCAAATGATGAAATAATTGCTTTTTTCACTTGGAGATCATATAGGATACAATATATATTGTAAAGATTGAACTTAAGATGAAAGAACTCTCACTTTTTCTCTCAAACTCGTAGCTCTCTCTCTCTCTCCTTTTTGCCATTTTTTTCCCTCTCTTTTTTCTTTCTCCAATGGGGTGTCTCGTCATCGTCGGATCTTTCTCTAACGGTCAATGTCGGATCTTTCTCCAACGGTCATCATCGAATCTTTCTCCAACGGTCATCGTCGGATCTTTCTCCAACGGGTCGTCTCGTCATCGTCGGATCTTTCTCTAACGGTCATCGTCGAATCTTTCCCCCATGGTCATCGTTGGATCTTTCTCCAACGGTCATCGTCGGATCTTTCTCCAACGGGTCGTCTCGTCATTGTCAGATCTTTCTCTAACGGTACTCGTCGAATCTTTTTCCAACGCGTCGTATCGTCATCGTCAGATCTTTCTCCAACGGTCCTCGTCGGATCTGTCTCCAACGGTCCTCGTCGGATCTGTCTTCAACGAGTCGTCTCGTAGAGACACCCTTCAGGCTTAATTACTCGAATAACCCATGCCACGATTCAAATCTGCTCAGGTCTCTGCAGCTGTAATGCTTGTTTTCTTAGGCTCTGAGTTACCCATGTAATGAGCGTTGGGCCGGTGACTCCCAAATCAGACTACTTCAGGGCACCAGGTGTAAAGACACCCCTCAGGCTTAATTACTCGAATAACCCAGGCCACGATCTGAGACATTAGATTATCTTTTATTTATCCTCTGACTTTGCTTCAACTATTATCATTGTCGTCATAGCTTTATGCCCCACATCTTAAAGTTGGCGCAAACGCAAAGTGCAGACTTGTTTATGAGGTGGATTCTGCTTCGAACGACACTTCGAAATCAGGTCTTTAGGCCTTATCAATAGATTGAACAGTTTTAATCGTCTAATCATACTCATGAGTCTGCTCCACGGATGCTTGTCAAAATTAATTCGATTCCTAACAAGTCAAATAAAATTTTCTCTTTCCAAAAGTAATGTTAGAGTTAAACTATGTACAGTCTTAATAAATGTACATGGAGACAGGAAAGAAATAAAGAGATGAAATGAGTTGTATCTTACCTGCAGGTCATCGTATTCTGAAAGAGCTCTGACTGGAAAAGACCAATTGATTGTATAGGTTTGAGGATGTTGTCGTATGCTGACGGGATCGCACCATAGATGTCGAATCGTGCACTATCCTTCCATGGATGGTTGATAAATGCCCCAGTGTCAAGTCGTCATCGATTTCGAAACTGCCCCAGCCTTGATTGTTCGTCAGGGCCATGGCTTCGTGGTGTCTTTGACAGGTGGGCTGATGAGATGCTGGGAACCCAATAATCCTTTGTCTTTGATTAGGTTGGAAGTGTACTCCGATGGGTTTACAGGAGAACAGGTCGTCTAAGTCATTGATCGTTAATTATAAAACTATTGAAGGGTTCTATAGATTTTTGCAAGGATTAGACCGCGCCAAAGTGGCTGCTTACATACTCCTATAGGAAGAGGAGATCAGGTCTTACGTAGTTCAGACTTCGATAACACACAAGTTTTTTTTTTTTTTTGTCTTTTTTTTGTTGTTGTTTTTTTTGTTGTTTTTTTTTGTTTTTACAAGAAAACATAACATAATAATGCATAGAAAAATAAGACATAATATTAAGCAGCTAATAACGTCCCCACCCTTTTTAGGACTCGCAATCGTATCCTTTGAATTTACCATTTCATGGTTCGCTGAGGCTCGACAATCCATTCGTCGGTGTTTAGGTTTCCCATTGCGGTGATCTCAATGTCGTTTGCCATTTTTAGTTCTCCTCTTTCGACAAGATTTTGGATTTTATGCCGTAACGCCCAACACTCTTCAGTATTATTCCCTGGTGAGTTGGAATGATAGAGGCATATTTGTGTAGGATTGTATCTTTTAGACTTGGGGTCTGTTTGTGGCAGCAACTCCGTAATCTTTCCCCGGCTGATCAAAAGATGCAATATTTTCGCCTTTAATTTGCTCAAAGGGATGAACTTTCGATCTCTTGGGAATGCTGCTTGGTCTTTCCCTTTTGAGGGTTTACACTCGTCCGAACAGTTATTAAGGCTCCACTAGTGGGATCGTTTAGCATCTTTATTATTTTGATTTCTTTGCCCTTTCAGTCTGCTTTGATCTTCTTGAGTCAGCTGGTTTTCCTGGGCGGGATCCTGGTTTGAAATTTGTTTGTCCTCTTCTTCCTTTTGGTTTCTTAGTAACTGGGTGAAGAATTGCCTCGTAAAATTATGTTGGTGTACCACCAGGTCTGCTAATTGCTTCACTTGATGCCTGATCAACTTCAATTCTTGCTTAATGACCTTAACCTCCTCCAGATATTCCCATCCAAGGACATTTGTTCCGCTCATTTGGGGGTATTCTTCAATCTGTCGTATGTATTTGCGATTGGGGTCCGCCCCAATATTTCCTGACCCAATCATGTTTACCTCATCTGTTTCATATTGTGGCAGATGGTTGGCGTTGACATCTGGTCGTTCAACCACAATGTCCTCCCTATCGATCAAGTTCTGTATCTTATGTTTTAATGACCAACAGTCTTGAGTATCATGCCCAGGAGATTCTGAGTGATAAGTGCATCGTTTGCGGGGGTCAAATTGTTTGCCTCTTGAATCGATGGGTGGAGCTAGCTCAGTGATTTTCTCCTAGGCGACCAATAACGCCAATACGTTCTCAAGAGAATCGCCTAGAGGAGTGAATCTTCGACTATCTGTTCGTTTAAACTTCCTCTGCCAGCCTAGACCCTGATAGAATGCGGCCTGCTGTTGTAGTTGCAGATGGTTTCCATTTACCGAGGTAGGGGGACCATTGTTGGGTCTCCACGATTGTCCCTGCAAAATGAAAGACACATCTACCTCTTCCTGACTCCACTTAGGTACAATGTCGTGCTCTTTGGCTCGAAGGTGCTCAGCTATGGCCTCTAATACTGTGAAATCTCTGATTTTTCCAGTCCTTAAACCTATTTCAGCCATCTCACCATGTTTTATCATCTCTAAAAAAGGTTTACCTATTCCAGCCAATACTCTTTCGTAATAAGGAGCCTCCTGTATGTCTATGAAGGTCATCACCATCTCAGCCTCATCCATTGGAGGGTTCACTTGTGCGGCCATCCTCCTCCATCGCTGAGCATAGTCTTTGAAAGACTCTCTGGGCTGCTTCTTTATCTTCGTCATTTGGTAGCGATCAGGGGCCATTTGCGATTGGAAGTTATATTATGTCAGAAAAGTGTGGGCCAACTCCTCCCAATTGTGAATTTTGGTATTGTCCAGCCTTGTGTACCAGGTCCTAGCTTCCCCTGTCAGACTTTTCTGAAATAACTGCATCCTCAATGACTCGTCTTCAACGTATGCCCCGAGTTCTCCGATGTAGATCTTCAGATGAGTGTAAGGATCCCCCGACCCGTTGTATTTTTCAAACTCTAGAATCTTAAACTTTTTGGGGTATCTGGTTCCAAGGAAAATGCATAAGTCGGAGTAATTGACACTGCCGTATGATCCAATCCCTTTCACGGTCTTGATGGCCTCTTCCATCGGTCTCATCTTTTTGTTGAAATTACTTGCACTTTCGTCCTCGGGAATAACAATAACTTCCTTTGGTTGCTCGATTTTAGGAGTTTCTTGGGTCGTCCCGTTCCGCTGTGATGATGGCCCCGGTGGATCCTCGGGTTGTGGCCCTGGTTTCAACTGGAAATGCTCCTTTAGTAACATGGTTATCTCAGTCATTTGATTTTTTACGGCCTCAAACTCTTCCCGAGATATAGGAGCCAGGTTAGGATTATGATTTTCGGCCATTTAGATTGTTGAATCCCGTGCTTTTTTTAGATCGAAGGCGGGTTTGAGGAGCAATCCTACAAATAAAACAACCCAAGTTTAGTTTCGGGGAATGATACTAGTGGATGCATGCTAAAGCGAATATCTCTGTGTTTTTGAGTTTTTTAATCTTTTCCTGCAAAACAATGCCAGTGGTCCTTTATTTCAATCAAGGTATGCAAATGTGAATTTATGATGCTCTCCAAGCTCTACCTGTAAAACAGAGGTTAACACTTTCTTTTCTTTTTTTAACAAGGTGGGAGATATACAAAAAATGTTTGACTTTAATCATGACATCATATGCGTAAAGCGTAAAAGGGTATGAAGAGACTTCCCATGCGTTGGGTTTATCTGAGGCTGACCTACCCTAAGTTACTCTCGCGGGCTTTTCGGCATGAAGGTTCCCAAATCTTCGCAACATACTAGACGGGAATAAATCCGGTTTTTCAATTGGATTGGATCTGAGTGGATGCTTTTCCTGAGCCTCGCTGGGGAGCACCCCTTTGAGTCCAGCAATCCACATCCGATGGGTTCTCCTTAGGAGGAGGAACTGCTCAACATACATTCATCGTACCTCACCGCATGCATATGATGACATTAAAGTAAAGCATTTGTAAAGATAAAGCATTCATCGAAAGCAAAACATACATTCACAAGCGTAAAATGTCAAACACGGCATATATTGCAACCATACATTTTTAAATTTTTAAAGGATAGGAAAGCATCAAGACTTGAACGCGGTTTAAGCCCTTTAATGTCCCTAGCGGAGTCGCCAGCTGTCGACGCTGGGTTTTTTTTATAGAAAAATATGTCGCTTTTTTTTTCCTCTTTCCAAGTTTGAAATCCCTTTCGTTTTTTGTCTCATTTCGTAAAAGGGTGATTTTGGAAAAAGGTCGGCTTGAGTGTCGACGGGATTTTGAAAGATCGATTTTATGATGAGCCAATTGACCAGAGTCGCCAGTTGGTATATTTGCAATGGATGTACCAACTCATCCGAGCTTTAGTTTTCGTAATCGTTAATGGCTCATATGTGACTCCTAATTAATTGGTTCGTGAATTGAGATTCATAGAGTTCGGGGCTTGCTTAAGCGAGGGGAAGGTGTTAGGCACCCCCCGACTTCCGTGAAACATGGTTACCGCTATCCTAATGCTTTCCTTTCCTTTAAATCCTAAAATGTGTGTGTGCGCATGTGTGTGCGTATGAAAATCGTCGGAATGCTTTATTTTCGAAAGTACTTCTGAAATCTCGTTAACCATATGCACAAAGGATTCGATTCGTTTCGAAAAGTTCATTTTTATGCTTTTGTTTTTTGATAACAAAATCTTTAATGATGATATTTGTGAAATAAGGTTGTCGAATCCTTTGTCAAATAGGAATGGAGCTCATCCGATACTTCCAATTTTATCCTACGGATGCTCTAATATCCTAGTTTGCTTGATTTTATGAAAAACTTTATCATTTCATTCCAAAATCATTTTCTTGTGTCGAAAGGGAAAACCAAGCATTAAAATGACGTTGGAGCTATTTGGGGACATGTAAGACGTCTAAATAGCCCCAAACGCCCATAATCACATATTTCACTATTACGGGGCCTTAAACCCTATTTTCGGTATCGATATTGTTTTAAGGCCCAAAATTTACATATTTACAATAAAGGCGTATCGCAATCGTTACATTCAAAAGTAAGTTATAAAATAACTAAAAGGATATCATCGAGAGGCTAGGAGAAGATTTCATCCGCAATAAATCCTCTCTAACCGTCCCTAATCCATAGATATAAAACATATATCGACTACATCAGATCTAACTTCAAAATACACAAAATCAAAATATTTAAAATCACAATGCGCCAAATATTTCGGATCTACAGTAGATCCACCCAACAAATGCACAAATATTAGATCTATAACAACTTAAACCATAAAATGAAATAAGGACTAGATCTAACTATATTAAAACTCGGATTTTCACATTTCAAATGATGAAATAATTGCTTTTTTCACTTGGAGATCATATAGGATACAGTATATATATTGTAAAGATTGAACTAAAGATAAAAGAACTCTCACTTTTTCTCTCAAACTCGTAGCTCTCTCTCTCTCTCTCTCTCCTTTTCACCATTTTTTCCTCTCTTTTTTCTTTCTCCTCTCTCGGCAAAGCAAATGGCGTTGTATAGCTGATTGGGAGCAGCCGCAGGTGCATCTGCGGCTGGTCGCAGATCCATCTGCGGCTGCCTACCTGCTCTCGCCGACTGTGCTGCCGCCTCGGTTGCCGTGTGTTTCCTCGAGCCACGAAAATGCTAACTTGTCGTTGGCCGCAGATGCATCCGCGGCAGTTTGGCTTTCTTTTCTCGATTTTCGTGTCACGCGGTCTTAAATCATCATTTTTGCTGTATTATTTCAGAAGGCTGTTACTTGATATAGAAATTGCTCTTTGTGCTTGGCTTCCAGGGGGCGTTGCCCCTTTACACCACTGTCTACCGTAAGCGTAGTGGCCATTCGTCGTCTTTGGTGATCAAATCAGGTTTTTCTGGATCAGCTGTTTGCCTTGCCTCAAGTAACCTGATGCTCGTTGTTCGTTGTGGCGGCTTTGACTATAAGTCGTTGGGGTGGCTTCGTGTTGGGGTCCATCTTCCTTTTCGCATGTTAGGTAAAGTGATGATTTTGCCCTCCTGTCAGGGTTAATACAAAAATGCAAAATTTGGGTGTCTACACTAAACAAAAATGAAGTCATCCTGCACATAGAAAATGGAGCAAAGGTTGTTGCATTAGCCATAGAATCTTATTGTTTAGCACTGCCAATGGGCAAGTCTATTTATTTAATTAATTGTTATTATGTTCCAGCACTCATTAGAAACATTATTTCTATTCCTATGTTGAACAATGATAGTTTTCACATTATAATTAAGAATAATAGTTATTCTATTTATAATGATAATATTTTGTATGGTACTTGTGACGCCCCCAAATCTGGGTCCCTTGAACCTCGGGTTCGGTGCTCACTATTCATCACTTGACAAACATTCATAAACTAAAACTTCAATAACTTGCGGAAAACATACATAATTTCATTACCAAACGTACCTTCAATCCTAGGTTCCACTAACCTTAATACATCATCATTACCTTATAATAAAAAAAAAGGTTTACACATATAGTACGACTAATTACGTCTACTCGTTCATCTTTCCTTTGCCGTGGTACTCCTTAGATCACTCGGCTTAACTGAAAATAGTTTATGATATAGCAAGGGTGAGCAACTACTTTGCCCAGCAAGTTTAAATAAACAAGAAATGATATATCATGAATGAAAAAGATTTATCTTCGAAAGTTTCAACAATAAATAACAATTGTGAAATAACAAGAATCAATGTTCAATAAAAGAATAGATTTACTCTTTACTGCTGAGTGGTCTCAAAGGACCATGAACTGCTACTAAGGTAGAACAAATATACAATGTTTGACACATTGTTAAAAATAACGGGACACTCGAGGGGATCAGTCCTCTCATGTCCTATGTATATGCATAACATTTAGATTTCTTGCGCGCATTCGGTTTCCCGACAAATAAAAATCCCCTTTAACTAGGGTTGTTCTTTCTCAGTCTTACTGTAAGAATCCACACCAGTCAATGGTAAACGGATAAGCTTTCATAATATTCAATTAGATGAATTTAAACATGCATTTGTCTAGCCGAAACAATTAGCTTAGACATTCTTAAACAGTTCGTAAATTACTAAACTATAACATTTGCAAAGGCACTATGTGCGAATACAATAACCAATAATGAGGTGGAATAATTTTAGATAATTAATCCACTTTAAGTTCTGTCAAATAACTACGAGTGTAGAATTTGCTCAACAATAATTTAAATAGCTCAATATATATAAAGTTGAAGGAAACTTGCAACAATAAATACAAGTTAGGGTTAAGAAGAACTTGCCTGTTCCGCTGACTACTGCTATTCAACTTAAAAATACTTCCTTTGGGTGACCTAATATTCAATAACATTGATCCTCCAATTAGCATAACACATATAGGTTTATTTAACATTAATAACCTTAACATATATGTCTTAAATCATCTATCACTTAATCATAACCTTAAAACTCTTAATAATATTATCAATCCCTTGATAATATTTTAACTCACATAACCATCACTTCATTGCTTTATAGTATTATCTCCTTTGATAATATATAAATACTACATATAATATTATTAATCGTATAATAATATTTTAATCATTTATTATTTCAATAATAAATCACTTAGCTCCTCAATATTATTAACCATCTAATAATCCTCTTAATCTCTTTATTATCTCAAACACTTACTAACATTATTAATAATTAAATAATATTTTACAGTATCCCCAATGATATTAATTATCAAATAATATCTTAATCATTTATAAATATTATTAACCATTTAATAATATTTTATCCTCTCAATAATATTATTAATCCTTTAATAATATCATTATCCTTAGTTAATATTATTAATCATTTAATAATATTTCAATCATATGTTAACATTATTAATAATGTCTTACTCTTCAAATAATATAATTTATCAAATAATATCTTCAATAACTTATAAATATTATTATCCAATTAATAATATTTTACTCTCAAAATAATATCATTTAATACTATTTTCTTCTCTCATTAATATTATTAACCATTTAATAATATTCTATTTCCTCATTCATATTATAATTATATAATAATATCTCAATCACATATTAACATTATTAATAATTTAATAATGTCTTACACTCTTTCCAATAATATTATTTATCAAATAATATTTTAATCGTTTATAAATATTATTAACAATTTAATAATATTTTACTCTTTTAATAATATTATTAATCATTTAATAATATTCTTTATCATTTGTTAATATTATTAATCATTTAATAATATTCTATTCACTTACTAATATTATTAACCATTTAATAATATTTTAATTATTTATTAATATTATTAATCATTTAATAATATTTTAATCACATATTAATATTATTAACCATTTAATAATATTTTACTCACTTATTAATATTATTAACAATTTAATAATATTTTAATTATTTAGTAATATTATTAATCATTTAATAATATTTTAATCACTTATTAATATTATTAACCATTTAATAATATTTTAATCACTTATTAATATTATTAACCATTTTATAATATTTTAATCACATATTAATATTATTAACCATTTAATAACATTTTAATCATATACTAATATTATTGATCATTTAATAATATTTTAATAATCTTCTAACAATACTAATAGTTAACTTTTTAATTGTGTTAACCTTATTCTTTATTTTAAATATTTGGCTACCAATTAGTTACTAATATATATTGGTTTAATATTCAAACACATTCATTTTACATGTTTATCTTAGGTTTTGAGTCCCTAACGGTGTTTCGTTTAGACTTTTCATTAACCGATAAGTTAAACCGGAGTTTCGACTTGATAAAACTTTAAAATAACAAAATTTGGACTTTTTAAATTTGTACCAGCGCTGGCGGCGCTGGTCATAGTGTTATTTGAGAGCTGCCGGCGCTCAAAACAGAAGGTTCGAGCGCTGGCGGCGCTCATTTTGGCTATCCGGATCTCCTTTACTAAAACTGTCATAACTTTTTCATACGGAACTATTTTTGAGTATTTATTTAGTCTAAATTGTGTAGAATTTCAAGATCTACAACTTCTCTTTAGATCACAAATCCAAATTACAAACGGATCTAAGCTTAAAATCGCTCACAAGGTCAAAGTGAAAACTAACTTCACAAATCCTTAGTTTTAATGGTTCAAACTTGAATAAAATAAACTCTATACATCCAAATAACACCAACTTAGTGTTGTTGTGTTCCTAACCTCTTGTTTTACAATATTCCATGGTTCGATCGTCTTTTTGAAAACGTTTTACACGAAATTTACGGATCGAACCATCTATAGGGTTTAAAAACGACATCTTTTGTGGTAAAAGCTATAACTTCTTTGTTATTCAATATTTTTGAAAACTTCAAGTTGGGTTTTTCTTTAAAACTCATAGATCTAACTTTCTAGCCATAGAAATTAATTTTCCAACTTGTGTATTTCAAACTACAACCTTAAATAGCACATAGCTACCTAGGGTTTTACCGGTAAATCTCCATATAGACATTTATTCTAATTTTATGCCTTTCACACATACCAAAACATGATATAAACACATAGAACTTTGAATATACATATATTACATAGTTAAATACTTCTAGATCGTCAAAACGAGTCTTGATCGGTTAAAAATATATTTTGACCATACAAAACATATTTATACCACAAAAATGAACTAAGGAAGAGATAAAACACTTTTAAACCTTTAATGGAGCTGTTCTTCTTGCTAAGCTAGAACTCCTTTTCTTCTTCTCTTCCCCAAAATGAGTAGCACACTAGCATCTCTCAAGTATTATCTCACAAAAGCTCTAACTTCTCTCTAGAGCTTCTCTCTCTATAACTTAGCAAATGAACAAACAACCTAAACAAGTCTTTGTTCCTTCTTATTTATAGAAGTCTAGGACTCTCCCAATTAAGTTCTTAATCAACCAACACTTGGTTAATTAAGGCTCTAATCTTGCTTACTATGCATGGAATGACCACTTGATAGACTTTTGGATTGACCCTTTGATAGACTTTTGGATTGACCCTTTGATTGACTAGGGTGGTTGGGGGTTGCTTGAACCAATTTACACTCCAAAATCATCCAACAAGCTAGCTTTATATCCATGTGGGCCCCAAAATTCGGGATTGACCATTTATTTCTCCAATTTAACTTTATTTTTAAGTCTTATATAATTATATAAGTATCCATATATATATACACCAATATAGGTATACATATTCACCTATACAAGCTTATTGGGCTCCACCTTGGATCTTAGAATTAAATTCTATTGGATTCATTCAATTAAATTGTTTGGGCTCAATTTATAGCACACATTGGGCTAGCATTTACATAACTATGCTACTTTTAATTAAAAGAAGCATTGAGCTTATTTAATAAATTACATGGACTAGTAATTAAATTAATTACATAAACTACTAGGTAAACTTAATTGACCTAGTTTAACAACTCATTTGGATTTAAAATATAATCCAATTAGATTTGCTATTTATAAGTCCATTGGACTCCTTAATTAAATTAGCTTACATAACACTATCACTTACAAATTCTTGGGTTTGTTTTAATAAAACCCTAACACATATTATTACAAGTATATTGGACTTGATTAAATTAATTCATTCACTAACCCTTATCATCAAATTGGGTTTATAATATAGTTAACCATACACAAACAATTATTCCCACATTGGGGTTATCTTTAATAATTTACTTGCTTCTTCTTTCTCATTATTTATACAAGTAATTAACTTGTTCATTATAAAACTTCTTAATTGTCATACAAGGCCAACATTCAAGCTTTGTGATTTCATCACATAAGCTTTTCTTGCAATTTTTTTCCTTCTTTAGTTAATTAATTTAATTAACTAATTTAATACCTCTCATCATACAACTTAACACATACACACATACTTCATACTTCATACCTCATATTTTCTTATGGATATAATTAAATAAAAAAAAAAAGTGGGTTCGTAATTTTCTCGGTCATTACAGTACTGGCAAATTGCACAATAAACTTTACTTACTTGACTTACAAGAAAATATATTACAAATTAAAAAAACTAAGAAAATAAAAAGAGATAATGTAAATTATACATTTATATGACATTATAGACTTGGTCATATTAATGAAACAAGATTGAACAAGTTACTGAAAGATGGGCTTTTAGAGCTATCTGATTACGAATCATATCCAACTTGTGAATTTTGTCACATGTGTAAAATGACTAAATCTCCTTTTAGTGAAAAAGGAGAAAGAGTTACAGAGTTATTAGAGTTGGTACACACAGATGTATGTGGACCTATGACAACACATGCACGAGGAGGGTATTCATATTTTATTACTTTCACTTATGATCATTCAAGATTTGGATATGTGTATTTGATAAAATACAAATTTGAATCATTTGAAAAGTTTAAAGAATTCAAAAGTGAAGTAGAGAAACAAACTGACAAAAGTATAAAATTCTTCGATCAAACCGAGGAAGTGAATATTTAAGCAATGAGTTTCTCGATTATCTAAAAAAAAATGGTATAATCTCACAATGGACTCCACTAACAACGCGACAATTAAATGGTGTATCTGAAAGGAGAAATCAAACCTTGTTGGACATGGTCCGTTCTATGATGAGTTTTATCGATATTTCAATTTCTTTATGGGGTTATGCCTAAGAAACGGCTGCACACCTACTTAACAAGATACCTTCAAAATCCAGCTATGAAGTATAGATAGGGAGGAAACCAAATCTTAAGTATGTTAGCATTTGGGGTGGTCCAGCATATGTCAAAAGGTTTAAGCATGATAAGCTAGAGACAAGATCTGAAAAGTATAAATTTGTGGGATATCCTATAGAATCTATAAGATATTATTTATATCATTTTATTGTTCAAAAGATGATTGTTGCGAAATATGCTACCTTCTTAGAAAATGAGTTTATCTTTGAAGGGGTCAGTGGGAGTAAGATAAATCTTGAAGAAGTTCAAGAACCGCAAAACACTATGAGTCAAATTGAGGTTCCTAACCAAGTAACATAACCTACTGTACCACTACCTATTCGAAAGTCTGGAAGAGTACCGAAGATGTCTGAAAGATATAAATTCATCATAGAAGATGATGATGAGGTACACATTATAGATGATGATGATCTATTGACTTATAAAGAGGCTATGGGTGATAAAGACTCAGAGAAATGGCTAGTAGCCATGAAATCCGAGATGGACTCCACATATGAGAACCAAGTATAGACTTTGGTTACTCCACATGAGGGCATTAAACCTATCGGGTGCAAATGGATCTTTAAGAGAAAGACTTGAGCAGACGACAAGGTAGAGACCTATAAGACCTAACTAGTTGTAAAAGGTTTAAAACAAAGACAAGGTGTTGACTATGACGAAACCTTATCACCAGTAGCGATGCTCAAGTCCATTCGAATTTTGCTTGCAATTACAACCTATCATGACTATGAGATCTGGCAAATGGACGTGAAAACGGTCTTCCTCAATGGGAAACTAGAAAATGATGTATTTATGATACAGCTAGAGGGTTTTGTTTTATAGGTTAGAATAAATAAAGTCTATAAGCTACAATGATCCATCTATCGATTGAAGCAAGCTTCTCGAAGATGAAAAATCCGTTTTGATAAGACAATCAAAGAGTTTGATTTTATCAAAAATAATGATGAATCACGTGTGTACAAAAAGGTTAATATGAGTGCTGTCACATTTCTAATATTATATATTAATGATATATTACTGATAAGAAATGATGTTCTAATGCTACAATCGATCAAGATTTGGTTGTCTAAACACTTCTCCATGAAGGACTTGATATAAACATCCTATATATTGGGGATAAAGATCTATAAAAATAGATCTAAAAGGATGTTTGGCTTGTCTCAAGGAATGTACATTTATTCAATGCTAAATAAATTTAGCATGAAAGATTCCAAAAAAGGGCTCATGTTGATGCGTCTTGGAATACATCTCTCCAAGAAGCAGGCCCTAAAGACACCCGAAGAGAGAGACCGTATGAGTAAGATTCCTCATGCCTCGATAATAGGATCTATCATGTATGGGAGGATATGTTCAAGACCTGATGTTGCTCATGCATTTAGTGTAACAAGCAGATATTAGTCTAATCTTGGAGAAGAACAACGGAAGGTAGTGAAAAATATCCTAAAGTACTTAAGAAGAACTAAGGATATATTTCTTATCTATGGTGGATCTGATTTGAAACTAGAGCGCTATACAGACTCAAGTTTTCAAACTGAGTGAGATGATAGTAAATCCATTTCGGGTTATATGTTTACCATAAACGGTGGTGTAGTGAGTTAGAAAAGTTTCAAATAGCAAACAGTTGTTGATTCAGTGACAGAGGCAGAGTATATAGCTGTTAGTGAAGCTGTAACCGCTCCATAATTCACTTCAAGTTCCAAGGTAATTGCAGTCACGATTGGTAACTGTAGCTCGCTGACTGTATCATGTGTAGAGTCTTTGAATATGATGCATTTCCCCACTATATAGGCCAAAAACTCAAATTGCGGGGGGAAGTTTTTCTTCTTCCACCTCTTGGCATTTTTCTTCAGTTGGTACTCCATAGCTATAAGTCCAATGTCAGTTTTGATTGACTTGAGATACCTTATTCCCCTAGAGGAGAATCCTAAGCAGAAGTTGATCTCCTTAATGTCTAGAACCAAGGATTTGCCAAAACCATAGTCCAAATCATATCATCAGCTTCCTTTTCATTCAGATAAAATTCCTTGACCAAGTCGGAGTAGATTCTAGTATTCTCACCCAAAGCAAACACAAATTCGGCACTTTTAACTAGTTGAAAAATGTTGTTGAAATTTGTGTTAACTCCTTCAAATTTGTCAAAGCAAAGTTGGTCTCCAGTGACAATCTGGGGTGAAGACATGATTTCTTGTTGAGATTGGACTGAAAAGAGATGTAATCGGGAGATTTGTTTCTTGTAAAAATTAGGTCTTGTAAGTTTTGAGAAGAGAGAAAGAAGAGAGCAAGGAAAGTTTGATAGCAAATGAACTGGTGAATTTGAAAGGTTTCAAAATTTGAAACTGAGTGGACTATTCCCTCATTATTAGGCTGAGTGGAACATGCGTTCAATTTTTATTTGTTTGTCAGGTGACAAATTTGGCTATAGCAGATATATATGTCGGTTTACTTCTGTCGATTAGTTCTATCAGTTATATTTGTATGTTTATCTGGCCTTTTCTCGCTTTTGTCTAGTCGTGTACACCACTTGATTATTTGACTTTGACTTATTCAATATGTCATTTCTAATTCGAGCACTTAGAGTGGAATCAAAGCCTTCAACTTTCGTAGAGCATTCATTCGCGAAGTATTAACTCTACGCTTCACAATTAAGTAATTGCACTATACGACTTTCTCCTGCATGGTTGCTCCAACAAAGCAAAACATACAATCAACCTAAGTTTATCATGCCTTGTTTATTTATTAACTTATTAAAACTAGGTTTTTTTTAAAGATTTTGTAAACACACAAGCAAGTTGATCATCTATAGGGATAAAATATAAACTGATATTGATGCTCTAAAGCATGATCCCAAGAAAAATGATACCTTATTTCAATATGTTTAGTCCTTGAATACAGAATAGGATAATGAACATTATCAATTTTAAGGTTTATTCTGCATCCAACAAAGAGAAGAAAGAAAAAAAAATCTTCTCATAGATATCAATTGAGATTCCTTAGGATTATCTTGAAAACTAGCATATATATATGTTGAGAATATAATGTCAATCCTACCAGTAGTTAGATATATGAAAGAGCCAAACATACCTTTGTATTGAGTAATTTCAGAACATTTAATATTTTTATCTTTATCAACCTTTGATGCAGGAGCCATGAGAGTCTTTATGAGAGTGGATAATTCCAAACCACATTTCTTTGATAGATTTTTGATATACATAGCTTGATTAATGAATATGTCTTCATCAGTCTGCTTCATTTGTGGTCCAAGGAAGAAGTTCAGCTCACCTATCACGCTCAATCAAACTTTCTCTATATAAGCTTGTCAAATCTCTCACATAACGTTTCGTCAGTAGAACCAAATATTATATTATCTACATAAATTTGAACTAACAAAGTGCTTCATAAGGAATAGTGTTACATTTGTTCTACCTCTAGTAAAACCCTTTTTCAATTAGAAAAATAGTCAACGTCTTATATTAAACCCTATATGCTTATTACATGTAACAACCTCATATGACTCAGTGGAGCTCATTTCTATAAAAAATTGTGCTTCATCGTGTAATACCCATACTTGCTTGGGTATGGATGGGTTAATCCTCCTCGAAACTGTTGAGCGAAATCGGAATGGTTTATTTAGTAGTAAAGTTCCGACATCGAGTTCGTTTGAATGAACAATAACGCGCAAGCATACGCGGTCAACAAGTAATAAAGTGAAAGTAAAGTATCGATCCCACGAGGAATTAGTTCTAACGATTTCCCAAATATCGAGCCTATCAAGTCGATCTTAGTTCGAACATTTGATTGAAGAAAGGAAGTGGAATGTAAATGGACATAATGCAAATTAACATTTAAACTACTAAAACGGTAAAGATAGATGAACCTATGATTATGTTTTCTCCCAATACTTCATTTAAATCTCCTCACTCTCCCTATTTAGTCTTACGGTCACGATGACTGGTTAACCGAGAATCCAATAGTATTTACACGCCTTTTTTGAAGGACATATAAACAAACCAAATCTAAACCTATCCCATTCGACAGAATTCAGACAAGGACACCCAAGCTAAGCATTTCACTATATGTCTATGAGAAATAGCAACGCAAGGATTTGAAGCACGTATTCTCACATTGGTTACATGTGGCACATAGGTATATGTCTATCCTACGCACAAATTATGCATACGCTCCTAAGAACACATAGCATAACACATGTTATCACATTCGGGTCAAAACACTATAATCCGTTTTCCAATTTCATATAGGTTACCAAATTAACCACTTGTCCAAGCAATTAAACATGAAAAACTAAATGTGATAACCCAATTCATATGGTGCCATCCAAGAGACTACGAACCTAAGCCAACGAAGCAAAACGATAAGCCAAATACAAAACAAACTTCACTTAGGCATTTTGTCGAACACTTGGCGTGCACAATGAAATCCTTCTCTCAAAGAACTCATAAATACAACAACAACCAAATAAGAAAGAGAGATTCAATTAAACTAAGCATTAGACACCCAACACAATCATAAATTCCATGCTCAAGCCAAAACAAATGAGTAAAACCTCATCAAACATGCATACAATATATACATAGATAAATGAGATCAAAACAACAATCACAATGGCTTAAACATGTTATAGATTCAATACCAAACATAGATACAAGATCAATGGATAGATATTAATCCATATTTGTTCCAAAAACTAATCAACATCAATGGAAATACAAATCAAAGGAAAGAAGAAGGAGATAGCTGTCACCACTCTCCAAGCTCCAAGCATTCAATCCATGGCTTCCTTAGATGTTGAGTTCCATTCCTAACCTCCATGGAAGGTGACTCTCTTCATCCTTTGGCCTCCAAAATTGCCTCTAGCCGCCTCCCAAAGAAGAAGAAATGGAAATGAAATGTTAGGGCTGCAGTTTTTGCTCTTTAAAACTGATTCTGCGCGTATGAACAGTGCCACCGCCGCGGCGGTCAAACTTTCTGCTAAATTCTGGTTTTGTACCACCGCTGCGGCGGTGGAAACCACCGCTGCGGCGCTAGTACAAACTGCACAAAAATATTCCTTTTTTGACTGCTGCAGCCTCCTTCAGTGTTTTGGGCATAACTCTCTCATCCGACCTCCGATTGAGTTGATTTAAGATGTTTTGGAAAGCTGAGAAGTATATCTACAACTTTCATGTTGGATGAATTGAGAGATAATGGCTGGATCAAGGTCCAAATTGAGCTGCAACTGACTGCTGCGTAAACGGCAAGCAAGAAATCCAAATCTGGCAACTCTAAGCTTTGATCTACCAAGCCCTTATTCCAAAATCCTACAAAATGAAGTAAAAACATATAAAAGTAATATAACACCTAAACAAGATTAAAACACATAAAAACTAACATCTAATGCTAAAGAATTCACGAAATATCAAGTCTAAAAGTATCCAACAAATAGGTATAAAAACCAATCATCAAATACCCCCAAACTTGAATATTTGCTTGTCCTCAAGCAACACAAAGACAAACTATATAAACAAAATAACTAAATAAATAGATCAAAATAAAAAAAAATAAAAAAAAAAAATTACTAGCTAAAAATCACAGGAAATTACTTGAAGAATCACAAATTATCAAGGTCAGGAGTACTCTAAGCATACGTAAAACATTAAATAACCAACATACCCCCAAACTTAAACATTTGCTTGTCCTCAAGCAAAACAAAGGCAAACTATACAAACAAAAATAAATAACACGAACTTGAGCAATGAATCGATATGAAAAACAAAATGACCACAAAGATTTACTTCAAATAATAACTACAAGAAAATTTCAAAACTATCGCAAAGTCTAGAATTTCAACAATACGTTAATCATACATTACTCATGATCCACATGTGTGTGTGTGTGTGTGTGTGTGTGTGTGAACCATTTGCAACAAACTAATTATAGCTCGATTTAGCTTAAGCGACCACATTACCTTATTGAAAAAAAAACAACAACTCACGAACTTGTTATCACATCACTCGTCCAAAAATTGTAGGTGAGTGCATTTTATGCTCCTTCTCACCTAATCACGTGTTTATGGATGAGTGCGTTTTACGCTCCATCACAATCCATCACATGATTACTATTTAATTCATTTTATTTGTATTATTTGTATTTTTTTTTTATTATTATTTTTTTATTTTAAAGGTGAATGCGTTTTACGCTCCGTCTCACCTAAGCATGTGTTTATGATTGAGTGCGTTTTACGCTCCATCTCAATCACCCCATGGTTTGCTATTCAAACATTTAGTGTTTCGTTTCAAGTGATATTTAAACGCGTTCAAGAGTTGAGTGTAATCTTCCACAAGCATTCGGTCATATAAGCATTCTCTAAGCATAAAACTAGCCTATTACAAATGATATGTGCTCAAAGTGTAAGGGATCACAAGCAATGTAAAAACCAACCACAAGTCAAGCACACAGACTAAGCAACGTAAATCCATTTTCTACGAGTTATCATAAGAACAATCAGTAGTCCAATCCTCGATTAAAGTTCTAATCATATCAAAACAAGGCTCAAGATACACAAACACATACTACAACGACTCTAAAACGAAACAAACGAAAACAAAATAACAACAAAGACAAATGAAAACAAAACAAAAACAAAAACATAAACAGACGAAAACAAAACAAAAATAACATTAAAAAAATAATCCATTTTCGTAGGAAACACGATTGCACTTAGCACGTGCAACAAGCCGTTCAACCCCAAGGTTGCCCAAGAGGACGAGTTGTGTCTCGTGAGGGTTTGCAGAGAATATACCCACAAAATTCAAAACTTAAATACAAATAAAAGCAAAAAATAATAAAACTAAATACAAAACCCTAAAACAAAATAAAATAAACTAAAACAACACTAATCATATCAAAACAAAACACAAATGACCCCCAAACTCAGAATTGACAACGTCCTCACAATATGCAATGAAAGAATTAAAAACAAGGGACTTCCCTGAAAAATTGGGTCAATTTGTCAACTGTCGCCTTCCGCAACCGGCTCTTGCGATTTGCTAAGATATGACCTGTGTATGAAAAACAAAACTAAACAAAACATTAAGTAAACCTGGGTTGCCTCCCAGTTAGCGCTTGTTTTATAGTCAACAGCACGACTTCATTATTTCTTATTTCGAACATTGAAAATGTCGCGAACACAATCAAAAGTCCCAACAAAAAGTAAAACAGTAATTTAAGTTTAAACAAAGTTCAACTCAATTGAAATCAATAATGAAAAGCAATCAGAAACTAATTCCCCGGCAACGGCGCCAAAAACTTGTTGAGCCGAAATCTGAATGGTTTATTTAGTAGTAAAGTTCCGACATCGAGTTCGTTTGAATGAACAATAACGCGCAAGCATACGCGGTCAACAAGTAATAAAGTGAAAGTAAAGTATCGATCCCACGAGGAATTAGTTCTAACGATTTCCCAAATATCGAGCCTATCAAGTCGATCTTAGTTCGAACATTTGATTGAAGAAAGGAAGTGGAATGTAAATGGACATAATGCAAATTAACATTTAAACTACTAAAACGGTAAAGATAGATGAACCTATGATTATGTTTTCTCCCAATACTTCATTTAAATCTCCTCACTCTCCCTATTTAGTCTTACGGTCACGATGACTGGTTAACCGAGAATCCAATAGTATTTACACGCCTTTTTTGAAGGACATATAAACAAACCAAATCTAAACCTATCCCATTCGACAGAATTCAGACAAGGACACCCAAGCTAAGCATTTCACTATATGTCTATGAGAAATAGCAACGCAAGGATTTGAAGCACGTATTCTCACATTGGTTACATGTGGCACATAGGTATATGTCTATCCTACGCACAAATTATGCATACGCTCCTAAGAACACATAGCATAACACATGTTATCACATTCGGGTCAAAACACTATAATCCGTTTTCCAATTTCATATAGGTTACCAAATTAACCACTTGTCCAAGCAATTAAACATGAAAAACTAAATGTGATAACCCAATTCATATGGTGCCATCCAAGAGACTACGAACCTAAGCCAACGAAGCAAAACGATAAGCCAAATACAAAACAAACTTCACTTAGGCATTTTGTCGAACACTTGGCGTGCACAATGAAATCCTTCTCTCAAAGAACTCATAAATACAACAACAACCAAATAAGAAAGAGAGATTCAATTAAACTAAGCATTAGACACCCAACACAATCATAAATTCCATGCTCAAGCCAAAACAAATGAGTAAAACCTCATCAAACATGCATACAATATATACATAGATAAATGAGATCAAAACAACAATCACAATGGCTTAAACATGTTATAGATTCAATACCAAACATAGATACAAGATCAATGGATAGATATTAATCCATATTTGTTCCAAAAACTAATCAACATCAATGGAAATACAAATCAAAGGAAAGAAGAAGGAGATAGCTGTCACCACTCTCCAAGCTCCAAGCATTCAATCCATGGCTTCCTTAGATGTTGAGTTCCATTCCTAACCTCCATGGAAGGTGACTCTCTTCATCCTTTGGCCTCCAAAATTGCCTCTAGCCGCCTCCCAAAGAAGAAGAAATGGAAATGAAATGTTAGGGCTGCAGTTTTTGCTCTTTAAAACTGATTCTGCGCGTATGAACAGTGCCACCGCCGCGGCGGTCAAACTTTCTGCTAAATTCTGGTTTTGTACCACCGCTGCGGCGGTGGAAACCACCGCTGCGGCGCTAGTACAAACTGCACAAAAATATTCCTTTTTTGACTGCTGCAGCCTCCTTCAGTGTTTTGGGCATAACTCTCTCATCCGACCTCCGATTGAGTTGATTTAAGATGTTTTGGAAAGCTGAGAAGTATATCTACAACTTTCATGTTGGATGAATTGAGAGATAATGGCTGGATCAAGGTCCAAATTGAGCTGCAACTGACTGCTGCGTAAACGGCAAGCAAGAAATCCAAATCTGGCAACTCTAAGCTTTGATCTACCAAGCCCTTATTCCAAAATCCTACAAAATGAAGTAAAAACATATAAAAGTAATATAACACCTAAACAAGATTAAAACACATAAAAACTAACATCTAATGCTAAAGAATTCACGAAATATCAAGTCTAAAAGTATCCAACAAATAGGTATAAAAACCAATCATCAGAAACCCAGATCTATCTAATTCTTGGGTCTTCCAATCATAGGATATGTATTAAGATTACACATGGCAACAGTATGTCCATAGTTATGACAAGTATAACATTTTATATACTAGATACTAGCGTTAGTGATTGGGAATCTTGTCTTTCTAGACATGGAGAGGCAACTAAACTCATAGCCTTTCTTCTAGGCTTAAATTTTTTTTTGCTGTCACACTATTATATGGTTTTGAGGTTTTGCAGAGTGAGCGGTAGTTCTAAGATTGTTACCATATTATTTCTTAGAGTTAGTTTTTAACGACTCTACGATCTATGTAGTTTTTTAAACCTTAAACCAGTGTGAGATCTATTATTTTCAAGGACAACAATGAGATTAGAAGAAAGAGTAGATCTTTGATTATTAAGTTCTGTGACTTAAGTAGAATTCACAAATACAATGCTTCAATATAAAACAAAAGTACTGTAATTTTTGCTCTCAATGCACGTGCCTCAAGATGTCTTGAGATCAATTTTTCAAATCATAAACTTGATCTATTAGAGCTCTATCTCTAACTTGTGATCATGGAGTCCATGAAAAACGAAGATTAATTGCAGATTAAAATCGTTTTATTTAGCTCCTCCACATTGGAGACTAAATAAGACTCTCTTAGTGTTGTCTGTTAAATGATAACTCTCATGCCATTATTATCAGTCTCAAGTTTAGATAATGAATAAGCATTTTCTTGACCTATTTCCAATTCAAGTTGTATTTTTTCTTTTTCTACTTAAAGTAGAGAATGATCCATTGAGAATGCCCTGAACCACTTCATGTTAAATCATTTGTTATGTCACATAAAGTAGTTCTTAAGTCATACATATTAACATTAGGAGAGTTAAAATTAAATACCTCACCGGTATTAATTTTTTGAATATCAATAGTGATTATCTGCTTTGCTTTATTAGCCATGAGACAGAGGTTGGCTTTATGAGGTTCTTCATCTTCACTTGACTCTTAATTATAGTCACTTTTAGTTTCACTCCAGGAACCCTCAGCAACAAATCCTTTGTTGTTCTTGTGGATTTTCCTTGGATATGTCTTTTTGACATATTCTTTCTTCCAGTAGTTCTTTAGTTTTTCTCGAATAGGCTTGCTACAATTAGGAACACAATGTCCTAGCTTTTTGCAATTGTAGCACATGTCTTTTGCATTGTCATTGTTGCTATTATAGTTATTGAAGAACTTTCTGGTATTGCTCCTACCTTTCTTCATAGACTTTCTTAGCCTTTTGGCAGGAGAGTAATATCCTTATCTTCATCTTCTAATTCATTTTCTTCTTTCA
Organism: Hedera helix; assembly: GCA_947179155.2. Classification (NCBI taxonomy): domain Eukaryota; kingdom Viridiplantae; phylum Streptophyta; class Magnoliopsida; order Apiales; family Araliaceae; genus Hedera; species Hedera helix. The sequence continues at coordinate 11,414,445 of OX359283.1, forward strand.
TGGAGAATTTAGAAGGACTTTCTGTAACCTTGAGAGAAACACCTCTGTCTATTCTTTTTACTTCTGTGGTTGATGTTGTCTCAGCTCTTTGATTCAACTCCATCTTATAAGTGAGCAGGTTTTTATATAACTTATGCAGTGTTATCTCATTGAGGTTCTAAGACTCTCTAATGGTAGTGGTCTTAGCATCCCATTTGCTGGGTAAAGCACGCATAAATTTTATGTTGACAACCTTCTTTGGTTAGACCTTGTCAAATGCCTTTAAAATATTGAGAAGGTTGTTGAATCTCTCATATGTAGCAGTGATGTCTTCACCAGTAATATGTGAAAACATCTCATATTGTTAAGTGATGAGAGATTATTTGTTTTCTCTGAATTCTTATGTTCCTTCATACATGATAAGGAGCACTTCACATATTTTCTTGGCAGTTCTGCAATTGACCACATTTTCAAACAGATCATTTTATAGAGCTATGAACAATGTGACATCTCAGATTTTTTACAAAATTTCTAAATAAGGATCTTGGTTAATTAAATAAAAGTTAGAAGTTAAAACCTAGTTTGGAAGAATAGAAAGTATAAAGAAGTGATTAAATTTATTTTACTATTTAATCAACGTGTTAAGAATGACTTGTGTGGTTGAATTTGTACAAAGAAATTATTGATGTAACAAGGGATCTATAGAGGTTATAAGGATCAGTCATTAATTTAAGGTACATTAGTGACTTAATAGATGATAAAATTATAATAAATATAATTTACTACAGTTAAAAGAAAATAGAATGAATTAAAGACAAATAATATAATGTAATACCTACATTAAGGTAGTCAGGAAAGAATGGTTATAATACAGTGTTATGTCAGAATGTGGTAGATTGAATGTATTTGTGTATATATATATATATATATATATATATATATATATATTAGATCTAACAAATAAGAGAAAAGTTAATATAAGGGAATACTGTGTAAATTGAGCTTAGTTATGAAAATTAATAACTAGTTTAATGTTTAAGAGGCTAGGTTAAGATCATGGCAAAGTAAGAAAATAAAAAAGATTTCAATAGGTAAAGCAAGGTATGGCACAACGTGCATAAATTATAGAACAGTTTAACCTAATCTGTATATTAGGGATTGACTGAATATTAAGGGTTATGAGAATTAAAATCTGAAATTAATTAATGAATAAACATTAATTGATTCAAATGAACTGAGTATTTATACAACGGATAAATACAAAAGATAATGCTCCCAAATATGAGTAAAACGCGTGAAAAATGCATGTATAATGCAAATTGTCAAATATGTATTAGGCAAATGAATGTAATGACTTAAAAGTCGTAAAAAGAGTAATATGAGCATAAATGGTGAACGAAGATAGATTTTTGATAATCTGATCAGGGTATGGTATGACACAAAATATGTGTTGTATAATTCTCTAAAAGAAAGTTAATTTCTTAAAAAATGGACGTGAGAATCAATATACACGATTTGAGCGTTTTTTATTTTAATCTAAGGTTAGCTTTTTGAGAAATCGTTTTTAGAAAATATGTGAGCATTTCTATTAATTAAAATGAAAGGAATTAAAAATGACTAAATGTGTAACCGGTAAGGTTCTTAAGGAACTAGAAGCGTAATTTTAATTAAAAAAAAGTGATTTAGTTGGTTTATAGCTAAATGACTAACTAAGCAAACTAAATAGAATTAAGTGAAAGTTGTATAATCGGAAGAGAAATTAGTAGTGAATTGATCCAATTAATTAAACTGGAGAGAGTTCAATCCAGATCAATGGATATGACTCAATCAAAGTAGAAAAAGAAACACAATCCATGTGATCAGAAATGGACCAATGGGAGAAGAGTTAGAACTTTTCTTAAATAAAAAGTTGCCTAAAATAGAAAGTTTCCTTAAAGGGAAACTTTCTATAATAGGAAAGTTTAGGGAAAAGGGGAAATGACCAAAGTACCATTGACAATTGAATTAATGACCTTTGTATCCTAAGAGGTGGAATGACTAAAATGTTATTGACAAATTAATTAAGGACATTTGTGTCCTAAAGAATGAAATGACTAAAATGTCCTTGACTAAGTATGAGAAAAGACCAAAATGCCCTTGGTTGGGTTAACTATGGTTATGTGTAATTAACCACATTGAGTTAAGTCTTATAAAACCTAGCTAAGAAAGGGATTAAGCTCATTATTTTTAAGAGTGAAACCTTAAGAGAGAAAGAAAGAAAGGAAATAATGAAAGCTTGGAATGAAAAGCTTGGTTTTATGAGTTAGAAGGCTTGGATGATCATGGAGAAAGAATTAAAGTCAAAGGCCTCATCATGGTGAAGCTCCTATGTAAGGAAGTAGATCATCCAATAAGGTTTAAAAGTTTTTTAAACTTAAAATTTTAGTTTATGTATGTTTGTGCATGTATTTATGGTTGAATGTATAGTTTATGGAAGGTTATGTGTTATGTGTCATGAGTTAGAAGTTCATAGTGTAACCTTAAGATATAAGGTTGAGCATGATGGTATGATGCGTATTTACATGTTAGATAACATATTAAACACTTTAATGTATAAAAAGTATGATTTTGAAAGTTAAAACTAGCTATGGTAGTAATACGTTCAAATAAACATATTTTGAAAGTAAATGAATTTGAAACAATTCATATATGTGTAGTATAAGTCTCCAAAAATTAAAAATGAACTTTTTAATGAGTGCATGGAAAATGGAGTCTAAGAATTGAAATATGAGTTTTATGAAGAAAAAAAATATGTAAAGTGGATGAAAATCCAACTCAAATGTGATTTTTGGCAATTTTGAGAGTTAAGTGGTAAAACTATGTTTAATCACTTAGTTTTATATAATTACATGTGTCTACATTGGTTTTGTAGTCAACAGATAAAAATTAGAATGAAAATGTGTTTTGGACGAAATCGATTGTTTTAAGTTAAAATATTTTTTACGAATAAATAACGGCATTTGAAAACCTAAGTTATTTTTAAAAACTTAGACAAGCTTAATATATGTTATGAAAGCTTAATTAAGTATTGCAATGAACTTTAGAAGTGAATGACCAAAAATCACTAGTTGACAAAAAAGGTAAAAAAAAAAATGTTTAAACACTGTTTTACGAGCTTATGCTTTGATAATTTTAAGAAGTCGTACGAGTCAAGTTGTATTTTTTTTTAAAACTATGTAGTAAGATCTAGCTATAGTTTAAATTTGAGCTTAATTGGATGTATGATGAAGGAGTTAAAACTTAGCAAAATGATTGTAAAAATTAATTTTTTTGGATTTTGCAGACTACGTCAGGGCGCAGTGTTTTGTACTGAACACTGAGCCGAGGATCATTTAACTATGAAGAGTTGGTTGGGGGTGCAGTGCCTTGTGCCTGATTTTTTTTTAATGTTGTCCGAAAAGCTATGTTTTGATGAGATACGATAAAGATGTGTTATGTAAACTCTAAATTGATAACAATGGTCAATGTGGTGGGAGTTAAGGTATAATGGAACAATGACTGGTATAATGTAACATACCTAAAGCTAAGTACAAACATGATAATATTTGTGTAAAAGGTCGGTAATGGGTTTGGATGATTTATTAACCTATGTAAGATATAATACATCAAACATATAATAAATAAAGACTAGTAGTCTAGTGTTTATAGTTTAAGTTGAAGGAGTTATGTAAAGTGTTATAACCATATAATGCTATATAGGTTGTACGATGGCATATATAGTTCGGATTATTAAACCGATGTAAGGAAATATATAGAAGATTTTCGATGAGCGTAAAGGTTTAGAATAGATATGTATAATAGGCAAGTTTTTCAAAACTTGTTGAAATGTGATAAATTGTTCTATGTGAACTAATTGACAGACTAACTGTGAGATTTTTGTGTTATCTGAAATCAATGTGGATATCTTTTGAAATGTGCACTTCGTGCAACAATGTGATTTTAACTGTTAAATGCAGTACATAAGATTTATGTTTGAAAATGCACAGTATGAAAGATATGATGCATGGATAAAATGCATAGTAATAAAGGTATGACGCATGTATATAAACTACGAGCTTGAAAGGTGTTAACTATTAAACTTGCTGAGCCGTTGTGCTCATTCTTGCTTAAATTGATATGTTCTGCTAAGTACGAGAAAGCCGGGGGTTCCAGTAAAGCTAAAGGGTAAGGAATAGTAATTACATAGAGGCAAAGTGAAGAGATTTGTTATTTTTACTTTGTGTAATATGGTAAGTCAATAGATGAATGTAAATTTGTTTAGGTATAAGTTAATTAACGTCTTGGTTTTAATTTTAAACTTTGTCATTAATAATGAGATGTATGATATTGTAAATCCATTAGGATAGCTAGGTATGTAAGTTTTAATTAAAGAAACTTGTAATAGGATACGATTAATGTATCGTTATAAGTTGAGTCATATTTGTATTAAACTAACATGTATGGAACAGATATGGGTAAGCATGATTATTTATGGATATATATGAATAGTAACTATATTCACAAGTTGAGTTAAGTTAAATCATAAGATATATGATTTTGAATTGTAATAGACTAGATCATGATTTATGTATTTATGATCTGAGTTCTAAGGTAAAGAATGTGAAGATTGCGATTCCGAGATAGGTAATGAATATAAGTTTAATAAACAAGTTTATGAACTATATTATCATTTTATGATATAATTTTAAAGAAAAAGGTTATGTTTTAACGTACAAGATCGCCTATAGTAAATGCGGGGATTTCAGGGATGTTACAAACATAATGTTCTTAACTTTCTTGCCAAAAGCCATCAGCTTCTTTTCACTGTCAGTCCATTCAGCTCTTTGCTTAACAAAGACTATATTTGGATCTTCAAGGGATAAAGCTAGTTTTGTGGGTATGTATGGGTCATTAAGCACTACATCGAATAGCTCATCTTCTATAGCATCCATAGATGTCTAGATACACACTTTCTAGTTAGAGAATTTATCTTTATTGTACAATGATGGCTTATTTCCACCACCAAGCTCAGAAATAGTTTTGTTGTGTGTCATTGGATAAACTCAGTTAAGTTATTCAATAAGAACGTTGCTTTAATACCAATTGTTATTCCCAGATGACATAATGAGATCTAGGATGAGGGTTGAATAGATCTTATTAAAAATTCAGATTAAAATTATTTACCTAATAATTAATTAATCTTATTTAATTAAGCACATTAGAATATTATGTTTTGTAAAAACTCCTGTTGGATTGAATAAAGATCTCAGTTATGACTTTAGTGATATTGTAATGTGGAAACTAGTCAAATGAGATGAAAATTATATAACAGTTAATATGACAGTTGCATGACAATTATATAAAGCAGTAAATGACAATGATTTTTAAGAGGTTCGGAGCCTAAACTACTCATAGTTCTCTCTTCCACTACACCGAGTAGCAATCATCCCTCTTGAGTTGATTCTCCTAGAATCAAGTGAGATCTCTATCTCGATTTTATAACCTCCCTTTGGAGCTAATTCACTTAGAATCAAGCGAGATCTTTGTATCAATTTAAAACCTCCCTTCGGAGTTGATTCACTTATAATCAGGCGAGATATCTATCTAGACTTTTCAAAGTTCCTATAGTTGAGTTTGGGATGCTACTAAATTGCGTTTAAACTCATCTTTTGAATGACGTAGCAGCAGTGATCGATTTCTTTCCATGGCATAGAGTGATCTTCCAAAAAGCGTAGAGTGACCTTTAGATTTTAAGGATACTTTAAGCTTTTAGACTTGTTAGCTTTTATCTCATGTATGTTCTTGATCGGTCGGGAGCTTTGAAGTTTGTAGATGAAATCTATTTATAGATTTTTCTCTAAAAAATGTCTGTTTGGAAGTTACCATTGTTTTGTCTGATCTCTACCTCAAAAGTCTTTGATGCACACTGACAGACTATTGTAGCCACCTGATTTGTCAGTGTATTGTGTGTTATGGTAGACTTAGTTTTCGTAATATAGTTGTTAGAAACGTGGTAGATTATCTTTCTTTCAGTTAACACCCTTTGAGGATATTCAGGTTGAAGGTATGTTATAGATGCTTCCTGTCAGAATGGCTACTGATACCTAAAGAGTTATAGTCTACGACGCCAAATTTCTACGATCATAGAGTTAATCCTTAAATATTTTCATTATACGCTCCTAATAGCTCTTCATCGTTCTGTGCTTCTTTATTCTGCTCTTCTCTGTAGCCCAGCATCATTCCACTATTAATTGTAGTTTCTTTATAATTATACATTCTACTCATTTGCCTGAAGTCGTTATGCGATTTTGGAGTTCCCTTCAGTCACTCTGCAATCTTTATATCTTCATCTCGATGACTCTGTTAGACTTGCTTAGTCCATTCTGCTATTTTAGTGAACTAAGTCTTTAATCTTGTAAACTTGGACTTTCAGTCTTTTTCAAGTTCTACACTATACTATTTTAGATCAACCTAACAAGTTTAATTCCTAAGTCTTTGTACGTTGATAGACTCTATAAGGACTTTATAAAATGATAAAACTTTAATTCCTAAGTTCTTATACAATGATTATCTCTTTAAGAACTTTACAATATTACTTGTTTTTCTTTGTATAAATATACATTAAGTGCATTGTCATCATATCTTCATTAAATCCATCAGCAAGGTTTAAAAATAAATGTATTAACAGACATACTCTACGAAAATCTACTCTACGAATTTAGAATTGATTGTTGAGTAAAAGAAGTTATCTTAAGGCACGTGGTGGAATGAACAAACATGAGCATGTTAAAGAAAGCCAAGTACAAAAAGTAACTATAACATATGTATGTAGGAATTACAGTAGACGGCGCTACAAATAAAAAACTCAACAAGTGTACCAATCAACAAAATGGGAAGAAAATTCATATGTCTTTCAAAATTTAACTTTCAGTTTTTCATTGGTTCACTTGTTCTTGCTTACTTCACTCTATCAATCTCTCTCAAGCCCTAGTTTACCCTATGATTTCAAAGATTTAACTTAACTTCTCTTCGTTGTAGCTTATATCGACTACTTCAAACATGTTACCTAATCTAGTTGTTCCTAGAAATCAAATTTGCTTCAATTAATTTGATGGCGTGGAGTATCATTTATGCACTATACTCAATCTTGTACGAAAGGCTGGATTTGAAGAAGTCCTAAGTGAAAATATAAGGGTGTACTCCAAACTTGTGGAGGAATTTTATCTAAATGGATCTTGTACTGATGGCAAGATCAAGACAAAAGTAAAATGCATTTCTTTTAGCTATGACCCCTAGGAGTTTGATATGATATTTGGATTCGTCAATGATGGGGACACTAAGCTTGGCATTGTCGACACCAAGAAAGGTATGAAATTCATAAGTTAGAAGAAGAACCCAGATGTCAAAAAGTGGTTAAATAAGAATGATTGCAGCCAATATTTTAATTTTTTGGCAGATATTGTAGGCAATTGCATTATGTACAGGGACTTAACATGTAATAACTAGGAATATCATTTACAATATTATTAATGAAATGAATGTGAATTAAAATTCTCTATATGCAAATGAGTTGCTTAATTGTGTGATTATATATATGAACATAGATATATAGAGTAAATGAAGAGAATATGTTATACCCCCAAATCCAGATCCTCTGAACCTCGGGTCTGGTACGTCACGATATAACTCTTGTATTCACATTTACAATATTCAATCATGGTATAATTAACAAAACCTCACTTTGATACCAATAAATACAAATATTTATTTTTTCATTCTAGAATTCGTAACCTTTACTATATGTTATTACATTTGTAGATTATCTTGATCTATCATATTCATCTCATATTATATACAATATGTTTCATTTTGTTACATTGATTGAGAGTATTCATGAACTCAAAATCTAGAACTAACTATTTCTTATACAATATGCTTTGATTATATATCTACTAAATATAACATCAACACTCCTCTAGTATTGTTATAGGCTACGCAAACAAGTCGTTCTAAAGTTTAGCAATATCAGATATAACTGTTTCTAAGGGTTTGCATCAGTACGTGAGTTTATTTCTAACACAGGATTCTTCAACACTAGTTCAAACTGCAAGTACTTTGATTTAACATTCATTCCTCTAATCACTAACTTTATCGAAAGATTCAAAGTTCGTAATGTAACTGCAATGTATATTTAAAGTAAGAGTGAGAAACTATGTTGCTCAACAAGTTTAACAGATATCCACGTAATAAGTAATTCACATACTGAGCATACTTTACTTTCTTTATACATTGTCTTCTTACATACTTGATGCTTATCAAATCTTAATATATTCATGCTCCATGCTTATCATGCTTACATTTATTCATGCATCATAACGATGATTCATAATGTTCACATAGGACATCTTACTTCAATCATCAAATAAATAACAAAAACAGTTATCATAAGATTAATACAAGTTTACATAATTTCATATATCACAGAAGATTTGCGCGTAACAAATACGATAGAGTCTGAAAAACTTGCCTTTATCGACGTTTTACCAATACGCTAATCTTCGGTGTCCATCGCTTTACCTACACATTATATGGGATCAATAATGCACATTATCAGTCAAAGCATGACTCAAAGCTTAATTTTACATTAAGATTCGAATTTTACTTGTCGTTCTTGGTATTGCCTTTATATTTAATAACATCAGCCTCCAATGAATCTTGTATAACTATTAACCATTTTTCTTATTTACCTTTAATCCATGTATACTAGCTTGCTGCACTAGTAGCTCGTCGTATATATATCACACCATTCAATCTAACCCATTGGTTAAGCAACCTCATCTAGGTTTATTTAACTTAGTTTATTTCAAGTGAAACTAAGTTAATAGTACCTTTACCCATTTCTTAGAATGAAAATGATCCATCCTTTATGAACTAGTTCTAATCTTATAGCCTGTCACATTTCCATCCAAGTTATATCGGTTACTGCATGATTTAACATATTCATATTATCTCATTTCAATTACATATTTCTCATTTTAATCATTCAAGTTGATGATCTTATTCATTTATCACATACCCGTTGGTTCCATTTTGTACATACGTATCTTAACATACCATAGATATTGGTTTAGCTAAATTTCAGCATCTTCTTATACATAGCTTCTTTCATCCGACATTTAAAATTATCCATGAACTAACATTGGAATCCTAAAATAATTTTTCTTTATTTTTAAAAACCAAACCCAAACTGACCCGACATAACTGGTTAAAGTCGGTTGACTTGACATGGGGCTGCCATGCCAGGTTTCTTCACAAAAATGGTGTTGTCGCGCCAAAGCGAGAGAATTTAAAAACACTACACGACGCTGCCGAGCTATGCCTCTTCACAAAAGTGGCACGGCCGCGCCACTGCACTAGAAATTTTTCCAACATTGATTTTCCAGCTTTACTCCTTTTTATTTCATAAGGTTTTGATCCATCAAGTTACAAGGCTTATGAAATCATCTTTTAGCACTCACAGTGAGTATAAATGCAAATTATAGCTTGATGATTAAAAGCAACATTAACAACCAAAATCATGGTTTCTCATTTTAAGCTCTTCCACACACAGCTTACTTTTCTCTACCAAGATCATGCATTTCTAAATGACACATATAATATTCATAGCTAAATTCAGCTCTTTAACCTTCTTAGTTCATAAGAAAACTAACATTTAACAAATAAGAGTTTGAAAATAACACTTAACCTTTTGATTCCTTGTTTTTCAATAATGAATGCACAATACACGTAATCTATGTCTTTCACAACTTATACACATATAGAAATCTCTTTAGATTGAAAAAAAAAACCTTTTAAAAGCTAAGGTTTCACCTTGGTCTTAGTTTTATAAATTAATCATACAAAACTTATACCTTAAAGGCACTTGAAAATATCTTATATTATATATATTAGAGTTTTGAAAACTCTACAATCAATTAGTTTTATTCTTTATAGAAAATAACTTTGGTTCCTTTTATAAAATATGTTTCATTTGAAATCCTTTACAAACTCATGTTCATCCATTTCCCCTAAATCATACATTTCCATTATATAATATGAATCCAAATACGTTCCGTTAGGTTTTACAATGCCCGATAAGCGAGACCCTGAGTTTCAAACAAGTCCGGACAAAACCCCCAACTAAAATCCTAGCCAAAACCTTAATTGAACAACATGTTAAAAATCAGGCTGCTATAATGTCACATGGGGCGCCATCCTAGGTTGAATAGTGACGCAGGGCGTGCCATTGCTGCAGAACTTTGACTGCATAACTCTTCTTTAGTAAAGTGGGCATAATTTCTTCATTTCATAACATTTTTTAGTGATTCTTGAATCCATTTTCGTTAAAATTTCTTCCTCTACAACCTTCCTTTAGATCAAAATTCCAATCCTAAGTAGGATTAAAAGGGCTCACAAGGAAAGTTTAGAATTAGTTTTTCTTTTTCTTGTTTTGATTGATCATAACTTGATCATTAACACTCATATTGAGCTTAAATACATATCATGACTTATTAGGTTTATAATTTAACAAGGTTTATAATTTAACAAACACCAAGCCTTAAAAACATTAACAACCAATAATAACTATCTAATTCTATGTTTTAACCAAAGTAACCTCATTAAGGCATTTGGTCGAACACCTTGTGAGCATTCTACATTATAGCTTAAATCTTAATTTTAGATGGTTTATAATGCATAGTATATGTTAAACATATAACAACCAATCTATAACCATCCTTTTTTCCACTCGGATACATCAAGATCCATCATAAATCTCAAACTCCCGCTACAAACATTTTCATATACACGAACAAATAAACATATGACAATAGTTTTAGGGCTTTGAAATTATACCGTCTAGTGATCATCCTCTTGCTAAAAGATTGACCAACTTAGCATAATTCCTCCATTTTTCATGGCTTATTAGAGAAACAATAGAGCTTCATCTCCTCCATAGCCCCCCAAGGATGAAAGTTCTCAAGCTCTCCAAAATTTCTCTACCTCTCTCTGTAAAATGACTAACATTTGCCAAATTTGCTAAAACCTTCAAAATACTTCTAAGGTTCTATATTTATAGAAAAACCAAGACCATGGGCATAATGGTCATTAACCATTACTAGTGAGGGGAAATTTGGTCAATTCATCATTATTAGGAAGCTTCCTTAAGGGTATTTTAGTCATTATCAATCTTCTTTTAAAGACAAAATAGTCATTACGCAAAAAAATTGGTTATTCATTGGTTATTAGCCATTACCCATTGGTTATTATGCATCGGTCATTATGCACCTTTGGATTACACATTAGTTATTATCCATTTTTAATTTACACATGGGTCATTATCCTATCTTAGATTACTCATTGGTTATTACGCATCGGTCATTATCCACCTTTGGATGACACATTAGTTATTATCCATCCTTAGGCATTCTAGTCATTTCACACTATTTTTACATTTAACTCAAGTATGGTTATTCCTTAACCATAGTCATACATAATTCTCCTAATAAATTAACTTATGCATATCCTCATGTATTTCTATAATTCTCTACAATTAATTCTAACAAGGTTTAGTAATATCCGTAGCCACATTAAATTATGAAAATTAATATTTCCACTCTTGCTCAATATTTTTCATAATATATAGATTATTCCATTATTTAATTTTTTCATTTTCATTTCTTAAGGCTTAATTCTCATACATTTTAATTGGCCTCTCATAATTTCAAACAATGCTTACTCCTTAACTTGGTTATTTTACAACACAAGCTTCAATTAACTTTTCTTTAATTAGATCAATTATAATCATTCATCTTCACTTAGTTCAGCTAATTTAAATTAATTAGTTTAAATTCTTATTTTTGAATAATCTTAATTAATTTATTGAATTTTCTCTTCCTATCCCCATAATTAAGTTAATCACTTAATTAATTTCAATTCTTAACCTTGTCACACAATATTAATCATTTAAATTTTATTAATTAATAGCGTAAGCTTAATTAATCAAAATCACTAGTATTGTGTCATTCAAGGTCAACATTCAAATTTTAATAATTTAAATCATTTTTCGTATAATTAACTTCATTAATCATTCCTCCTAGCTTCTATTCTCATTCATTAGATAATTCAAATTTCTCAACTAGTTAATTCTTTATTTCAAAATTATATTTTCTTCATTTTCTTATTCCGTACATTTCTCACATTTCTATCCTTTCAAAAAAAAAATCTCTGTATATTCTTTCACATATTAAACCGTATAGGTTTTTCCTAAATCGTAGTTTTGACTACATTGCTTAATTAATTTTCTACTCCTTTCTTTTCTCAAATTTTATATTCTACATCTTAACATTATATTCATTTCAATATCTCTTCTTAAATTTTCTTTTATAATGATCATCGTACTCTATTATCACATTGCTTATTTAAAATCATATTTACTAACTCCGTAATTATTTGAGATATCACATAATGATTAATCAAATGATTAAAAGCTTGAGTTATGAATTAACCAAGCTTGAATGTGATATTGTATGAGGCCCAAGTTGAATTATAAACTAAGCCTCAAGGGATGTATAAGAAATGTGATTATATGATTAATGGACTACCCCAAGTGTTAAGTTCAAGAATTAGTTCATAAGGTTAAATGAAATAAGCCCAATGTGATTATTGGATGTAATGTAGTTAAAATGAGTTAAGGTCCAATGTAACAATAAGATATTAATTAACCTAAGCCCAAGGTTATATAATGTGAGCCCAGGATAAGTAGGCTTGCAAGTATTATTAGTTAGCACAAGGTATGTGTTAATTAGTAATGTGTGATTAGTTGGCCCAATTCTTTATGTACCATTAAGATTACTATAATGCTTGTAGAGAATTTACATTGGCCCAAATTGAAGTCCAAACTTTAATTAAGTGAAGCCCAAGAATAAGCCCATACACATGGTCCAAGTGGGGAACCCAAATTCTAGAAGTTGGTGTGTATATATATATAAAGAAAAATGAATGGTCATACCTGGCCACTACCCTCCCCATTCCCCTAAAACATATGAACATTGTGTTCTCTTGAGCCATGTGAAGAAATGATAAAATCCCCCAAGCATAATTACTTCCTTAAAGCATGGAGATTAGGTAATTACTTTTAACCTAATCTTTTTAGTCCAGAGGTTAATGTCTAGTAGAGTATAGATACATGTATGTGTATGTATACCCAAGTCTCCGATAAATAGGGAACCTTAGTTATTTGAAGGAGGTTACTTCATTTGATAGGAAAAAAATAAGTGTAGAGAAAAGAGAGAAAACCTAGAAAGGAGAGATAGCTTGAGAGAAAAATACACTAAGTGTGGGAGAACTCTTATTAGAGCAAGAAAGATCTAGCAAGGAGGAGCCTTAGGAAGTGTCTAGCAAGCCACAACCATCTAACAAGATGGAAGAATCCACTATGGTTTGAAAGTTTTCTTAACCCTAACTTGTTAATTTTTATGTTGTAATATAGTTATATACATGTTTGGTTGTGGGAGGTTTATGTGTTGTGGGATCATGAAGGATCCTAAGGTATAAGGAAGGATTTATGAAGGATTTCATTTGCTTAGTTGTGTTTTGTAGATTAATAATGTAATGAAAATGAATATGAACATGTAACATGTTTAAAACAAGTGGTGACATGTGTTTCAAAGTAATATAGACTAAGATATGTGTGTCATTTGTAAGATCTATGAATCATATGTTGTAAATCTAAAAGATACAAAAATAATCCAAGTGGAATGGAAGAAAAATGAATTAAAATGGATTTACAATGATGTTTTAGTAAAGGGTGTCCTAATGTAAACCCTAGAAATTTGATCCATAATTTGGCTAAATAAGTGTGTTTAATTTGGTGTGAAACCCCTAAATTGTTGGTAAAGCATTTAGTAAACTAGTTGAACTAATATGGATGTAAAATGAACAATTGTGAAGTTTTAAATCAAGAGGAATCAAAATCGACAAATCGTTAGATCGAATATTTGTTAGGAAACCGATTATAATAAAGGTTATTTTATTTGTAGAATTTGGATTGTAACAATAAATGAAATTAGTTGACAACAATATGCGAGTCGAATAAAATTACAATGTAAAGTTCGATAGTGACTAATCTGTAGATCGATTTATAGTTTAACTGAAGGACGATAATTTTGAACTAGAATTAAAAGACACTTCAGGCAAGTACTTGAACCTACTCAAATATTATATAGTTCAAATTTATTGAATATATTATCTTTAAAAATAATTCTATATTGATGATGACTATTATTCACATGTATGTGCATTCGAAAGATTTTTCTATAACGAATCATTGAATCATAATTGTTTTGTTATTCATGAACTAGTTAAGAAGTTGGTCTATGCTATTTGTTCTGGCTAGACATATGTTAAATAACTTATCCAATTGATATAATTCCTTGAAAGGTAATCCAAACCAATTGCCTTGGTGCGAACTCTTATGATGAGACTAAGATGAACAACCCTTATATAAGGGGTATTACTTGTCGAGAAACCAAATTTTACGTACAATGTTTAAATGTTATGCATAACATATGGTACAATAGGTTGATTACCTTTAGTACTCAATTTAGGATGTTGTCAGCCTTAATGATAGATAAACATTCGGTTCGGTTACAGTGGAAATACATGTTTAACCCGGTCAGAGTTCGTGGTCCAAAGTTACCTCTCAGTATGAAAACTAAAATCCTTCTTTTATTGGATTCGAATCATTATTGCTTCCTCATTATTAAATATTGTTGAAGTTTCAGAAATGTTGAATAATCCTTACTTGAATTCATATTAACTGTATGTTTTATACTTGCTGAGCAATTAGTTGCTCATTCTTGCTTCTCAATTTTATAGTTACGCTCGAGAAGTCCGATGGATCCGATAAAGATAAAGGAAAAAGAATGATTGAAGAATAATTAAGATTTAGGATAATTGTGTAATGAATTTTAATGTTATATCTTATGTTAATATTGAACTACATGGTGTATTTAGGTTAGTAAATGTTGTACAGACCTGGGATAGTATTTGGCTATGTAATTATTAATTAGCTTATATGTTTGTAATTATTTTTGCATTAGAGTATAGATAGATGTGATGGATGCATGGGATCGTGAGCATCATACCCGAAGTTAAAGAACCCGAATGTGGGGGCGTCATATAACACGACTCAATCAGTGATTGTAGTTGCAAATTATGACTGCAATCACTATTGCGGTTAAGATCAACAATGAAGTGATAATCTTCGAGTGGATCAATAAATGTTTCAAAGTTGCTGAAAAGAATAGAAAGGATAAGAAATCTCTCCCTAAGATGTTTTATGGGAGGTTTATCAGTATTTGAATGAACAAGAAGATGAGACAACATATTGGGGAGAAAGGTAGAAAACCCCTAAATGTGAACTAGAAGATCACTAAGAGGTTGCTTAAAAATGAAAGAAGAATCCAATATAAACAAACAAGTCCAAGAAGTCAGGAGAGAGTGAGGGACCATTACTGAGGTCCAGAAGCCCTCTATAGCTTTTAAAAAGAAGAAATTGACTGAAGATAAAGATGAAGAGTCTCAAGGTTCTACACCTCCTAAAATTTTAGTTAATTTGGCTTCAACTACTGAGAAGCACAAACAGAAGAAAGTGAAGATGATGGCCATATGCCTTACTTAAATAAAAAAAAATGAGAAGGAAAATGCTCCCAAGGACACTCAAGAGAAAACACCTTATGAAGAACATTTAAATGTACCTGGGAGGAGGGAGTAACAAATAGAGAATGAAGACATAGCTACAAATGTCCTCTTGGTGAACTTGCCTCTAAGCCAACTTGGAAGGCTGAGAGGTTTAAGGAGGTTACCACCAAACCTTTTCCAAGTTCTGTAAATGAGGCTATGGCAATAGTAGTTGAAATCTATATTCAAGCCACCAAAAAAAGAAATGAAAAGGTTCTGACTGAAGTAAACCTAAATATAAAAGACTGGATGGCTGAATAGGCCAATAAAAAGAAATAGGAAGCAAAAGAGAATCGATCGTAGAGCATGCATCTTCGATCGTAGAGCGAGTTAAAATAGTTGGGATGACTGTTATGCCTGAGTCTTTCATTGATGCTAAAATAGCTGGGATGAGTGTTATGCTTGAGCCTAACATTAATTAGGAGATGGCTAAGAAGGCCACAATGTCTAAACTAAAATCATAAGTAAAGAGGCTAAAGAAGATGTTATTGAAAAAATCGAGCAAGAAAGCTAAGAAACCAGAAATAGTAGAGTTAACAACTGAGGAGGAGACTCAAATAAAAGTAAAATGGATGATACACTATATTATCTACTGCCAGCTCTTCTTGGAAATGAAAAAAAAAATCCCGTTAACTTTAAGGCCTTGTTTAAAGTATTAAAACACCCAAATGGAAGAAACTTATGACACTCCTACTAACCTTGTCCATGAGTATCGCTCTTCAAGCTCAAGTACAAAGGGACTACAACTGGATTTCTTGGGTGTACAAAAGATATACAGATATTAAAGTACTTGCCCAACACTATCCTCCTAGGTACAACTTTGTCAAGAGAAAGATCACTAATAACGCTAAATCTATTTTTACTTCTTCGTCTTCACAATGATTTGTATATATTAATGCTATGTTGATGCATAAGGTTGGAGCTAAGCACGCCCAAGAAAAGAAAACTGAGCGAAACCTACACTATGAAATGTTGGTAGAGTCAAACATTATGAACGTAAAGTATAGCTCTACAAAAGGTATGCAACATTTAATTTTTCATGACTTACCTTTTCTTCACTCTAGCAACCCATCTCATCCCACAATCATAGAGTCCCCAAAACTTTACGATTATAGACCAAATGGACCAAACACATACACCTACCTCACCTGTAAATAATACACTTCCTTAATCTCAAATCATTCCTAAACATATATATTCCAGATTACTTTTTCCAACCCACTTTTCAATCGTAAAGTCCCTAAACTCTCCAATCGTAAAGCACCCCAACTATATTTTTGATACCCTTTATATCCAGACATTTCTTCAACTTTCCATACTTGTAAAGATATACCTTCCACCTCTAATACACAAATACTATATATTGTACCTTCTACATCTAAATAAGTTTTATTTAGAATTCCTACACAATATAAAGCAAATGCTGTTATTTTTGAATAAATCAACATTGGGAATAAAGAAAAAATTGAAGCTATAATGGAGAAACTCAACACACGTTTATTCGATGTGTCATCCAAAACTCAGCTCACACTTATGCTTAAGGAAGTAATAGATGAGGGTAACTTTGGTCTTAAAAATACTGAATAAGGAGTACAAAAGATATTGATTCATGTTGTCGGTGATACGACAGAAAAATTCGACAAGCGCATGGACATTGTAATGTCCCAAAATTTCAAATAAAAAAATAAAAATAAAAAATGAGAAGTTATAAAAGTCAAATTTATGTTCGAGTAGGAATTTTAGAAAACGGACTGCACTGTTACGTTCAGAACGTCGAAATTAGTAAGTAAGGACTGTAAGCACGACATGAATTTGAGGTTGACTTTTTGGTCAAAGTTAATAGTTGACTTTTACGGGTAAAAAAGTCAAACTTAGAGTTCAGAGATGAATTTAAAAAAATGGATGTCACCATGACGTCGGGGACGTTGAAATTAGTAATAAAAAATATGACTATAAACATGAAATTTTAACTTTTTGGGTCAAAAAATTAAAAACGGATCAAGCACGTAAAACGAGGCAACTGATGTAGGACTACCTTGGCCCTAAAAATTGTAGGAAGTTGCTGGAAGTAGCTGGAGCTGAGGTGGATAAGGATTGTAGGGGCATAATGGACATTTGACCAAAGCTGAAAAAAAATATTTTATCATTAAAGGCTTTTATTAATTAATTGACCTTAAAAAAAATTCAACACAATCTGGAGAATTCTAGGCATACACGGTTGGGAGAAAAAGATAAGAAAGAGTGGGTCAAAGCTTATCAAGTGGGATTTTAAAACTTTTGACCAAAGATATTTTTTTTCTAAACTTATCCCAATTAGGCTTATAAAAAAAAACAAAGCAAGAGATCCATCAATTTTTAGGAGCTCACAGGGGAAATAAGAGAGAAGGGCGGAGTACTGAGGAGAAATAGGAGAAAAAGAGGAAAAGACGGGAAGCTTAATCCAATAAGAAAAAAAGAAGCAAGAAAGGAATGTAATACTCAAAACCCTTGGTTATTTTTATATTATTCATGTATGGATGTTTGATTTTATGGGATTTATTCCAAGACGATATGTTATGCTTATTTGTGTTGGGTTAAACTTGCATAACATGAATTAAGCAAGAGAAATCAAGAAATCTAATGAAGAACACAAGTTAGAAATCTGCAAAAATTAATGTGAACCCTATTTTTCCAAAAATAATAATTCCTTGTGTATAAAGATTTGGGATGAGATCTATACATCTTGAAATAATTTGTAGTATTAGCTACGCGTTGAAAAAAGAAGTTCTCAAAAATACCTCATAGCTTCTTTGTTATGATATTTCAAAAAGGGCTGGTTGAACATAGAAAATCTGTAGAAAATTAGCTATAAAAATTGTTTTTCCAAAAGTCATATCTCCTTGTATATAAGGAGTTAGAATGAGTTCTTTACATCTAAAAATAACTTAGAATGTCATCTACGAGTAGGAAGAAGAATCACTCAAAAATTCCTAATAGATTATTTGTTATGATTTTTCAAAACAAGCTAGTTATGAACAAAATTGTAGAATCTGGACAAATTCTGGGAATTTTTTTTAATGATTTTCTATTCCGAATGGTATGAGGACTAAAATCAAGGCCTAGATGGTGTTAAAGTAGATGGAGTAAACTGTAATTTGACGTAAGAATAAACAAAAATGGATAAGTAATGAAGTAATTATGATTAAACGAAAAATAGTATCCGTTAACAATTAAAATAGTTAAAACGAATTTTATAATTCGTTTTGAAACGTAACTTTGGATAATGATATATTTTGACGTAAAATAGCATATTTTGAGGTAAAGAGGCTATTGTTTAAGATTTTAAAATTTTTGAACTTTATTCCGAATAATAAAAATTATTGGAGAAATTAACGGGAATGTTAAAATATAACTACAGGAAGTAAATTAATAAAAGTAAATGCTATTATAAGAAAATTAATTTTTTAATGAAATATATTCTATAATATTATAGTATGACTTAGAATTGAGCACGGAAGGAGAAAATGTTAAATGCGAATGATGTAAGGGTGTACTAGCTGAGGCAAGTTTCCTTAACTGTATGCAAGTTCCTTAACTATGGTAGTTCTTTGAATTTTTTAAGTTTTTGTTAAGCTTGTATGCGTGATTCCCCACTTTGAGCGTAGTTAATTATTATTGGTGTCAGATTCTTAATTATTGCAAGTTCCCGGACCTTTTTGGCAAGTTTTGCAAATTCTTATTTTGAGCTTGTGTGAGTTTTATTAAATCGTTCAAAGTCATTTTGAGCCTATGTGCAAGTTCCTCGAAATTCATTTCATTGCACGATTCTAAGTTTGCCGTAAGTTTCCTAATTCGTGCAAGTTTATTATTCTACGTAAGTTTTAGTATTCTTAAGTAATTGAAAATTTGTTCTATGATAAACTAGAAATCATTTTTATAATGCTTCTTGGACCGTTTGTAAAAAGAGTGTATGTCATTTGTTCGGCTAAGCTTAATTGTTATAATTTATTGAGTTAATGTTCAAAATTGTTAATCTTATGGGCAGGTTTCTTTCTAGTATCGTGAGTTCTTAAATAATGCAAGTTCTCTAACTGATACTAGTCTTATAAATTGTACAAGTTATTTGAGATTTCTTGAGTTATATGTTTTTGCATTTATATGCATTTGTGAATCGCTCTTTGATAAACTATAATTATTCTTTAATTATCATGTGGTTTATGAATTGTTATGATTCTATGCCACTTGTTCGGCTAGACATAATGAATTAAGTTATTGATATTACTTTTGTAAATGATCAAATCCAATCTAAATTGCTTTGTTGCGAATTCTAAATTTAAGACTGAGTTTGAACAACCCTTGTAAAGGGAATTTGGATGTAAGGAATTCGGCTAGACACTTTAAGCGTGAAAGAATTGTTATGCATAACATGGTAAAAGGATTGTTATATGTAACATGGTCTGGATTGTTATATGTAACATGGTTTATTTGGAGCGTTCACAATTTTTAACTGTTGAACGTGGTATAAGTTGAAGGTCTTTTCAACCGCTCAATATGATTTCGAGTATGATCGAGATTATAGGAATTCTTTCATTTTTTTATCTATTGATGATTTGTAATAAATTCCTATTGATCAAAGTGTTGAAGTTCTATAATAATTATCCATGTTGTTGATTTAATGATCAAATTATTGAAACTCTTAGATGATCATCCATGTGTTTAAAATGAATTGGTTCTTGGATTGTCTTATTCTTGCTGAGCATATTTAATGCTCACTCTTGCTATTCATTAACATGTTACAGATAAAAAGGAATGATAGGACAAGAAAGGTCAATAATAGGGAAGTAAGCCGAGTGAAGTATGGAAAATCATAAAATCTTGTGGATTGGATCGAATGCAAGTTATAAGTTGGTATCAATAGAAGGAGGTAAAGACTGAGGTTACTATTTACGGACGAGGTATGTGTTAGTTAAATTAATAAAATATTGATAGATAGTATGGAATATGTGGATCATAGTGCACCAAATCTGGAGTAGTGAGTACTCGGATTTGAGGGCGTTATAGACACACTGGGGGAAGTAATTGAAAACTCCCATAGAAATTGTAAATAAATAATGTGTTTAATGCATAAATGGTGATTTTTAGTGCTTATCTTTTGGAAACAAATATATGTAACGAAGCATTAATTGTCACGCCCCAAACCGAAACATAGATCAGGAGAGTGGCACGATCACAAATTTTGCCTTTTGAGGAGTGTAAGACCTTGTAAAACATAAAAATGATTAAATCCTATTAAACATAATCATTTCATAGTACAATGTCTCAAAATATTTTTCATTTATGGCCATTACATACACCCCTACAAATTGAGTAATTTATCATATATAGCTTTGTAATTGGGCAACCACCGAATATAACTCTACGACTGGGTAACCTAAAGAAAATTATCTTTGTACCAAACATGCACATATATTATTATGTCCAGTAATTTTAAAACACGTTGCACTCTCACATAGCATCACTTTAGGAAAGGAAAAAAAGACTTGATCCCAATTTATAAATCACATTTACATAGCATTAATAAAATCACTTTTGTACTATTTCAGTAAAACTGAGGTACAAAGCATAATTTAATAAAATAATGAGCGAGGAAAGTCATTTACAGTGCCAACTAGAAGTTTAAACTCTAAATTCAACGGCCCCAAGGGCACTTCAAACACCACCTAAAATAACCGATCAACATCTATTAATTCTAAAAAAATGTTTAGCTATAAGTTATATATTATATTGGTTTTTCCCTTTTTACTAGAGTCACTCACTGAATGTATATAAAACAACCCCTTGGCTACATAAGATTAAACCAGGACTTTGCCAAAATTTATACTCTAACTTCTTCTTTTTTTAAATTCTTTTTCTCTCTAAAAACAAAATAATATAATTATTATTTGGGTTCGCTTAATGTGTGCCCTAAGGGAACATATTAAGCGCAGAAAAAAAGAGATGAAACCCACTAAATATTACTCGTATTTTTTTATATATTTGCACTGATTCAATGCATAGGTTCCACTAATATATTATTTTTTTATACATTAAATTCAATACAAATACATAAATAAATAATATTATGTATTGAATTCCGCGCTTAGCATGTGTCCTAAGGGCACATTCTAAGAAAATCCTTAGATATAATACCATAATGAATACATTATACATAATATATAATACAACCATTGACTTTAAACTTACTTTTTTCCTTTCAAATTTAGGACTCTGTCTTTTTTCTGGATTTGATTAGTATGAAATTAATCTCATGATAAGTTGAACAATGGATTAATATAGTGTTAACACGCAGGTTAGAAGTGTTTTCTCTCTATGCGTATCAGCACTGTATTGATCTATTGTTTAACTTACCAAAAAAATAATTGCATTCCTTTTTTCTATTTCAACTTGTGATACCTCCGAGCCACCACTATGATGCCCCCAAGTTTGGGGTCCTTGAACCTCGAATTTGGTGTTCACGGTTCATATACTCTAATTTCATTTACCACTACTCAAAAGTATTATTAATATATATTACATCCATTAAGGTTCAATATAATACAAAAGATATCTAATAAACCCCCAGGGTCATCAATCTTTATATACATGCAACATTACTAGGGTACATATTTCACATCTATAACCACAAAATAGATTTAAAACTACTAGCGAGGGACATTTCATCATTTCTTCATTCAGACATCTTTCCTTTACCTTTGTTTTTCTTATTTATACCCTCAGGTTTAACATCTTTGTCTGCGTCACATTAATTAGGCAAGAATGAGCAACTGAAGTGCTCAGCAAGTATAATGAATTGAATAATAATGCAGTATGAGGAAAAAGAATTTATAACAATAACGTAACATGATCTCATTTCAAATGGAAGAAAATAACTGATGAAATTATCTTTTAAAACATGTTAAACGAGAATTATACTGAGGGTCATAAGACCATTGAACATAGGTTAATCAATGGTAACATTGATAACCTGTAGGTGTCATAAAGACCATAAAACATTAAACCCGTACTCGAGGTGATCAGCCTCTCATACCTATGAATGTGCACATCATATTACCACATATCGCGGAATATCAGAATTTAAAGCATCCGACAAGCTATATTTCCTGAAATAGGGTTGTTCATCTCAGTTTCTAGGCGCACCAAAATAATTTAGTTTGGTTTAGCACTTAACAATAAAGAGTAATTTGAAATTTAATTGTATCAAAAGTCTAGACGGACAAATGGCATAAACTCATAATCATTAACTCACTAATCAACAATTATAATTCGTTAAAATTTTCATTTAAGAGTGAATGTGAATAACAATAGAGATTTTCAATTTTAATTGAACAATTTACAGTATCAATCGAAATCAATATTCAAGAAAGTGGAATAACTATAAAATTTAGAAAATATAACTCAATTGAGATTTTAATATTTAACATATGAAAAATGGTTCAAGATTAGGGTTTAGGAAATTTGCCTCGATATCCGATTACTAAATTAACAGCTAATTATCCTTTCTTGGACTACCTATAATCATAACATAATCAAATAATAATAATTTAGTAACTCACGATATTAATTTATGTAATTAATATCACTCATAACATAAATATTCTACCCGTCGGATCTATATTGGTGTTTATAATTAATTATAACCTAATTTGGTTATTTATTTTAATTGTGTCCTTTTTATGTTTTCATATATAAAGCTCTTAATTATTAATTGAAATTATTCCTCAAAATTGGAAAATTGTTAAATTTAATTTATAAAATATTTATATATATTTTTACTAATTTTATATAATTTTTAAATATTTATTTTAATTAATTAAAATATGGATGGCATTTTCGTAATTATGTTGAAAAAAAACGGACTGGTGGCAAAACCGTAAATAACCGGAATTCCGGTCGGCCGCGCATTGCGCAAACCCGCCCCTCCTCTGCTCCAAACGGCATCGTTTCTTACGGGCCGGTTACAGAAAATTACTCACCGCGCATGGCGCGGCTCCCTTTTTTCATCCCAAAAACGTCGTCATTTTACTCCTTGCGTCCGGAAAGTTTTGGTCGCCGTGCAATGCGCGGACTACCTTTAATTTTTATTTTTTCTTCTTTTTGCATTAGCAGTAACCAACAAGGAAACTCTTATACCAACTTCGATCCCATTTTTCACCATATAAACACTAAACATCATATAATTCATAAATACACATCCAAAAATTATCTAGAACAATTATTCTAATTATTTACAAATTTTACAAAATTATTTTATCACAATAAATACTAAAATAATCCAAATAAATAATTTTTATACCTTCCAAAAGCTTATAAACCTTCCTTTGAGGCTTATTCTTTCCATAGTGACACCAAAAATTTTCTTTCTAGGAAGTGGTAGAGTTCTGGTGGTGTGGTGATGGTGGAAGAAGAAGGAGCTAAGGAAATAATATAGTTTGCTAGTTTAGTTTAGTGATTGGTTTATAATTATTATTAATCTTTCCTTATCCATATTTAAGTATTAGATATATGTGAATTGATTTGAAACTTTACCTATACGTCCACCGACTTAAGTTAGGTCGGTAAAAATCATGCATGTCTACTAAATTAATGCATTACGTAATTATTTCGTGTAATAAATATTTTATATAATGTATATAAAATATTTATTTTAATTCACTAAAATTCATAAAATATTTTATAAATAATATTTATATATATTTTAAGGTACCTTACTTGATAAATTTTATACACGCATAATGACTTGTATGTAATTATATGAAATATTATATACTTCCAAAATTAATAAAATAATTCGCATAACTTAATAAAATTAAATTTTTCTATGTTTCAACTTTGTTATATATACATTACGTAAACATACATGTATTTTCTATTACTACATAATATATACATATTTTAGTTATTATATATATATATATATATATATATATATATATATATATATATATATATATATATTATGTATTATGTATTATAATAATTTCTTTTACATATTTAACTCACAAAAATATTAAATCTCAAAAAAATAGAAATAATTCTATTTTGCATAAACATACATTATTTTATTAAAATAAGAATTATCCATATTTATTTATTATTATTTTTCACTATTTCATATATTTTATATAAACTATACCATATAATTTTGTATAATTTATATAATTATTAACCTTTCCCTTAATAAAAAAATTTTCTTGTATAAATTATATATTTACTCTCATATAATTTATGTAATCAAAAATTCCTTTATATTTAATTATGTTTCCTTATATAAAATATATAATTTATTACTATATATTTTATATAATTAATACCCTTCTCAATAATTCCCACAAATTCACCATAATTATTAATTAATCTATAATCAATAATTTTGGCCTTGTTAATTCTCTCATTAACTTTTAATTTAATTTAGGATTAATTTTCAATATTAATCTCCCTTTTTATTGACACCATTCATTTAAAATTAATAACCGTGCAATAGAATATATTTATACATAATTAATTTACACAATTCACATTACCTACCAAATTTAAATAATTAAAATACACACATTTTATTTATTTAAATTTTTTATACGTCGTAATATCTTGGATATTACAACCACCTCCTCTCTGTTGTTCTCTAATTATAACCTCCCTCTTCTCTATAAAATATCAAAACATAAATTTTGTTAACCCTTGATATGTATACTACACGTAGATTAACTGACAAGTAGTATTTTATTTTTATTTTTTATCTTTAACATAATTATATTTTACTTTATATATTTACTTTAAAATTATAAAAGAAGCCCAAAACATATTTAGTCTTTAACCCATAAAAACTAATAAGGCCCAAAACTTAATAATAACTCAAATCACACAACTATAATAAAATTGCAATTATTTATCAATAACATCTGGGGCTTTACACTAATGTCTAATAAATTTTGTTGTGGCATATTATAAATAAAATGCAGAGATATTATTAATTTGCTAAAACAGACTTCACATTTTTTATTGGTAGTATTGAATTATACTATATTCTTAAATTCATCATAACTATTCATACCATTGATATAAAACTAAATACTAAATAATATAAGAGTTAATATGAAACAAATAATATATTTTTAAAATTCATAAAATTTGCAAAGAAGAGTAATATTTATAATTATATTATCTAAATTAAATTGATTCCCAGTTTTAAATGTTTATATTTTAAAAATTAATTTTAAAAAGTTAAAATAAAACTCATTTAATAAAATGAATAAAATATTAATTATTATGAGTGCACATTTTTCAAATATGAAAATAGGTACCCATATATATATACAAGATTTTCCAAAAATCTCCTGGGGGCGTGGACCCTAGTGCCCCAAGTGTAGGTCTGCGGTCTGCCCCTATAGAGATGAAACTAGTAGAAAATTTAGAAAAAACTTTTCTTTAATTTTTTAGAGCGTTGACTGACTTTTAACTTCTTACTAAAAAATAGATACGAAAACTTTACCGTTATGTTATCACATTTGGTCTCCAACCTTGAAATTAGGGGTGTACAACGGTCGATTTGGTCGATTTTATATATAAAAAAAAAACTAAACCATTTAAATCGGTTATAAAAAATTAAAAATCAAAACCGCCCAAACTCTTAGGCCATAATCGGTTATCGGCGTATTCGGTTATCGGTTGATTTGGACGGTTTGGTCAGTTTAAATCAGTTAAGCACGAGAACTCTAACCATGACGATGCCTGGTAACACCATAAGAATGAACACCTTCAGCTACTTCCGTATACAAATTTGCCTCCTTTGCACCATGTCCTACAGGGGTACTGAGTATCAAAAGCTGCAATTGCTATAAGTGGCAATATGAATATTGCTAACAAAAGGTTATGAATGTAGTTCAAACTTCAAACCTGCTCCAGTGCTCCACTGACACCAGATTTTGAGTCGATGATAATATTTTTCACTTCAATGAGGTTAGCCTGCAAGCACAAGGAAGCAAATAGGACAACAAATACAAGCCTTAGCTCAATATTAATGAATACATAATCAGATGTCTGTCAAGACTACTCAATCCAATTAGTAAAATAATATGTTCATATTTAACAATGAAAGCAGTCTAATTCATGAAATTCCTAATTCATGAAATGAAAGCAGTCTAATTTTAAAAATAAAATCATCAATACACTGTTATTGAGTTCCTATAGCTAAATATGATAGTATGATACTCCATTGCTCCTCCATATAATAAATATATAATTATATAAAATAAATTATTATTACAAAACTATATAAATTATATAATAATTTAAAATCATTTGGTTGGTTCGGTCGGTTCGGTCGATTTCGGTTTTTTGAGATGTAAAACCGAACCGGCCGACCTAATATCGGTTTTTTCGATTTGATTTTTTCGATTTTTCGGTTTTGTGCTTGTCGGTTTGGTTTGTTATCGGCTCGGTTTGGTGCGGTCGGTTTTTCGATTAATTTCGGTTTTGTGTTCACTCCTACTTGAAACTGAATATAAAAACCCTTAAAATTAATTTCTCTTGAATAAAGTTTTGTACCATTTAGTATCCCACATGAGTAGTATAACAATCATCAAGTTAAATGTTAATTTAATGTTTCCTTAATTAGGCTTAATTTAGTCCCAAAGTGAATCAAAAGTCAAGCCATTGATAATCATTACAACAATCGGCATCTCTCTGTTAGAATCAATTTCTGTCTACAAATTAATAGAACCAGAACCAACTTAGCGTCTTAAACCCTGCTTAAATAATGCCAAACAAACATGACAACCATCAAATGTTGGTATGCAATAATGTATGTAATGTCCTAGAATTTCCACATCTTTATTAATTAAATTATTAATTTAATTTCCAACGAGTTATTTTTTTTGAGATTATTTAAATCTTTTTATGTGATTAATTAATTATGTGATTAAATAATTATGTAATTAATTACTAAAATTAATTAAAGGGGGTCACTAATATGTTATTAAATTAGTGAACAAACCCTAAAGTTTTAATATCAAATTAATTGATAAGTTTCCTATTAATTAAATATTCAATTAAATTGAATATAATGAGTGAATTAAATATAATAAATTAATTAATATGATTATTAATTAATGTAAATAATGTGAAATATTAATAATAATATTTATTAGTCCATTTAGTAATTTAATACTAATGGGTTAGAATATTTAATTATTTATTCAATTTAATTATTTATTTAATCATGGATTGAATAATTAATGTTTAAATTATTAAATTAGCCCAACATGGGTCAATTAGTAGCCCAAATGTAGAATAATAAAATTTGTCAATTTAGTAGCCCAAACAATTTAATAGAAGCCCAATTGGTATTTTAAATTAAAGCCCAATGATTGGCCCACTTGGAAAATACTTAATTTAACTATTATTATTTAAAAAAATGAAAAGTGACTTGATTTTGGGACAAATCAAATGTCCATCAGCCGTGTGTAGGTGAGTGAGGAGAGAGAAAATGATTTTTTTTTTATTTTCTTTTATTTTTCATTTATTTAATATTAGGTTGCTTGTTTTGATTTTTGGGAAAGTCTTTTCCCACAAAATCCTCACCAACTTAGTATGGGTTAGCTAACTTGTGTAAGTATCCAATAGGTGCATGATGGGCTAAAATTATTAGATATAATTTATGTATCTAGTAATATTTCAAGTATACTTGAAATGTGAGATATACTTCATTTTATTTTTCAAGCAAAAGAAAGCTAGAGAGAGTTGAGAGAAAATTTTAAGTGAGAGCATAATATTTGAGAGATCAAGTAAGAAGAAGAAATCCTAAGTTAGTTCATGCCATCCTCCTTCACAACATATTTTGGAAAGAAGAGGAGAATAGCTATCAAAACAAGGTAGTTATTTTTAAACCCTAATCTTGCTTTTCTTTCAAGTTATAGTATAAATATTAGTGTAATAATTTCTATGGTTAATTTCATGCTATGTATGTTTATATAGTTGATCATGGGTTTAACTTATGTGTTATGAGTTTTATTGAATGAAAAACATGTATTTGGTTGTGTGAAAATAAATCTCAATATAATGATTAACTATAATTTTTGATAATATTTAGATTTGATGTTCTAATATTATAGAACATTAAATCATGAGAAAAACAAAGTTTGAATCACTCAAAATGGAGTTTTATACAAAAAGTTATGATTTATGGTAGTTTATGTGATGTAAAAATTTTTATAAAAAAAATATTGATATTAAATCATGAAAAATTAATTTTTCATGTTATAAATTAATATAAGATGATTGGTAATTTTTTTGGATTTTTATTGAAGAGTTAAAGATTTATTGAAGGTATATTTTTATTTAAAATGGGTAGCCGGAAACACTGTTCACGTTCTGTCGGAAGAAAAAATTTTAAGGGTTTCCGCGCAATGCGCGGACCACTGTTCACCGAGAAAACGCGGAGCCAAAACGGCGTCGTTTTGGCAGAAGGAAATTTTACTCCGCGCGTAACGCGCGGAAGCCAGCATTCGGGGTTACAAAACGACAGCGTTTTGACCCGTAAAAACTAAAACGCGCGCAATGCGCGGTAATAATTTTTCCGGGGAAATTACTTTTATGCCCCTCCGTGTTTTTCTTGGTAAAATTACCATTTTGCCCCTCCGTGTTTTCTTGGCAGAATTACCATTCTGCCCTCGGTCCGGTTTTTCAACTTATTTACGAAAATGCCATTCGGGTTAATTTTAATTAATTTAAATATTTGAAAATTAATTTAAAATTATAACAAAAATAATAATAATACAAAAATAATATTGGGGAGGATATTTTTCATAAAGTTTAATATTTAAATATTTTAAATATTAATCTAGTTAGCTAAACCATGGTTAGGTTAAATAAATTTATTATTTATTTATTATTTTAAATGTTAATAATAAATAAAGATGATAAATTAGCAATTATTATTTAATGCCTATTAAATAATATTTAAAGAGAGATAAAATTTATAAATTTATTATTTATTATTTAAATATTATTAAATAATAAATAAAGATAATTAGGTAATTAATTATTATTTAATTAACATTAAATAACGATTAATGGAAATTAAGTTATTAGAGGAATAATTTATTATTTAATTTAAATAATAAATAAGAATGATTTGATTATTATTTAACCTTAAATAATAATTAAAATTAATTAAATAATTAATTATTATTTAATTGACATTAAATAATAATTAAAGAGGATTAAGATTAGTAAACTATTATTTAATTTCCTTAATTAAATAATAAGTAAGGTTAATTACTTGGTTAATTATTGGTTGATTAACATTAAATTAAAGAAGGTTAAAATTAAGTTAATAATTATTTATTATTAAGTACAATTAGTTATGATTTATAATAACTAGAGTTAATTAATTAATTTCTATTTAATCAATATTAAATAGTAATTAAAAAGAGATTGAGTTAATAAAATAAATCGAATTTAATTAAACAATTATAATAAGTTGTTTAAAGGTTTAATAAGTGTCCAACACTTAAGAAAGATATTTTCTAACTTATTAAATTATTAACCTAAAATGATTAAGTGTCTATAAGGTTAATAATATTGTTTTGACTAATGAAATTTATGTGTTAGTACTTATGTGGTAAATAAGTTCGTTATTAAGCGTATAACTATGCAAATACGTCGTACTAATTATTAGACCGACTTTATTAATGTTAGGTCTTTCAAAGCAAGTTAGTTAAAGCTAGACAATTATTGTAGCTGAGCAAACAGGCAAGTTCTCTAACCCTACTCAATTATTATCGTTGAACAAGTTTCCATACTTGTATTTATTGTTAAAGCTTGAAGTGGTTTAATTATTTAAAATTATTCCACATCCATATTGTTTATAAAATCGCACTTAGTGCATTTGAAGCTTGTTAGTTCTTGATTCATGAACTGTATTAAAAATGTCTGAAGCTAATAGTTCAGCTAGACATTGCGTTTCTAAATTCAATAACTTGAATACTTTTAAAAGCTTATCCAAACCATTGTTGGGTGCGGATTTTCTTATATTAAGTCTGAGAATTGAACAACCCTAAATTAGGGGATTTTGTGTCGGGAAACCGACTTTGGGCGCCAGTGACTAAATGTAATGCATATACAGCGGGTTGAATAGGCTGATCCCCTTGAAAACCAAACAACTCAAAGGGTCAGAGGAAACTCTATTATACCCTAGTTAGTTCAGGGTCCTTAGAGACCACTCAGCATTTTAAGATTCAAATATTCTGTTTATTAAAATTTGAATCCTGTTTCATTCACAATTGTTATATCTATTGTTGAACCATTGATGATCTTTCCCATTCATTCATGATATATTAAATCTATATGATTGTTATAAACTTGCTGAGCAAACTAGTTGCTCATTCTTGCTATATCATGAACCATTTTTCAGATAATCCTGATTGCTCCAGGAAGGATAAGGGAAAAGGAAAGGCCAAAGCTTAAGTAGCTTATGCATGCTAGTTAGATCTTTATTTATGTATTTACGGTTGTTAAACCTTTTGTAATTCCTTATGATAGGAACTGTTTTTATGTTAAGGTTGATAGACCCTGGTATTGTAACCTTTTGAAGGGAACCAATATGTATTATTCCGCGATATTTAAATGCAATGTATGTATTTAATTGTTAGTAATGTGTTGAATAGTGAGAACCAAACTCGAGGTTATGGAACCCGGATTTGGGGTCGTCACAGGTTGGTATCAGAGCTGTAGGTTAGAAACGTTAGGATTTGCGAAACCTAAGTTATAACCTTAGTATTAAACTCATATCGAGTGCGTTAGGGGATGAATCGGGGAGATTCATCATGTTGTGTATTTTGGAGATGGATTGAGAAAATCCATCGAGCCGAGATGTACATGATAAAATATCATTTCATTTCATCAATGAATATATTTTATTGCTGTACTAACGTGTGTTATTGTTTTATGATATAGGATGGCAGAGATCGGACAGTCGAGTCGCATTGCTGAGGAGGACTATATTGATATCCATATGGATACTGCCCAGCCGCTGGTGGCTGCACCCGTAGAGGAGCCAGAGTCAGATCCTGAGGAGGGGGATCGTGTGGAGCCCGTCTGGGGCGGAGTCATGAGGCCTTACAGTGAGGATGAGGCAGAGTCAGAGGAGTCTGAGGAGGAGGAGTCAGCTGATGGCATGGGCACCACTGCCGCTGACATCATAGAGGGACTGACCGATAGGAACGAGGGGCTGGAGGCAAGGGTCCAGCATCTAGAGGAGCAGAATCTGACCCACCAGCACATGGAGGATCAGTATAGGGATACGCCTTATCAGTTCTCTGGCGAGAACGCAGAGCTGAAGGAGAGGATTGTAGGACTGGAGGGTCAGGTACAGGAGTACGAGGATTCAGTGGAGCACTTTGCGGTGCTAACTCATCAGCTGGTAGAGCAGGATGTAGAGCTGCAGGCTAAATTAGCAGTGGTTGAGACTAGGTTGGCAGAGGCTGAGCTGAAGGTTCAGCAGGTTCAGGCAGAGAAGGCCGCCATCCGTGCACACTGGCAGGAGGCGATAGAGGACCGTATAGAGATGGAGAGACAGCGGGATGCCGCTTATGGTCAGATAATTGAGCTAGAGGAGGAGGTCCGCGAGAAGCGGGTGAGGACGGATAGACTTAGCTACGTCTACCGATCTTCATATGGTAGGCTTCAGAGCAGGGTGCACTACTACCCAGCTGAGGAGGGCCAGTCTATGCACACCATCAGCAGGAGTGTGGTGATGGCCATCGGGGATGAGGAGTATGACGACGCGATCCGTAGGGGGATGCGCAGTCAGTAGTAGTAGTAGTTGTTTTCTAATTTCGTATGTAAATAGATGCAGTAGAACCCAACTTTTGTTTTATTAAAGGGTTAATATGTCACTAAATCCCAACTCTAGGAAGTTGTAGAATATGTCAGATCCCATCTTTTGTAGCTTCTCTGGGATAGAAGCATTTATAGCAGTATGCTTTTGATGTAAAGTGCTACGCACTCCTGTTTTAGCATATGAGTATAAATGCAGTTGAATTTATGTTTATATGCGTGTTGAAATAATTACTTGTATTTTAGCTAAACATTGTCTAAGATACAAAATAATGAAATGAAAAAGATGAAACCAGTATAATAATGTAAATTTTTGTTTATAACAGAAAATGCCGCCACGTAGACAACCACCAAGGAACCAGGGGGTAGAAGAGTCAGTTAACAACGACGCGGGGGGACACAACGTAGACCCTATGCAAAACTTTGTCGACATGCTAGCTGAGGCAATGCAAAACCGCCACCCTGTAGTAGCAAATCCGCCACCACCACCAAATCAGTTGGCGAATTTTAAAGATTTTAAAGCGGTGGGACCGCCAGAGTTTAGGGGAACGTCGGACCCGATAGAGGCCCAGTCATGGATAAAGGAAATAGAGAAAGCGTTCGTTATCGCGAGGGTAGCTGAGGAGCAAAAGACAATCTTTGCTACCTATATGATGAAGGGAGAGGCCAATTTCTGGTGGGAAGCCAATCAGAATAGGGCTGGCGAGGGGGTGGTGTCATGGACAAGATTTAAGGAAATATTCGATGAGAATTATTTCCCGAAGAGTATGAAAAGTAGGATGGAAGTGAAATTTCTAGAACTGAAGCAGGAAAACATGTCGGTACCTGAGTACGCGGCAAGATTTAATGAGCTGGCCAGGTTCGCTCCACATCAAGTGGATACGGAGGAACGCAAGGCCAGAAGATTCGAAAATGGATTGAGACCTTGGATATTCAACAAGGTAGCGGTACTGCAGATTGACTCATTCGCAACTTTGTTGGAGAAGTCAATCATTGCTGAAGGAGGAAGCGACGCATTAACCAAGTACAACCAGGAGAGAAACAAAAAGAAAAATGAAGGGGGAAGCAAGAACAGCAACAGTGGAGGCAATAATAACAACAATAATAACAACAAGCGCAAATGGGACAACAGCAGCAACGACAAGAGCTCGGGGAATCAACAAGGAAGTGTTCAGAAAAAGCCAGCATGCAATATATGTGGAAAGAACCACTTCGGAGAGTGCAGGAAAGGGAAGAATACATGCTACAATTGTGGTCAGGTGGGACATATTTCTCCAAATTGTCCCCTCCCAAAGAAAGTGAGATGCTTTTCTTGCGGAGCATCTGACCACCTGATAAAGGATTGCCCTAAGAAGAAGAATGACGGGGGTAGCGGCTACAGGGGCAATAACAACAAATTGGCTATCGGGGGACCGGTACCACAGAACAAGCCGACAGCCCGGACTTTCAATATGACGGTACAGGATGCCGTGGGGTCAAAAGACGTGGTGTCAGGTATTATTCCGATCAATAATATAAATGCATATGTATTGTTTGATTCGGGTGCTACCTGTTCATTTGTGTCTGATGATTTCGCTAGACGATTAGAGTTGCCTAGGGACAAACTAGAAAACTCAATGAACATAGAAGTTGCTAATAAAGAAGTGATACCGGTAGAGTACATACATAGAAATTGTTGTGCTGAAATCAGGGGTCAGAAATTAAATGTGAATCTAATTCCAATACGTCTGGGGGAATTTGATGTAATACTTGGGATGGATTGGTTGTTTAACCACGGGGCGATAATCGATTGTCAGAAGAAGTGCATACACCTTAAGACACCAAATAAGTCTAAGGTCGTATTTTATGGCAGCAAATCGTCAAGACAGTCTTCTTGTCTGACGATGATGCAGGCCAAGAAATTATTGAAGAAAGGTTGTGTAGGGTATTTGGCTCATGTGGTTGACACACAAGTGGTGAGTCCCGAGATGGAGCAAATACCAGTAGTTAGGGAGTTTACGGATGTTTTTCCAGATGTACTGCCGGGTTTACCGCCGGACAGGGAGATAGAATTTGTGATTGATTTAGTACCGGGGACAGCACCGATATCGAAAGCACCATATAGGATGGCTCCGGTAGAACTGAAGGAATTGATGGTGCAATTGCAGGAGTTGTTAGATAATAAGTACATTCAGCCAAGTGTTTCTCCATGGGGAGCACCGGTGCTGTTTGTAAAGAAGAAGGATGGATCGATGAGATTGTGTATGGATTATAGAGAGCTGAATAAGGTGACAATTAAGAACAAGTACCCGTTACCACGAATTGACGATCTTTTCGATCAATTGAAAGGGGCGAAGTACTTTTCAAAGATTGACTTAAGGACTGGTTATCATCAGTTGAAAGTCAGGAAGGAGGATATACCCAAGACGGCATTCAGAACTCGATATGGGCATTATGAGTTTCTGGTGATGCCGTTTGGACTAACGAATGCTCCAGCCGCATTTATGGACATGATGAACAGAATATTCAAGCAATACTTGGATAAATTTGTAGTCGTGTTCATTGATGATATTTTGGTGTATTCGAAAACGGAGGAAGAGCATGCTGAACACCTAAGATTGGTGTTGGAGATTTTACGGAAGGAGCGGTTGTACGCTAAGTTTTCAAAGTGTGAATTCTGGTTGGAGAGAGTTCAATTTTTAGGTCATGTTATTGACAAGGAGGGAGTTTCGGTTGATCCGGCGAAGGTTGAATCGGTGATGAATTGGGAGCAACCAAGGACGCCGACAGAAGTAAGAAGTTTCTTAGGGTTAGCGGGTTACTATCGGAGGTTCATTCAAGACTTCTCAAAGATAGCAACACCGTTGACCAACTTAACAAGAAAGACGGTGAAATACGTGTGGACGGAGAAGTGTGAGGAAAGTTTTCAGGAGTTAAAGAAAAGACTTAGTGAAGCACCTGTATTGACCTTACCAGACGATACAGGAGGCTTTACGGTCTACAGTGATGCATCGCACAAGGGACTTGGCTGTGTGCTTATGCAAAATGGCAAAGTCGTTGCGTATGCGTCCAGGCAATTAAAAGATTATGAGAAGGGATATCCTACCCACGACTTGGAATTGGCAGCGGTAGTATTTGCCCTTAAAATTTGGAGACATTATCTGTACGGAGAAAAATGTGAGATATTCACAGACCATAAGAGTCTGAAGTATATCTTCACACAGAAGGAGCTGAATATGAGGCAACGGAGATGGTTGGAATTGATCAAAGATTATGATTGTGAAATTCTATATCATCCCGGCAAGGCCAACGTAGTAGCAGATGCTCTGAGTAGAAAGAGCAGGGAGAAATTGTTCATATTGACAGATCAAGAACAATTGGTTCAAGAGATGGCTCGAATGGAGTTGGAAGTGAGAAGTCCAAACGAGTCAATAGAAGTCGAGGTGAGCCCAACCTTGTTAGATAGGGTGAAAGAGGCTCAAGACAAAGATGAGGAATGTGACAGAATCCGGAAGAGGATGACCGATGGAGAAGAGGTCAAGTTTAAAATTGATAGCATGGGATTGCTGAGATTTGAAAATCGTGTTTGGGTACCGCTAGTGCCTGAATTACGAGAGGAAATTTTGCAAGAGGCCCACAGTACGAGATACTCGATACATCCGGGGAGTACGAAGATGTATCAAGATCTACGTCAGCATTTTTGGTGGCCGAATTTAAAGAGGGAGGTTGCAGAATGTGTCAGCCGATGCCTAACTTGTCAAAGGGTAAAGGCCGAACATCAGAGACCAAGTGGATTGTTACAGCCGTTAGAAATTCCTGAGTGGAAATGGGAGCATATCACAATGGATTTTGTGGTAGGACTTCCAGCAACACATAAGGGATATGACGCAATTTGGGTGATTGTGGATCGGCTAACAAAGTCAGCGCACTTTTTGCCGATCAAGATCAGGTTCAGTTTGGATCAGTTGTCCAAACTGTACATCAAAGAGATAGTTTCAAGACATGGGGTGCCGGTATCGATTGTGTCAGACAGAGATCCGCGCTTCACGTCAAAATTTTGGAGAAGTCTTCAGGAGAGATTGGGGACACAGTTGAGAATGAGTACAGCGTATCATCCGCAGACCGATGGGCAAAGTGAGAGAACAATTCAGACATTGGAAGATATGCTCAGGGCCTGCGTAATGGATTTCAAGGGCAGTTGGGAAATCCACCTACCACTAGTTGAGTTTGCATACAACAACAGTTATCATGCGAGCATAGGTATGCCGCCTTACGAAGCTTTATATGGCAGAAAATGCAGAACACCTCTGTGTTGGGATGAGATAGGAGAACGCCGACTGTTGGGGCCAGAGTTGGTTCAACAGACGGTAGAAATTATCAAAGTAATAAGAGCTCGGCTAGTAGCAGCTCAAGACCGTCAAAAGAAATACGCCGATTTACATCGACAGAAACGAGACTTCGAGGTGGGGAGTTTTGTGTTCATTAAGGTATCTCCCTGGAAAGGGAAGATCAGGTTTGGAAAGAAGGGGAAATTGAGTCCAAGGTTCATAGGACCGTTCGAAATATTGAGAAGAGTGGGTGAAGTAGCATACGAGGTAGCTTTACCTCCTGAATTGGAACATATTCACAATGTGTTTCACGTGTCGGTATTGCGACCATACAAACCAGACTACAAGCACGTTATCTCCTATGAACCAATTCAAGTCGGGAAGGACTTATCATATGAAGAAGTTCCTGTTCAGATACTCGATAGGAAGGAACAGAAACTGAGAAATAAGATAATTCATTCTGTCAAAGTACTCTGGAGGAATCACGCCATTGAAGAATCTACGTGGGAATTAGAGGAGGAAATGAGGGCAAATTACCCGTTTTTATTTGAGTAACCTTATTTTTACAATTCCGAGGACGGAATTTTTATAAGGAGGGGAGAATGTAATGTCCTAGAATTTCCACATCTTTATTAATTAAATTATTAATTTAATTTCCAACGAGTTATTTTTTTTGAGATTATTTAAATCTTTTTATGTGATTAATTAATTATGTGATTAAATAATTATGTAATTAATTACTAAAATTAATTAAAGGGGGTCACTAATATGTTATTAAATTAGTGAACAAACCCTAAAGTTTTAATATCAAATTAATTGATAAGTTTCCTATTAATTAAATATTCAATTAAATTGAATATAATGAGTGAATTAAATATAATAAATTAATTAATATGATTATTAATTAATGTAAATAATGTGAAATATTAATAATAATATTTATTAGTCCATTTAGTAATTTAATACTAATGGGTTAGAATATTTAATTATTTATTCAATTTAATTATTTATTTAATCATGGATTGAATAATTAATGTTTAAATTATTAAATTAGCCCAACATGGGTCAATTAGTAGCCCAAATGTAGAATAATAAAATTTGTCAATTTAGTAGCCCAAACAATTTAATAGAAGCCCAATTGGTATTTTAAATTAAAGCTCAATGATTGGCCCACTTGGAAAATACTTAATTTAACTATTATTATTTAAAAAAATGAAAAGTGACTTGATTTTGGGACAAATCAAATGTCCATCAGCCGTGTGTAGGTGAGTGAGGAGAGAGAAAATGATTTTTTTTTTTATTTTCTTTTATTTTTCATTTATTTAATATTAGGTTGCTTGTTTTGATTTTTGGGAAAGTCTTTTCCCACAAAATCCTCACCAACTTAGTATGGGTTAGCTAACTTGTGTAAGTATCCAATAGGTGCATGATGGGCTAAAATTATTAGATATAATTTATGTATCTAGTAATATTTCAAGTATACTTGAAATGTGAGATATACTTCATTTTATTTTTCAAGCAAAAGAAAGCTAGAGAGAGTTGAGAGAAAATTTTAAGTGAGAGCATAATATTTGAGAGATCAAGTAAGAAGAAGAAATCCTAAGTTAGTTCATGCCATCCTCCTTCACAACATATTTTGGAAAGAAGAGGAGAATAGCTATCAAAACAAGGTAGTTATTTTTAAACCCTAATCTTGCTTTTCTTTCAAGTTATAGTATAAATATTAGTGTAATAATTTCTATGGTTAATTTCATGCTATGTATGTTTATATAGTTGATCATGGGTTTAACTTATGTGTTATGAGTTTTATTGAATGAAAAACATGTATTTGGTTGTGTGAAAATAAATCTCAATATAATGATTAACTATAATTTTTGATAATATTTAGATTTGATGTTCTAATATTATAGAACATTAAATCATGAGAAAAACAAAGTTTGAATCACTCAAAATGGAGTTTTATACAAAAAGTTATGATTTATGGTAGTTTATGTGATGTAAAAATTTTTATAAAAAAAATATTGATATTAAATCATGAAAAATTAATTTTTCATGTTATAAATTAATATAAGATGATTGGTAATTTTTTTGGATTTTTATTGAAGAGTTAAAGATTTATTGAAGGTATATTTTTATTTAAAATGGGTAGCCGGAAACACTGTTCACGTTCTGTCGGAAGAAAAATTTTTAAGGGTTTCCGCGCAATGCGCGGACCACTGTTCACCGAGAAAACGCGGAGCCAAAACGGCGTCGTTTTGGCAGAAGGAAATTTTACTCCGCGCGTAACGCGCGGAAGCCAGCATTCGGGGTTACAAAACGACAGCGTTTTGACCCGTAAAAACTAAAACGCGCGCAATGCGCGGTAATAATTTTTCCGGGGAAATTACTTTTATGCCCCTCCGTGTTTTTCTTGGTAAAATTACCATTTTGCCCCTCCGTGTTTTCTTGGCAGAATTACCATTCTGCCCTCGGTCCGGTTTTTCAACTTATTTACGAAAATGCCATTCGGGTTAATTTTAATTAATTTAAATATTTGAAAATTAATTTAAAATTATAACAAAAATAATAATAATACAAAAATAATATTGGGGAGGATATTTTTCATAAAGTTTAATATTTAAATATTTTAAATATTAATCTAGTTAGCTAAACCATGGTTAGGTTAAATAAATTTATTATTTATTTATTATTTTAAATGTTAATAATAAATAAAGATGATAAATTAGCAATTATTATTTAATGCCTATTAAATAATATTTAAAGAGAGATAAAATTTATAAATTTATTATTTATTATTTAAATATTATTAAATAATAAATAAAGATAATTAGGTAATTAATTATTATTTAATTAACATTAAATAACGATTAATGGAAATTAAGTTATTAGAGGAATAATTTATTATTTAATTTAAATAATAAATAAGAATGATTTGATTATTATTTAACCTTAAATAATAATTAAAATTAATTAAATAATTAATTATTATTTAATTGACATTAAATAATAATTAAAGAGGATTAAGATTAGTAAACTATTATTTAATTTCCTTAATTAAATAATAAGTAAGGTTAATTACTTGGTTAATTATTGGTTGATTAACATTAAATTAAAGAAGGTTAAAATTAAGTTAATAATTATTTATTATTAAGTACAATTAGTTATGATTTATAATAACTAGAGTTAATTAATTAATTTCTATTTAATCAATATTAAATAGTAATTAAAAAGAGATTGAGTTAATAAAATAAATCGAATTTAATTAAACAATTATAATAAGTTGTTTAAAGGTTTAATAAGTGTCCAACACTTAAGAAAGATATTTTCTAACTTATTAAATTATTAACCTAAAATGATTAAGTGTCTATAAGGTTAATAATATTGTTTTGACTAATGAAATTTATGTGTTAGTACTTATGTGGTAAATAAGTTCGTTATTAAGCGTATAACTATGCAAATACGTCGTACTAATTATTAGACCGACTTTATTAATGTTAGGTCTTTCAAAGCAAGTTAGTTAAAGCTAGACAATTATTGTAGCTGAGCAAACAGGCAAGTTCTCTAACCCTACTCAATTATTATCGTTGAACAAGTTTCCATACTTGTATTTATTGTTAAAGCTTGAAGTGGTTTAATTATTTAAAATTATTCCACATCCATATTGTTTATAAAATCGCACTTAGTGCATTTGAAGCTTGTTAGTTCTTGATTCATGAACTGTATTAAAAATGTCTGAAGCTAATAGTTCAGCTAGACATTGCGTTTCTAAATTCAATAACTTGAATACTTTTAAAAGCTTATCCAAACCATTGTTGGGTGCGGATTTTCTTATATTAAGTCTGAGAATTGAACAACCCTAAATTAGGGGATTTTGTGTCGGGAAACCGACTTTGGGCGCCAGTGACTAAATGTAATGCATATACAGCGGGTTGAATAGGCTGATCCCCTTGAAAACCAAACAACTCAAAGGGTCAGAGGAAACTCTATTATACCCTAGTTAGTTCAGGGTCCTTAGAGACCACTCAGCATTTTAAGATTCAAATATTCTGTTTATTAAAATTTGAATCCTGTTTCATTCACAATTGTTATATCTATTGTTGAACCATTGATGATCTTTCCCATTCATTCATGATATATTAAATCTATATGATTGTTATAAACTTGCTGAGCAAACTAGTTGCTCATTCTTGCTATATCATGAACCATTTTTCAGATAATCCTGATTGCTCCAGGAAGGATAAGGGAAAAGGAAAGGCCAAAGCTTAAGTAGCTTATGCATGCTAGTTAGATCTTTATTTATGTATTTACGGTTGTTAAACCTTTTGTAATTCCTTATGATAGGAACTGTTTTTATGTTAAGGTTGATAGACCCTGGTATTGTAACCTTTTGAAGTGAACCAATATGTATTATTCCGCGATATTTAAATGCAATGTATGTATTTAATTGTTAGTAATGTGTTGAATAGTGAGAACCAAACTCGAGGTTATGGAACCCGGATTTGGGGTCGTCACAATGTAACTCACTGCTAGCCCTTGAAATTATCCGAGTCATTTTCATCTTTATTCCACCTTACATATGCCTTTTTTGTTGGATATCATGATTAATCCTTCCCAAAAAAGATAAATTAATCAAAGATCGTGTAGTTGGATCTCCCTCACTCACTAATCTACTTGCACACAGAGAGAATGCTAAATCCATTATAAAACGCTACTATAAAAACAAGTAAAGCGGGTAAAAATAACATATTAATAGTAAGTTAGAACATGTTATTTCTGTAACCTTATTAATAAAAGATAATATAATAATTTCACTCGTTAAGTATTCTAAAAGTATATTAAAATCAAATTCTTAAAAAATTTAAACGATTAAGGAATGGTAACTGAAAGGTTTTTAAAGTCATGTAAGATTCTAATTCCTAACTAGAACTCTCATATTATAAATAAAGGATATTTCAATACATTTAAAAGACGCTATTCATTTTAATATTAGTTCTTTCCTTTCATATTAGTGTTTGGACTGAAGTATCGGAGAGTTTCCCAGAACTCCCCCAACTGATCCGGTGGACTTGGAGAGTCCTCCCAGAACTCCCTCAACTC
Source organism: Hedera helix (assembly GCA_947179155.2). Taxonomy (NCBI): domain Eukaryota; kingdom Viridiplantae; phylum Streptophyta; class Magnoliopsida; order Apiales; family Araliaceae; genus Hedera; species Hedera helix. The sequence continues at coordinate 11,456,501 of OX359283.1, forward strand.
TAAAAGACTTTTTGCAAGTTTTTTTTCCGCAAATTCAAGGTGCTCATAGATCAAAGTATCAACAAGTATTATGTTTTATCTGTTCCACACAAAAATCTTTTATGTAAATTTTATGAATATTAAAGATATACTCCCTCTATTACTAAATTTGATATCATTAATGACTTTTATAAAATCAATTGAGATATTAATTTTTTTGTTTCATTTAGTTTTAGTTAATACAATGTTGAATATTGTAAATTATTTAAAAAATAGTACTAAATTATAAAATTTATTGTTTTGTTGTTTATAATGAATTATATTAATTTTGAGTTTGAAATGTTTTAAAATGACTTTCAAAAGTCATTAATAATATTATAATTTGAAAAAAATTGAGTATTTTATTTCATGTATATCTCTTGCTACTTAAATAGTGCACGATGATAATGAAATTATAATTATGATGGTAAATTTAAAAATATTTTCTTATTTAATATTAAAAAAAATATACCCGTTTATTAAAAAAATAAAAATTAAAATAGACTTTTTATGTGAAACGACAGCGTAACTGTTGAAGTATCAAGACTAGGATTATGAATTGACTCAACAAATTAAGAGAATAACATGCACCGAGACGCGGCATAACGCAGCATACAATTAACCAAAAATATTTGAGACCCTTAATTTCAACTTTGATTCTTTTCACTATTCCCAACAGAAAGTAGCCAACCAGGTTGAGGAATTATTGCATCAACTCTCACAAATGGAAAAGGAAAAGCAACCTATAAGAAATTGCCATGGCATATTTCTCAAACCCCAGCTACCAAATATGCACCAACATCCTGAACAGGCATCTTTGCTTTACACTTCTCACTGATACGGTAACCTTATTTAGGAAATAATAATAAAAATTATTAATTTTTATATATTTTATTATTTATAGAGTTTTAATTCATTTAATGTATTTTTATTTTTTATTTAAGAAATTTAGTAGATTTAGATTTAATATTATTTTAATAATTTTTAACTAATTGTAGAAAAAATTAATTAATAATTTTATTATTTTTTTAAAAGTAAATTTGGAAAGTTATTTTTCAAAATAAATTAGAATAGTATCAAGGTTAATACTTAATTATGCTCAAATTTTTTCACTAATATTGTTATGTGAAATATTTTTTAATTTTATAGGACATTTCTTATCAAAGTTACTAATTTGGCTGCAAAAAATGAATCAGCCAATTAGAAAAAAGCACATCCTTGCTGCAACTGAGAGTTGAATCAGCGCTATAAATCTAGGCGATACTTATTAGGACAATTCAAAAAGAGGACATTACTTACAAACAAGTTGTGTTTATATAGGAAAGAGTTATAAGTTGTGTTTATATAATAAAGAGTTATAATTATATAATATTTGTAAGACGAGATTTATATAAAATGCAATTATTTGTTAAACGCAAATGTTTTAAAAATTAGACTAGATTGTTCGGTTAAATTGGTTGGATCGGGGATCAATTCTATGCCCAGTTCAGTTAATCAGTTTCATCAAAACCGGATTACATTAATTAATTACTGGTCCAACTGATCAAACAGATTGAATTTAAAATTATAATATTTTATATATAAATCCCTGTTTATCCACTCCATTGAGTTAGGACGCTTGTAATCTACGCAGCCATTAACAGGGAGCAAAAACATCACATAATGTAATTCCGTACAGGTAGTGCACATATAGATAGGCCACCATAGAATTGGTCCCAACAAGGTCAAATGGCTGGAGGAATATAAAATTATGACACCATTTGCTTTTGAATTAAATACTGAAAATTAATCTTAGTTGCTTGATCAAGTGCACCAGATAGAATGGTGTAACCAAATACTTAAAGTTGACTTCGGAAAATGGCAAATAGCAAATATGAAGTATACAATAATTTATAATTTAGTTTTAAAATTCTGATACCCACCCCCAACTAACAGTAAATAACCAATATTCTACCAATGGGAAAATCCGGTGAAAAAAACAAACGAAATAAACACAAAACCTCTTCTCAAATTGTACGAACTTCTTTTAAAACATATGACTTTCTGAATGTAAATAATATCTATAAAAATGAATTTTATATATTCTACAATGAAATACGGCGTGGGTGGATATATAAAAATCCAAATTGGTAAATAGGGTTACTCATGTTATGATCAACACCGATACCCAAGCCCAACAACCAATAAATAATCAATAGTGACCACAAGGGAAAATCCGGTGACCAAAATTAGACAGAACTGGTCACAAAAGCTTTTCCCAAACCGTACAATCTTCTTTCAAAATATACGGCTTTATAGTTGTAAATGGTATCTATACGGATAAATCTTATATGGATCGAAAACAATACATAATAATATTTATTTATGTATTTGCATTAAATTCAATGCATAAAAAAATAATATATTAGTGAATCTCATATATTAAATTCCGTGCAAATATATAAACAAATAAAATTTATCCTTATTTTACACGTTTAGTATGTGCCCTAAGGACACTTGCTAAGAGGAGTCATCTTATATATTATGTAGTGAAGTGTCACATGGGTGGATCACTCAGATTATGAACAGTTCCATCCACCTGAATATATAAATACATTTTAAAAGTATATTATTCAAGTTGACAATATGAAAATATTTAAATATTCTATTCGTTGTAAATTATAAGATTATCATTAACTTTTTAAAAGTTAATTTTATATATTTTTAAATTAAAAATGGACATGATTCTTTTAACTTTTTAAGACAATAAATTTTATAATTAATAATATTTTTTAGGTAGTTTATGATATTCATAATTGTATTTACTTAAATTAAATGAATTCATCTTAATTTTGAATTTGAAAATATTTAAAATTGACTTTTTAAAAATTAAAATTAATCTTATAATTAAAAAAGAACTAATTACTACTCAATTAACAGGGCCATAAACTGGAAAAGATAGAAACTAAATAAAGTAGACAATATAAGAGCAAGTGGGATTAAGGATATAACTTAGAGCCAAACACAAGGAATATATTTAGTTTGTTAGTTTATATATTTTAGTATATCTCTATTAGTAATTAGCATTTTGAAATATTAAATTATTATTTTTATAACTTTAGAGTTTTGACATAATAATAATAATAATAATAATAATAATAATAATAATAATAATAATAATAATAATAATAATAATATTGGTTTGTAACATAATTAAAAATGAAAAGAATATTTTTGTAAATATACTTATATGTATTTCAGAAGGAACAAGAATATTATTATTTATTAATATATACGTTACCATGATTAGAATATTTATGTATGTATACCTTTAGGTAGAATTTTGTTTAGAACGGAATAATTTCAGATTCGCCTAAGAGAAAGAAAATGTGTAAAACTTAATCAATTGATTAACTATTTATTTATCAATTCCTTTATTTTGTTTAATTAGTTCCGACGGAGGGAATTTAACGAGTCAGTTTTGAAGTATAATTTTGGGTATTACATTGCTTATTTCAGGTACGAATTTCGTACTCCTTCAGCGATACTCATTTGATTTTAATTTGTTTGTTTTGTTCTTCATTGGAATTTAGATATTATTTCGATATATTGTTCATAGTCAAATGAATATGATAGTTTTGTCTGATTTTAGATATTTGCAACTTAGCTTGTACTCTTTAGACTTATTAAGTATGGTTAATATTTATTTTGATTATGTAGAAACGTACATGCTAATATATTTGTGAGACTTTGTGTCAATTTGTTTTGGTTTAGCATGTGCGTATTAGAACACCTTTTGTGATATTGTGTCGCATTCGTTGTGACATGATATTTTTGTTATAAAGTACCGTAGGGTATACCTGAGCTATAACCACCTGTGGGGGTACCACAGACATGTCCTCTTGGCACCGAGACATGACACTTCCGTGGCAGTGTGATTAGTCCACGGCGTCTCCATTTTGTGTGCTCCAATGGGAGTTGGTCAATTGGTGTTTTGTTGTGGGAGGCATATGGGTCGGCCCTAGCATTTTGTTTTGTTCTGTTCTGCGATTTGGTGTTGTTCGTAGTGCCGAACACACCTTTTCGATTTTGTATACATTTTGATCTGCAGTCCAATGTGTGCCTGCCTGTGTGGCAGTATTTTGACTTGTCTTTGTGACAAGGTATATTTCTGTTTTGTTCTGAGCTCGGTATGAAATAAACACAACCATTCAATTCAGCCTTTTATGTTGTTCAGTAAATCAATTCAGTTCAGGAGATCAGTTTCAGTTCAGTAGATTAGTTCAGTTTAGTAGATTATGTTATTCAGTTCAGTAAGATTATGTTATTTAGTTCAGTTGATTTTGTTAATCTCAGTTTGGTTCAGTTGCTTTTGTTATTCAATTTTAGTTTTTATTTCTGCACTCTTTATTCGTACTGGGCATTTGACTCATGTTGTGTTTTTCTTCCGGCAGGGTTTGCAAGGGGATTCAAGGACAAGTGTGAAGAGAGTTCCTTTTTGTTTTGACATTCTGCTTAGAATTCCTTTATGCGTAGCCTCCCTTTCCACTAGTCGGGAAGTGGGTGTTACAGAGTTGGTATCAGAGCCAGGTTTCTTTCTTGTAGAAAACCTGTTTAGGTTTGACCTGTGAGTTATGGGTAGACATTTGGGTTAGGTTTTTGTTCTGTTTGAAATTATGTTCAGTTATTCTATCCGTTTGTATTCGAATTTGCCTGAAATCAAATTCGCTTTCGTCCGTTTTGTTTTGTCGAGGGCTCGTAAAACCATTAGAGGTAGTGGAGGCGGTGATAATGATGACAATGTTGGTCGGCACCACGAAGGACGTGTGTTCGCCTTGTCATATAATTAGGTGATAGATGCGCAATATTCTATTTCGGCATTCTTCTAGTTGGCAGTCGTGAAACTTTTATTGATTTCGACTCTACTCATTCGATTGTTTCGTATTCTTTTGTTCGGCATCTTGGTGTGCCATCTCAGTCCTTAGATTCTACTATGTCTATTGCTGCTCCGATGAGAAATTTTTTTTGTTCTCTGATTTGTACCGTGGTTGTTTCTATTAGTTTTGGAAATAAAGATTCGTGGGACTAATTTTCGGTCGATGCGTATGTACGACTTTTATATGATTCTTGGGATGGACTGTTAGAGCTTAGGTTATGATTATGTAGATTGCCTTTAGGCTTGATCTGTGAGTTATGAGTAAATCACCAGGCAAACATATAAGTTTTTCTCGATTTGGTTCTCTGTTTGGTTGGTCTTGATTTTGACCAAATGTTAATCTGTTTTGATTTGTAGTTGATATGAGGAAAGTGAGATAATTTGTCCAGGTTATTATTGTTATACAATGGAGTAAGGATATTAGTTAAGAATTGTGATTGGAGCATTAAGAAAAATAAAGTTATATTTTGTACAGTTAAAAAAATAATCATATATGTAATATGGTTATGATATGAGTATTTGTATCAGCAAGTATTTGATTTTGGAGAATTAATCGTTAGAGTGCTTTTAGTAACAATCTGTTATGATCTTAGACTTGAGGATTTGATATAGGTTGTGTTGGATTTATGTTAAGCTCGTGGATGATGTGAGGTAGGTATATTGATGAGACAGTATGATAAGTGAAAACTATTAAGTATGTATAAATGATCTCTTATAAACTTGAGTTATAGATATTCGAGGTAATTAGATTAATCATTGAGGCAAATGATAAATTTTGCAGTTATTTTGGAGTTTTGTTATATGAAGATTTTGTAATAGTATGAGAAAATCTTGGAATTTGTTGGACTAAGGTTTGCACTAAGAAATGATTGATTTACTTAAATGGTTATATATTAAGTGATGAAATTCTATAGATTTTGAGACCTTAAATAGTTTAGAGTATGCAGTTTGTTTATGCAGATAATGGAACATGACTTGGAGTTTAATATGGTGATTTAGATATTTTAGTGGTATATTATTTGGAGTAATAATATTTGAGAACTAATTTGAATTGAGATTGTGATATTTTGGAGTGCTTAAGGTGCTGAGGAAATTACTCAGTCTGCGTTTTATTGTCTCATTTGAGATTTTAGAAACGCAAAGTTGCATCTCAGTTAGTTTTGCCTTCATAGTCAGCTCACGTGTCTTAGTGCTGAAGAGTTATCATTATCATCTGTTGCATGTGGTGCACTATCCGTTTTGATAAGATTTTGGAGGAAAACTATTTCGTTTGTTTTGTGAAAAATTCTATTCGAGTGAAGTTTTTGCATCTTTTGATAATTATGTTCGTCCCATTTTATTTTTTTTGATTTCGGGGACAGAATCCTTTTTAAGGGGGAGATAATGTAATACTCGGTTATCTTTTTTTTTTAAAGTCCCACATCAACTAAATGTTAAACCATCTCTCATGCCTTACACTACATATAGGGCCTAACCCTTTTAGTTCAGTTCTCCAACATTTAGTAACTCCTATGTGTGAGAGAATTTTGTTGTGGGAGGGCCTTTTTAGTAAGGACCTCCTTAGTTAAAATTTTGGTGTCGAGGACGTGGGCGGACTGCGGACCTCATAATTTCGGGTATGTCTCTTTTTCATTCTTTGTGTAATTATTTAATTTTCTGTATTAGTTTTAATTTTATAGTTTTAATTTTTGTATGCTATTTAGTTTGTTAGTTTATATATTTTAGTATATCTCTGTTAGTAATTAGCATTTTGGAATATTAAATTATTATTTTTGTAACTTTAGAGTTTTGACATAATAATAATAATAATAATAATAATAATAATAATAATAATAATAATAATAATAATAATAATATTGGTTTGTAACATAATTAAAAATGAAAAGAATATTTTTGTAAATATACTTATATGTATTTCAGAAGGAACAAGAATACTATTATTTATTAATATATACGTTACCATGATTAGAATATTTATGTATGTATACCTTTATGTAAAATTTTGTTTAGAACGGAATAATTTCAGATTCGCCTAAGAGAAAGAAAATGTGTAAAACTTAATCAATTGATTAACTATTTATTTATCAATTCCTTTATTTTGTTTAATTAGTTCCGACGGAGGGAATTTAACGAGTCAGTTTTGAAGTATAATTTTGGGTATTACATTGCTTATTTCAGGTACGAATTTCGTACTCCTTCAGCGATACTCATTTGATTTTAATTTGTTTGTTTTGTTCTTCATTGGAATTTAGATATTATTTCGATATATTGTTCATAGTCAAATGAATATGATAGTTTTGTCTGATTTTAGATATTTGCAACTTAGCTTGTACTCTTTAGACTTATTAAGTATGGTTAATATTTATTTTGATTATGTAGAAACGTACATGCTAATATATTTGTGAGACTTTGTGTCAATTTGTTTTGGTTTAGCATGTGCGTATTAGAACCCCTTTTGTGATATTGTGTCCCATTCGTTGTGACATGATATTTTTGTTAGAAAGTACCGTAGGGTATACCTGAGCTATAACCACCTGTGGGGGTACCACAGGCATGTCCTCTTGGCATCGAGACATGACACTTCCGTGACAGTGTGATTAGTCCACGACGTCTCCATTTTGTGTGCTCCAATGGGAGTTGGCCAATTGGTGTTTTGTTGTGGGAGGCGTATGGGTCGGCCCTAGCATTTTGTTTTGTTCTATTCTGCGATCTGGTGTTGTTCGTAGTGTCGAGCACACCTTTTCGATTTTGTATACATTTGGATCTGTAGTCCAATGTGTGCCTGCCTGTGTGACAGTATTTTGACTTGTCTTTGTGACCATGTATATTTCTGTTTTGTTCTGAGCTCGGTATGAAATAAACACAACCATTCAATTCAGTCTTTTATGTTGTTCAGTAAATCAATTCAGTTCAGGAGATCAGTTTCAGTTCAGTAGATTAGTTCAATTCAGTAGATTAGTTCAATTTAGTAGATTATGTTATTCAGTTCAGTAAGATTATGTTATTTAGTTCAGTTGATTTTGTTAATCTCAGTTTGGTTCAGTTGCTTTTGTTATTCAATTTCAGTTTTTATTTCTGCACTCTTTATTCATACTGGACATTTGGCTGATGCTGAATGTAATAACCCGAATATTTAACAATATTTCTTTTAATGAAAATATTGAGGAGATTAATAAAGGTGGTAAAATTTAAAAAAAAAAAAACCTAGTTCTATGAGAAAGGTGAAAATAGATGGATAAATTTATTTTTTCCTATGTGTTAGTAAGAACCTGGGAGGTTCAAGTGTTGTAGAACCCTGCAAATTTTCTCTTGAAACAGAGATGCCTTAGAGGGGCGAGTAAATCAGTCATTAACTCAGGATGCGATTAGTGACTCGATAGATAAGAGAATTATAATAAAGATAATTCGCTAGGGTAAAACAAGATAGTATGATACCTTTAAAAATTCGATGAATTATTTGATGGATAAGATAAGCTAGGTTGTTGCGGTAATTCGATTTAAGCCAACCTAGTTGAAATGAACCTAAAAATTTAATAACGTTATAAATAAAATTTAGAATTTAAAAGTTTAAATTAGTGAATTAATGAACGGTGAACATTTCAAACCCTAGGAAAGGGTATTATGAATATTTAAATATTCGAGAATTTATTTTAAGATTGTTCAATCAAAGGGGTTATTAAACTAACGAACAAACTTAAGAAATTAATACCGAGCGAGTGGTATGTTGAGAAACCCAAATTAGGATTCAATTAGGCTTAATTAGGGCAAGTTTAATTGAATTATGTAAATTAATTAATATAATTATTAATTAATAATAACTATGTCAAATATTAATAATATTAATTAATAGTCCAACTAGTAGTTAAATACTAGTAGGCTAGCTCATATATTATTTTTAAACAAGTCCATTTAATTAATTAAATATGAATTTGTATGTTGGTTGTATTAATTTAATTAGGTAAGCCCAATAATTTATTTAAATTGGGAGACTAATAAATTAATGTTTAAGCCCAATGTTGGTAAATTAATTTGGTGTTATAGTAGCCCAACTAAGATGAATAGTAAGCCCAAACAATTAAATTGAAAGCCCATTTTTTTTTAGCCAAATTAAAAGCTTATAGAAGGATTTTTATTTTTCAAGTTAACTAATAAAAATAAATCAAAAATTGGGGCAATGTTGAGAAAAAGTGTGGAATACTCAACTTCTTTTGGCTAGAATTTGTAGAATGCTTGAAGTCCAATTTATATGCTTACAAGGTGTGTATGTATAGGTTGACTCCACTATAAATAAATCACTTGGTTCATTGGTTAAGAGTTTAAAAAGTTGCAAGAGAGAGCTTTTATATTGGTGCTAGTGAGTTGGAGTGAGTTCCAAGTGAGTTGAGTGAAATAGTGAATAAACTAATAAGTTAACTCAACCGAGTCGAGCCGAGTCAAGCCAACTCAACCCATTCTTAACCAAGAGAAGAGCTTAGAGGTTCATCTACTATTTTGGAAGGAAGAGAAAGCAAACACACAAAACAAAAAGGTTAGAAAATCCTAAAAATCTTAGTTATGCTTGTTATGTGATTAAAATAAGAAATAAATGGTAAAAATATCATCTTTATGTTCTTTAAGTCTAGATCCATGCTAGATATGTTAAACAAGTGTTTCATGGATTTTTAGTATGGATCCATAAGCATTTATGTGGAAAAACTTAGCAAAAGTTGTAAAATGATGTTTATCGAAAAACTAAAAATCGAGTAGCCTCATTCCCGGATTTACTGTTCATGAGCCGTAAGTCGGATTTTTGATCCATCAATTTTTTTGGATAGATCTTGAAGTTTTGTAAATTTTAAAACTTGAATGACTAAAATCCGAGTTAAAATGAATTAGTTATGATTTTTCTAGCAAAACACTCCACTGTCGGAAGTTTTACATGAATAGTCCGGTTCTAGTCTGATTTCGGAGGTCAAATCGTGTCCAAAAAATGAATCCGATAATGGAAAATTGTACTTCGAGAAGATACGAACGCAACGATATAAAGTAGAGCACAATCGGAGTTATAGAACTTAAGTTATTAAGGTTTTTGTAAGAGACCCCAAAAATGGACAGAACCTGAAAATGCTAAAAAACCACTGCCGGTTTTTTTGAAATAAACCGACCGGAGCCTTCAAGTGACCGGTTCACCCATTTTCCGGCTGGTTCCGGCGATGGTCAAAACTAGAAAGTTGTTTGGAATTTCGTGTACTATTTGCTAGAATTTAATGGTATTTTTATAATGTCAGTAGCTATTTTTCATAATTATTTAATAATAAAAGCTTACTAAATGTATGAAAAATAATAAAAAGTATTTTTAAATGTTGGAAAAATATGAAAAAATAACCTACTGATTATTTGAAGTGTTATATGTATGGAGATGGTATTATTTCCGAAAATTGGTATTTTTCATATTATTTATGGTGTAAATGTACACTAATTTGTGACTACCTAGCTAATAATTCAAGAAAATTATAAATAAATTGTTACTAAATATTAAATATGTTCTTTAGATATTTAATAACAATATCAACTTGTTTGGAGAAAATAAATTATTTATTTATTATTTAATTAGGTATTAAATAGTAAATAAAGGAAAGTAAATAACTAATTATTCTTTAATTAATATTAAATAATAATTAGAGTAAGATAAAGATTTTAAACTTTAATTATTTATTATTTAATAAGATTAAATAATAAATAAACAGGGTTAGGTAATTATTATTTAACATTAAATAATAATTACAGTTAAGTAAAGTTGATAACATAACTATTTATTATTTTATTTAATTAAGAGTAAATAATAAATAAAGATAGTTAATTAATTATTATTTAATTAACATTAAATAATAATTAAAGAAGGTTAATTGCTTACTATTTAATATATTAAATAGTAATCAAAGGATGTTAGAGTTAATAGTATAATTGTTTATTATTTAATTAATATTAAATAATGAGTATGGATAATTAATTAATTAATTATTATTTAATTCATATTAAATAATAATTAAATGGTAATTAAGTGGAATAAATTATTACTTAATCGGGAGAAGATTATTAAGTAATTAAAATATATTGATAATATTAATGATTAACTATTAAATGATAATAGTTAAGAATTAAATCATTATTCAATAATTAATAATGATATGTAATTAATTTAAAATATTATTAAAGAATTAATAATATTGTTTAACAAGTAATTAACTATTGAATAATAATAGTTAAGGGTTGAATCATTATTAAATAATTACTAATGATACGTGAGGATTTCAAATATTATTAAATGGTTAATAATATTGATGAACAATTAAATTATTATTAAAATGATTAATAATAATGAGAAGTCAAATAAAATATTATTAAAGGGTAATAATACTAGCAAGCAATTAAATTTTTATTAAAAGAGTAATAATAATGATTAAGGTAAACTATTATTAATAAGAAATTAATAATAGTAATGTTTATTTAATGTGTTATTTAACAATTAAATAACATTATAAGTTATTACTAATTAATAGTAAGGGTTTAAAATATTAACCAATGCAGTTAATATTATGATAAATCATCGAGTTAAATGATGTGATTAAGTTAAACCAAGGGTATGGTCCATTAGTGATTAATTAGTTGTTCGACCTAAACAGAAATAAGGTCCAGGCATTAATGCAGTGACATTAATAAATATCAGAACAACATAGTTTATACAAAAGATTTACGGTGTTGAATATGAAACATTGAGTCAAGTTAACGAGAGACTAAATTATGAAATTAACCCTATTAAATAAAGGGGACGATAAGAAGAAATAAATATCTTTAAAATAAGATTTAATATTGAGTCAAACTTTGACTGATATTGTGCACCGTCGATCTCACATACCGTGTAGGTGGTGCAAGGAACATGAAAGATTAGCGTAAGCTGGTTATGCAAGTCCAGACAAGTTTTTCAGAACGTGTTGCATTATGTGCCTGATTTAAAATACTACAAAATTATTATATGTGCATAAATTATTATGTGTAATAATGTGGTAATGTGCTTTTGTGATAAAGGTTAAAATAAACTGTTGATACGCAGTAGATGATTAAGTTGATTGCTCTATATATATTGAACTGTATGAAATTATAAATGACATGCATGAATAACATGAATCATAGAGTAAATGCAAAGCATGATAGACATGAGATATGTAGTCATTGTAAAGCATGAGATGCATGAAGTATGATGAAATATGTTTATATGTTATGTGAAACTGTTAGACTTGCTGAGCCGTCATGCTCACTCTTGCTTAAAATAAAACATTACAGCGCAGCTTGGGAAAACGAATTACTCTGGTAGAGGCAGACGAAGATTAACTAACGAGTCATCAAGATTAAAGCGTAGGTGCCTTTATAGTAAAACTTGCGATAGATTAAATTACCTTCATTGTGTAATATTTGCGATTAGGTAATGTTTTAATGTGCTACAGAATAACAAACCTAAATGTTGAAAGAACATGTATAGATTATTTAAAATCGTTTGCAGAGGTTGTCCTTTATGTATGAGGATAATAGATAGGGTAATTGAGTCACTATACATATGATCTCAAAGTTGTAATAGAATGTTTAAAGATTGCGATTCTGGAATGGAATAGAGTTGAAGGTTGTATTCAAACATACCGTTTGTATTCATTTAAGATTTAATACCTAGATTATAGTAATAATTGTATTAACTTATTGTTTATGAGTTTAATATAATTAGTTTAAACTCAGGATTGAGATTACTTTTAACGGACCAGATTCGGGGTTAAAGGAGTCCGAATTTGGGGTCGTTACAGTTGGTATCAGAGCTGATAGGTTATAGTTCTTAGGTAACAGTACCTTAGGCTATAATCGTGAAACTATATTGAAGGCAGTGAAAGAATAAACACATATGGAGTTTAAGCAATAAGAGTTGAATATATGAAATTTATAAAGAATAAAATAAAGTATATTTGAGGAGATTCAAAGGATGATATTCATGGACGTAGTAAAAAATGAATGAAAAATAATCAGGGAACACTTGATTCAAGAATTTAAAAAGAAGGATCGTAAAGTAAAATGAGTAAAGACGAGTGAGGAGATGGTAGAATTAAACGATCCTAGAATAAACAAGAAATTGTAAAGTGAAATTAATTGTGATATAAGATCACGGTGATCATAGTAAAATCATGGAATAGCAGATGGTCTGTTAAATGATTAAGAGGTTGTGTTGATAACATAGTGCTATAACAATGAAAATACTGTGAAATAGAAATAAGTGAACTCTTAAAGTGTTGAGTGTGATAAGGTATGAATTGACAAAATTCATATCAAGTTAAGAGAAGTTAGAGATTTGTGGGTTTTTAATTGAGGACTTATGAAAGTGGCTGAGTTGTACAATTCCTTTTATGGGCGGGGAATTTGTGCTTGGTTTTAGAACCGCTTAGCTTCCTATATTGATATAGTGGCGGAGTTGAACAGTCCTTTGTATGGGCAGGGGATTTGTTCTTGGTTAACAACCGCTTAACTTCCTATATTGATTAGTGGCTGAGTTGACAAATTTCTTGTATGGGCAGGAGGTTGTGTTTTGGTTTGACGACCACTCGGCTTCCTATAGTGATAATCAATTGAAACCTGGTGCCGCGCTATTCGCTATATGTATGTTGAGAAGGTGATTCTTTTCTCATGTGTATAACGGATAGGTAGAGGATGTTAAGATAAGTTCGTGTTCTGAGAACGGACACATATGGTAAGTTCGTGACTCATAGTCATGTGGTGGAGCCCCTCAGCGAATGGACGACTTTGGCCTGACTAGGACAAGCTTCTCAAACTATATGATTGTGGTAAGTTCCTGAGCCCAAATACGTGATAAGTTTGATGAATAGTGAGTGTGGGTAGAGTTAAGTAGCAAGATCTAAGCTATACTAGATATAGTTATTAAGCTGAAAAAAGTTGAGGAGAAATTTGAGGTATTTTGTGGTTTTAGGATATTCCAAATCTTCTAGCTATGATAGACCTTGAAATTCTTAAAATCGTGCTAAATTCGCACTTTTGTGCTTTTGAAAATATCAAAATGTGTTTTAGAAATCACTAATGCATTTAGTGCAAAGATGATAAACGATGGAGTCATCAATACAGAGTAGCCTAGTGTTGGATGTAATATAAGCCCACTATGGTATGATGTAGTATGACAAAGTCATAAAATGATTTTCAGTATTTTGGAAACGTTTAAAGAATAGTCTATGCTAATTGTTTCGGCTAGACAAATTGATTTGAAAACATCAAAATGTATTTCTAAAACGTCAACACACTGTGTGGTGTGTCTATGACAAATGACGGAATCCTCAACGTATTTTCTGTGAAGGTACGGTATCATGATATCATAAAGTAATTTGCACCATAATAATGGCGTCAAAATTACTATTGATAGAATCATTAACGTACTGTGCCAAAAATGCGGTATCATGAAGTCATAAAATAATTTTTCATTTTCACTTAAAATGGTTTAAAAAGTTCATGAGTTCATGGTTCATGAACAGTTTATTATGGTAGTCTAGGCCATTTGATTCGGCTAGACAACTTTTAATCTGAAGTGATGAACTTCGAAATTCTATTGCACGTGTGTGCTCGTGAAGAATTTTAAAGTTCCGATTGTTATCCGAACCATTATTAGTCTAAACTAATTGATTCGGCTAGACAAAGGTTGAGGTATATTTACAAAATTCAAGTATTTTTGAAAATTATGCCAAACCAAATTATTTTGGTGCGGAATTTTGTAGTAAGTCTGAGGTGAACAATAGCAGAAACAGATATATTTTGTCGGCATATAGCTCCAACTTCACTCGCAAAGATTAAACGTTATGCATGACGTATGGTACGATAGGGTGATTCCTAGCGTAGTATCTTTGGGGTGAAATTGTGTTTATAGTCTTATGACTATTAAGGGTTACAGTAGAAATACTTGCTAACTTAATACACAATTCATGGTCTTTATGACCCCTCAGTCATATTTAAAATTGTTTTTAAAGGAATTCTTTTGCTTCCTAGTTATTCAAATTCATTCACAGTTATTGATCAATTGTGAAGACTCCCAGGAGATGTTCCAATGTTCTGGACATCGAATGGGTAAAGGGGTAAGTGTGCTGATCGTCACAAAAGCGACCCGTCAGAGACGATACCTGACAGTCCCAAAAACGACCCGTCGGAGACGATACCTGACAGCCCCAAAAACGATCCGTCAGAGACTATACCTGACAGTCCCAAGAACGACCCGTCAGAGACAATACTTGACAGTCACAAAAACAACCCGTCAGAAACGAAACCTGAGCGATTTTCGTTCGTAACTTTGAACTGACCTATGCACGAATGTGTTGCATGTGGCATTGCACCATCTTAATATATGTGTTGCTTCGTTAAATATGTACTGTCATTTTCATGCGTTGGGTGCCTACTTCTTTATCATATTCATTTCATATTGCATTCCATAAACATGATAAAGAGGGGCAGCTGTAGACACCCAAATTTTGCACTTTTGCACTAACCCTGATAGGAGGGAAAAATCGTCACTTGACCCGACATACGAAAAGGAAGGTGGACCCCAACACGAAGCCACCACAACAACTTACGGTCAAAACTGCCACAACGAACAACGAGCATCAGGTTACTTGAGGCAAGGCAAACAGTTGATCTAGAAAAAACCTGATTTGATTACCAAAGACGACGAATGACCACTACGCTTACGGTAGTCGGGGGTCTCGTTCCCCGGTGAGTGAGGGGCTACCCAGCTCGCCGGTGAGCTGCCGGGGGTGTAAGGGGGTAGCGCCCCTGGAAGCCAAGCACAAAGAGCAATTTCTATATCAAGTAACATCCTTCCGAAATAATACAGCAAAATGATGTTTTAAGACTACGTGACATGAAAAATCGAGAAAAGGAAACCGGGCAGCCGCAGATGTATCTGCGGCTAACGACAAGTGGGCATTTTTCGTGGCTCGAGGAAACACACGGCAGCAGAGGCGGCGGCTCAGACGGCGACCGCAGGCAGCCGCAGATGGATCTGCGGCCAGCCGCAGATGCACCTGCGGCTGCTCCCAGTCAGCTATACAACGTCATTTGCTCGGCCGAGAGAAAAAAGAGAGGAGAAATAGAGGAAAGAGAGAGAGAAAAAGCGAGGTTTTAGAGAGAGAAAGCCACGGGTTGGCCAAAAAAGGAGGAATTTGATTTTTCTTTACTCAAATACTGAGTCAATCTCGTGTTATTTACTTGATAGTGAAATATAAGGCGCTTCTTGACGTATTGCAAGGTGAAAAATGATTTCTTTCTTGAAGTCTTAGTTTGTTTTATTATCATAATCTCTTGTTATTGAGTTGTTTGAATGTAGTATTTTGTTGTATTATTGAGGATCCGTGGATTAGAGATTATTAGTGAGGGTTTCGTTGGAACAAAATTTTCTCCTAATGTCCCGATGATATCCGTATGGTGATATGTAGTTCATTGTGTTAGCATGTAGTTCATAGTGTTGAGCTTGCAATTTTAGGTTTTTGGGGTATAGAAATAAATCTAGTGTCATTGAGTTTTTTCTTGTATGGTTGTGTGGTGATTTTGGATATTGTGAGCCTAGGAATGAAATCCTTGTGATCAAATTCCAAAGATGAACAATTTTTGGTGTATGTAGTCACGACAATGGGCCATTTTTGTACATATGTAAATATCGGGCCTTAAAACGATATCGAATCGAAATTGGGTTTAAGGCCCCATAATAGTGAAATGTGTGACTGTGGGTGTTCGGGGTTTATTTAGATGGCTCACATGCCCATGAATAGCCCCGGCACATTTTTGAATGCTTGAATTGAATTACGACATGAAAAGCGATTTCAGAAAATAAGGCAAACGAGAAAGATTTTCTAAAAAGTAAATCAAATTAGGGGATCAGAATCACAAGGCTAAAAAATCGAGAGTGTTAATGAACGTCGATTCCTATTTAACGAAAAGGCTGCAAACGTTTTCTTAAATATCATAAGAAATTAATTTTGTAAAAATAAACGTCTTTTCAGTAAACTTTGGTGCATAGGGTTAAAGAGCTCCTAGAAGTTGTCTTCATTTTATTTTACTCTACTGTCCAAAAACAATGTATAGTCTCGATTCCTATTTGACGAAAGTTTAAAAAACCCTTATTTTCTAAAAACGACACCTAATAAAAATCTCATTGCTTCCAATCTATATTTATTATAAAACAAAGTCTTTGCATTTAGGTCAAAAGATGTTCTAAAACACTTTCCAAATAAAGTACGTTTTCTATAAAAAATCAAAGCGGCTTCTTATGCAAAATTCACCACCACATTCATTTAAACACACACGCACTTACACATATGTTTTGAGATTTTAAAAGTATAGGAAAGCATCAAGATTGCGGTAACCGTACTTTCACAGAAGTCGGGGGTGCCTAACACCTTCCCCTCGCTTAAACAAGCCCCCGAACTCTATGGATCTCGCTTCGCAGACCAATTAATTAGGAGTCACATATGAGCCATTACGATTACGAAAACTAAAACTCGGATGAGTTGGTACGTCCATTTCTAATATACCAACTGGCGACTCTGGTCAAATTGGCTCATCATAAAAGTTGATTTTTCAGAACTCGTTGACACTTGTGCCGATCTTTTCCAAAAATCACATCGTAATCAAAAGGCTAAAATTGGAAAGAGTAATTATTAAAAGGAGACGATTTTCCCGGCGTCGACAACAGTTTAGTGACTAAATAACAAATTAATTATGAGATAAAATATTTCAAAATGATTATAAATTAATATAAATAGTATTATCTTATCCATCATTTTGCTAATAAACATAGTAGTACAAGTATAAGCGGGGTATAAACATGAAGCTTCTTTACGCAAAAATATGCACATCTCCAATCTCTATCTCAGTACACTACTGCACAAACCTACTTTTGCATCAGTCGCAGTTTTGTTCCTACTGCACCCAATGATTCCCTCATTCATTCTTGCCATTTATATATCTCTCCTCTTCTTCAACTCCTCTGCAACAAGTTCAAAATATATCACTCTAGTACAACTTTTATTACTCTTCCTCAAATGGCTCAATACATTTCCCCCCTTTTTGTGCTACTATTTTTTCTATCAAACACTTTTGAAGCCACCCCGGGTAGTAATAACAGAGAAACTCCGTTCTTCACTCTCCTGAAAAAGTCTCTCTCGGGGAATTCGTTGTCAGTTTGGGATGTTAATGGAACCAAACCATTTTGCAACTACACCGGCATTGGTTGCAATGATGAAGGCCATGTGATAAAGATTGATGTCTCAGGGTGGTCTCTGTCAGGCCGTTTTCCTGAAGGCGTATGCTCTTATTTTCCTGAGCTACGGATTCTTCGTGTAGGTCATAATAATCTACATGGGAGTTTTCCTCATAGTATCACTAATTGCTCTCGCCTCGAAGAGCTGAACATGAGCTCTGTTCAGCTCACTGGAACCCTGCCAGATTTTTCGCCCATGATAGCTCTGAAGATACTTGATCTATCAGACAATCTCTTCACGGGCGAATTCCCCTTGTCTGTTACCAACCTCACTAATCTCGAGGTACTAATTTTTAATGAAGATGTAGGATTCAACCTATGGCAATTGCCCGAGAATGTTTCCAGGCTGAAAAAACTCAAGTACATGGTGCTAACAACGTGCAAGGTCCGAGGTCCAATTCCAGCATCTATAGGAAACATGACATCTCTTGTTGATGTCGAATTGGCTGGGAATTTCCTTACCGGTAATATTCCAGTAGAATTGGGTTTACTGAAAAACTTGCAATATCTTGATCTTTACAATAATCAATTTGTGGGTGAAATACCCGAGGAGCTTGGAAATCTTACAGAGCTGGTAGATTTCGATGTATCTGTCAATACTTTGACCGGAAAGCTGCCCAAATCCATATTTAGCCTTCCAAAAATCGAGGTCCTGCAACTTTACAAGAACAGTCTTACAGGAGAAATCCCGGATGTGGTTGCAAATTCAACAACATTGAGAATCTTATCTCTTTATGACAATTTACTGACAGGAGAAGTTCCGAGAAATCTAGGTAAGTCATCGCCTATGATTGGATTTGACTTGTCGGAAAATCAGTTATCCGGGGAACTGCCTACTGATGCGTGCAATGGAGATAAGTTGCTGTACTTTCTTGTCCTGGATAATAAGTTTACTGGTGGACTGCCTGAAAGTTATGGAAAATGTGAGTCTCTTTTGCGTTTTCGGGTTAGTCAAAACCGTTTAGAAGGTTCAATACCTGAAGGGCTTTTAGGCCTTCCTCGGGTCTCAATCGTTGATTTGGGATACAACCGTTTGAATGGCTCATTAGCCAAAACAATTGGAAATGCTAAGAATTTGTCCGAACTTTTCATACAGAGCAACATGATTTCAGGTATTTTACCGCCTGAAATCTCACATGCTATTAGGTTGGTAAAAATTGATCTTAGCAATAATCTGTTTTCTGGTCCTATACCTTCTGAAATTGGCAACCTAAAACGGCTCAATTTATTGCTATTGCAAAAAAACAAGTTCAGTTCTTCGATTCCTGAATCCCTCTCGTCTTTAAAATCTCTCAATTTGCTTGATCTTTCTAGTAATCGCTTAATGGGAAATATCCCGGAAAGCCTCTCTGAATTGCTTCCAAACTCAGTTAACTTTTCAAACAATCTCCTTTCCGGCCCCATTCCTAAATCATTCATAAAGGGAGGATTGTTAGAAAGTTTTTCACACAACCCATTTCTCTGTGTTCCAAATTCCCTCGGTTCATCGGATCCAAATTTTCCTATTTGTTCAAAAACTTACAATAAGAAAAAGCTGAACTGCAATTGGGTGATTGGCCTTTCAGTGGGAATTGTTATAATAGGAGGTTTCTTGTTTCTAAAGCGTTGGTTTAGTAAAGAAAAAGCTGCCATAGAACATGAGGAAACCTTCTCTTCTTCATTCTTCTCGTATGATGTCAAAAGCTTCCACAGAATAAGCTTTGATCGCCGCGAGATCATTGAATCAATGGTTGATAAGAATATAGTTGGTCATGGAGGATCCGGGACAGTGTACAAAATTGAGCTGAACAACGGGGAAGTTATTGCTGTCAAGAGCCTTTGGAGTCGGAAAACAAAAGATCCTGCTTCAGAGGATCAAGTGATAATAGACAAGGAATTGAAAACTGAAGTTGAAACACTAGGAAGTGTGAGGCACAAAAACATTGTGAAGTTGTACTGCTACTTGTCAAGTTCGAACTCCAACTTGCTGGTTTATGAGTACATGCCTAATGGAAACCTTTGGGATACACTTCACCAACGAAAATGCCTGTTGGATTGGCCCACTCGGCATCGGATTGCGCTTGGGGTTGCACAAGGCTTGGCCTATTTGCACCATGATCTGATGCCGCCAATTATTCACAGAGATATCAAGTCAACCAACATTTTACTGGATGTCAATTACCAGGCCAAGCTTGCAGATTTTGGCATAGCCAAAGTTCTGCGAGCAAGAGGAGGGAAAGATTCAACGACTACGGTTATTGCTGGGACTTATGGATATTTAGCCCCAGGTAAATTTCTGTCCCAATCCAACTTTAAGTCAGTTTTTCAAATGGGGAAATCTAGAAATATAAATATATTTCAAGCATAAGATTTGAAGGAAGTTATTTGGGTTATATTTAAGGTGTTCCGACGTAATTATCTTGAATGTGCAGATAGCCTTGAAACCAGTAATATGCAAAAGTATGTATAAGTAGTTGTACATCAGGATTTCTAGATATTAATCCTGCTCATAAAATAGCAATACAAGTTTTGTTAGTTCTTAAGAAGGTTAATTTTGTTTGAAGACACATCCATCTAATAGTATGGTAAAAGAAAATTACATTCAAATATAACAAAAGAAAGCTCTTCCTAAAAAATGCATATTTGGTGTAAAATCTTTATTACTAGTTTAATGTTCTTATTTCATTTTCTGATACCAAATTTTGTTATATGTTTTGTGGCTAATGTTTCTTTCATTTTTATTGACAATATATCAGAATATGCATATTCTTCCAAAGCAACCACTAGGTGTGATGTCTACAGTTTTGGGGTTGTTCTAACGGAGCTAGTAACTGGGAAGAAGCCCGTGGAGGCAGAGTTTGGAGAGAACAAGAACATCATATATTGGGTGTCAACCAAGGTGGAGACTAAAGGAGTAATGGAGGTTTTGGATAAACAATTATCAGGGTCATTTAAGGACGAGATGATTAAGGTTCTTCGGATTGCCATTCGTTGTACAAATAAGTCACCGGCCCTTCGTCCAACTATGGCTGAGGTTGTTCAGTTGCTGATCAAGGCAGATCCCTGCAGGTTTGGTTCTTGCAAGTCATCAAATCAGGCCGAAGAAACAGAAAATTTGACCAAGCTTCCGAAGAACCCATATGAATTATGATAGTTTTAGGAGCTTTGTGGGCCAACAGGGTTACCAGGGAAGTCTAATCGCCCCAAGTTCCGCGTAGCAGTTACTATCGCTCCGAATCGTAGTAGTCCATTAGCATTTTCGGGTAACCATGATGTGGGGTTCATGTTGAAGTAGCATAACAGCTATAGACTCTTCAAAAGTAAACCTGATAGTATAGAACAACTTACCTCTCTGTTTGTCCAAGAAAAGTAGTAATACTAGATAGATTCTGTCCAATTTTTCTCTTGTTTTTTTCGGCCTATTGTAAGTATTTGGCAAATTTCTATAAATATAACTGCTTTATGTCTACGCATAGAATCTAAATAATTCCTTAGCTTTTGAGATTTCTGTATTTTTTCCTTTTTATCAAGCTCTTTAGATAATGATATGATCCTAACAAAAGGAGGCTCTAAAAAAGGCAGCGATGTTATTGAAGGGTGGAAGGTCCTGATTCGCAAGGTGCTTCTTTTTGTATCAAAGTGGGTTTCTGATTCTGCATATAAATAGTGTATGATTTGTTTGTGGAGGGCCCAATTCTCTTGACCTAACCATTGGAAAAGAACATTGAGTGTCATTGATTGATGATGAGCATCTTTGTCACCATTTGAGCTTTTGGTTGAGTGGGTAAACCATAGGCCTCTTTCTATCTTCCTTTTGCTTCCTCTTTTTTTGTACAAGTGTTTTATTGCTGTTCGAATAGATGTTCACCATAGATGGTGTGCCATGAACCTCCACTTACAAATTATATTCTTTCTTTTTCCTGTAGTGTTTCGACACCAAGGATTCTTCAGAATAAAAATTCTAAAATGGTCATAGTAACTAAACTAGTGTTGCAAAAATCGCTAGGCAGACTTGGACAATCTCGCTTATTTATTTTGCCCAGTATATATAATTGTTGTACTATATTGATATATAATAGATGCCATTTTTTAAAATACAAAAAATAAAAACACTTTTAAGGGTAAACAAATTCATTTCAAGTATCGTAAAGTTTTAAAACTTTTATTAAATGGATTTGGTTGAGGTTTGATCCCGCCTAGGCAGAGTCTATACACCCAAAATAGTAGAGAAACTGCATAGTGTCTAGGCTGGAATTAA
Source organism: Hedera helix (assembly GCA_947179155.2). Classification (NCBI taxonomy): domain Eukaryota; kingdom Viridiplantae; phylum Streptophyta; class Magnoliopsida; order Apiales; family Araliaceae; genus Hedera; species Hedera helix. The sequence goes on from OX359283.1 coordinate 11,478,992, forward strand.
ACGTAGCTATGCAGGCTTTTTTAGTACGTAGACTGCCTACACTAACACTTAACGGTACTTTAAGTTATAATTTGATCGAGTTGCAAGGATTTACATCTTTTTTAGAAAGCATATTGGGGGACAAGAATATAGCACGATGACACACGGGTATGCATTCGTGTGTGCAAGAATGTGTATGGCTGTGTTTTCTAATAAAAGTTAAGCGCATGGTGGAGTGCCCATAAATAAAAGAAAAGCTTTTTCAATGAAATAATTGTATCAATTATTAGCATTTACAACTTTTGCAGTGCACTGTACTATTTTCTGTGTAATGTATTTTTAGTCCCAAACATCGCGTTGATGAGCAAAATAAAGTGTTATTAAAATAAACTATTTATAGGCAAACAAAATTTAAGAGTACGTTTGAACTTTCAAACGCTCCATAACCGAACAAGTTAGTTCAGAGGCATAACCGGGGGGGTTATATGACCTCGGTAAGTCTAGAAAATTTATTCTTCAGCTGGTAAGTCTAAAAAAGTATATTTATGAACTATGATATATTGTTTGTGAAATAATTGAAATTATTGAATTAGGTTAGTTGTTGAAATTATGATAAAATGTTTGAATTGATGAATGATGAAATTATTATGAAATGTTTAAATTAATGAAATTATTGTGAAATACTATAATTAGGCAAAATGAATTTGAATATAAATTTGAGAAATTGTATATTTATGGTATACAGTATACTGATAGTATATTGATGATATAATGATGATATATTTATTGATTAGCAATTGATGTTTTAATTTATTCTAGATTATGGATAAATACTTGATCAAGCAACCAAGAACTGTTGATTCTTCTACTAATCAATTACCAAGTTCTGAAGCAAGTAGTGGTATAAAAAATTCAAGTGTGGAGTTCAATCTGAATGATATTGTTAGTGATCCAGGGTTATGTATATCGATTGATCGAGTTGGTTTTGGTTTTACCAGTTGCGACTACTATTGTTGAAAGAGTATTTTCTTAGATGAAAATTGTCAAGACTAATTTGCGTAATAAAATGAGAGACGAGTGGATGAATGACAGTCTGATAGTTTATATTGAGAATGATATTTTTTCAACAATTGAAAACGAACAAATTTTGAAACTTTTTTCAAATTATGCAGACTCGCAGGATACAGTTACCTCATCTCAGTCGTACAACCGAAAGAAGCACTCCAATCGTCAATAAATAATTTTTTTTTACAGATGTAGTTTGACCCCCTCTAAAAATATTTTGGTTCCGCCACTAAGTTAGTTCACAATAAAATGATAGAAAATAACAAGAAATTACATCTGGACTTGTTAGGTACATAGCTCTTTTTGTTGGATGGATCACCTACCCAAGAGAATTATAAGTCAAAATGATTAAGAAAAATGGTAAAAATTACAAATAATGGAACTAAGTTCACAAATGAGGAATGAGCAATAGTTTTAAAATAAAAATGATGAAAAAGGACATATTTACTAAATCAACAAAATAATGAACTAAACTAACACGTAATAAACTATCATTTCAGTTTTCATTGTTGAATGTGATCAGTGTGTTGATTCAGAGTTCAAAAAAGTGGTTAGGGGTGAGCATAATGCAATTTGAAGCAAAACCGCACATGAAACTGCTTAGGTGCAGATTGGTAAATTCAAAACTTCATATGAAATAGCTTGTGATTAGTACAGTGCGAATTTGAACAGTGCGGTGCGGTTTTATTTAGTGCGGTTTCAGTTCAAAAAATAATTGAAATAATTAAATTTTATGCAATTTAAATTAACAATTTAACATCACACAATATTAAATACCACTTTTATAACACACAATCACACACAACTTTACTTATAATGTTTTGTCTAAAGAAAAATAAAATAGAACCTAAAAACATTAATTCCAAATGTTTATACATTATAATAATACTTCTAAATATACTCCAATTTGACAATGCATAGTGCGATACGATTTATGGCATGTGATTTTGTCCAGAATTCAAACCTAAACTGTATTTGCTTTTTTTTAACTCACATAAAATCGCCATATACGTCGAAATCGTTGGTACGATTTCGGGAGCAATTCAGTTCCTTACTCACCCCTGAAAGTGGTACACCCACATTGACTTGTTTTAACGTATTTTGGGCATTTTTGCAAATAGTGTGAGCAATAAATTACAAACAAAACATATAATAACATGTTCTTTTCGTTTCACAAAGAGAGTAGCATTGGACAAAAGTAATTACACAAAAGAGTTGTTTTTTTATTATTAATAATACTATAAAATGACAAAATACTCTCAAGTTTGCCATGATAATGTCATTATCATGTCATTACTACTAATAAATTAGTACTCCCTCATTTCCGAATTATACGATTAATATTGACTATTTAAAAGTTAATCTAAGATATATTTTTTAAAATTTAAAATTTATATAATTCTTTTAAGTGTGAAAAATAATATTCGTATAACTAGTGTTACTTTTTAGATAGTTTATGACATTTCACAATTGTATCGATAGAAACTAAATAAAATTATGTCAATTTTAAATTTAAAAATATATGAAGTTAACTTTTAAAAAGTCAATAATTATCTTATAATTTAGAACACGAATAGTATTATTTTTAGAGAAAACAAAAAATAAAAATGCATTAATAATATTTATAAAATTTATAAATGAATCTCTTTTTGTGAAATTGAAAGGGATTACAATATATACACACAATCTTTGGATCAAGTTAATCACATGAATCATGATCTAGCTAGCTATAACCAAAATAGTAAAAGACTAGTAGTACAAGTAAATGATACTCAGCTGCATATTTCAGTGTATGTATCAGCACTCTTTGTATATATTATAAGATTATTATTAATTTTAAAAGTTAACGAAAGATATTTTTAAGTTTAAAATTTTATTGAAAATTATTGAAAAATATAAAATAATAAATTTTATAATTAGAGACATTTTTTAGTTAAATTCTTTACGATATTCATGAACTGATTAAAAAATTAAATAAATTTATATCTATTTATAATATACTTCTTTTGAGGTTTATTATTGATCTTATGTGTATGAAGTCAAGCCCAGCTTATAGGATTGTTAGACCATATTTGTTTTGGGCTGGGTCTGGACTGATTGGGCTGGACCAATTTTGAGACTGTTATTCAAAATTAAAATAAAGTGAAGTTCTTAATAAGTCACCGCGCGCTGGATTTCCTTAGCCAAAGGCCGTTGGTCGTATAATGACACTCATAGTGTTAATAGGGAAGCTATCTCTTCTTTCTCCAACGCATTTTCACATCAAATAAAATCAAAAAATATTAAAGTGTGGCATAAGAGAAAAAAAAAAAATCAATAAAAGTTTTCTAGTGTACCTTTGTTTTAGCTTTCAACCATTTCCTCTCCTCTCTCCTCTCTCCCCTCTTACATGAGCTGTGAAGAGCTCTAACACCTGATTGTTGGTGTTTATTCCAATGGAGGATTAGTCGAGCCAATAGCTACTATGCAAACAGTGGTGCTGATTTTGGGTCTGGAGGGGCTAAACTATTTAATAACAAATAGTTAAATAAAATTATATACAACTTTTGATAAAATGCAAAAAAATAAAATAAAATTGTATATGTGAATTGCATAAAAATCACAATAAATATTTTTCACTTCTATGTTATACTTTAAAAGAGGGGAAGAAGTGTCAAACATATATATGTACATGAAAACTTATTCAACCATTTGCTTACCTTTATGAATTATATTACAACAAAATAAATAATTTTAAAGACCTAATTTATGATTTCTAATTTATATATTGCACACAATTAATTAATTTTATATATTTTTGAAAAATAAATAATAAAAAATATCAATACAAAAAAAATTCACGAACTCAAAAAATAATATACTCATCACATTTCTTAACTTTAAAGATAAATTATGTAAAAATTAAAAGTAACTAGAGTGGTGGAGAGAGAGTCCACAGTAGAGTGAGTGTGTGGTAAATGAAATTTGAAAAATATATATATAAATAAGGACTAAACCCCTAAAACATATTTGGGAATAAAATAAAATTATTATTAAAGGATTGTTTATAAATTAAGAAATTAAAATTAATTACATACTAGTTGATAAGAAAATAAAAATTCGGGTGGGACCATGACCCGGCCCGAATTCTATGTATTGTTGCCATTGCATGCAAACTTGCTTGCTCTAGGCTAGACATAACAAATGACATGAAGTTTTGAAAAGAGCAGTGTACAATGACATAAAATATACACAAAAAAGTTCCTTAATTTTATCGTAATGGGAATATCTCTAATTCATCTATGATATATCTAGTGAGGTAAAATAAAAAATTTGATATTTTCATAAGCAAAAAATGATAGTTACATAAGGTAAATTTCACATTAATATTAAATAAATTTTATATTCGTGTGAATTTTTTTATATAAAAATATCAAAAAAATTTATCCCCTAAATAAATAGGACTAGCAGTAGTTGCACATTATCTGCTGGTATAGTTAGTTGCCTATCAGATGTGGTATTTGACATTGGACTGGCTTTCTTTACACTGTGTACTCTCCATTACGTTTTGTGTACGTCGAGCGCCTTAATTTCATGACCTTAGCTTACAAGGTTAACTTTACTTAGTAATGTATTCCTTAAACGTTCACTTTTTAAATGACACATAAATTAAGATAATAAATTTGTTCTTAATATACCCTTATTAAATTAATATTTTTAACTCATTCTCTTTCATTCAATATATAAATATGTATATTTCAATTTACTTTTGTTCACATAATTAACATTTAGTCAACTTTTTATTTTTTCAAGATGAGCAAATTATTAATAGTTTCACTTTCTCATAAATTAATTAATGTATCTAGAAATCGTGGATGGTATACTTAAAAAAAAGTGAGCAAAAAATATATTTAAAATTAGAACAATTAATTTGGAATAAATAAAAAAGAAAAAATTGGCATTTAATATGCCACGGAAGGATTGCTACACAGAGATCTTGTTTGTTCAAAAAATAGGACTCATGTAGCTGTGTAGGCTTTTGTGAATAAGAACCTTGCTTTTGATCAAAGCCCGTGATTAAAAAAAATGGAAATTTTATTCCAAATCATTATTAATTGCTGCTACATTTATTGTGTGGCACCCAACAAATTTGAATTTTACACTTCCTTTTGCTTATTTTCTCCTTTGACTACATGCAAATTGTGGGTGTTTTCTCACTTTGTATATCAGTATTATATTGATCTATTGTTCAACTTATCAAAAAATTAATTTCATGCTAACCGAATCCAGGTGTTCCCGATTCCTTTATAAAAAATCTTATAAGAAAGTCTAATCACAATAATTTAATTTAATAATTACAATAAATTTATACAATTTGAAGACTTGCGCTTTTAAAAGCTTCTCAATCAAACCAGCTCCTATTTTAATTTGTGCTGGACCAACCGATATACCAATAATCAATTTTTCAATAGACAAGATATTTCTAAATCGAACTCTTTCAAAGGGCATTCATTAACTTTGTAGTTCGGATAGTTGTCCAGACAATCTAAAGGTTGTGTACCGTGAGTCGTGACTAGACATGCACAGTAGGCCGGACTGGTCCGGCCTGGCCTGGGCCTGGTAGGCTTTGGCCGTTGACCAGGTCAGGCCGGGCTTTGACTTTTGGGCCTGCAGGCCGGGCCGGGCCGGGCTTCTCGATCGAAGTCTGGCCTTTTGAGGCCTGTAGGCCGGGCCGGGCCAGGCTTTAGGCCGGGCCGGGCCAGGCTTTAGGCCGGGCCGGGCCAGGCTTTAGGCCAGGCCAGGCCTTGGGCCGGCCCAGGGTAGGCCAGGCTAGTCCTTGGGCTGGGCCGGGTCAGGCCAGGCCTAAAAATGTAATCAACTAATTTTTAATGTGAAATATAAATATTAAATAAACTAACTACTATATTAATTAAATGTATTGACAAAAAATTAAAAATGAGTAATTAATCAATAATAAATAATGAGTCGGTTACAAATATTTTGCTTCAAAATATTTTTAAAATGTCTTCAAAATTCAAATCTTCAAAAAATGTATCTTCCTATCTTCAAAATTTATCTCTTCGTTATATCTTCAAGAAACATATCTTCAGTCTTAAGAAAAAATATATATCTTCAATATTCATGGATGTACAATTTCGTCAGTTTTTACTCTAACTTCGAGATCTTCTGAGCTATCTTGATCGTCTATTACATCTTGTACTATTCTTTATGCGGAAAAATAATCTCTATAATAAATGCATATCTCCAACGATTCTAAGCTAAGTCTACTTCTCTTTTCATCCAATACCCTGCCAGATAAAGAAAATTATTGATGAATTTATTTATCTAATTTTTTAAAAAAATTAATCTTGAATATTTGAGTAGTATATTTTTAGATAATTTATAATTATATTGAATCAATTTAAATTTAAATATATTTTAAAATTAATTTTAGAATACCTAAATTAATTAATTCTATTTTGAAACTGAAAAAGTTGTACAACATTAACCGGATTTGTCAACCAATTATGATTAGTACAATGAACAGAAAAGCCAAACAAAATTTTTCAAAGTTTATTATCTCCCTACAATGAACTATTTCTTCCCTTCATCCGTCTTTTTGCTGCTTATATATATCAAGTTATAGTCTATAGTTAAAATGAATTAGCTAGGCTGGGCAGGCTGGGCTGGGCCGGTCCTCTGCGTAGGCCAGGCCGGGCTTTTTTGTAGGCCGGGCCAGGCCGGTCTTCGTGGGCCAGGCCGGGCTTTTTCGTAGGCCGGGCCAGGCCGGGCTTTTTCGTGGGCCAGGCCGGGCTTTTTCGTAGGCCGGGCCAGGCCGGGCTTTTTGGTAGGCCGGGCCGGGCCAGGCCAGACTTTTACGTCAAAATAACAGCCTGTTCAAAGACTGTAGGCCGGACCGGCCCGGTCCGGGCTTTGACCAGGCCGGGCTTTGACCAGGCCGGGCTCAGGCCAGGCCAGGCCGGCCTGTGGGCCGTAGGCCTTTTGTGCATCCCTAGTCGTGACTAGAGGACTTGTACTCAAGCCAATTGCTGGGATGGTATTTTTTAGGGGATTTTGAGATATATTTTCTCTGTTCTAAAATATAATATTATTATTAATTTTTTAAAATTAATTTAATAGATTTTTAAACTCAAAATTAATATAATTTTTTTTTAATTTTAATTAAAATAATGATGAATATTATAAATTATCATTTTTTTAAAATTTTAATCAATACAATATTGAATATTGTTAGTTATCTAAAAATTATTATTCATTATAAAATTTATGATTTTATAATATTTTATAAATTATCTCTAATTTAAATTAAATTAATTTTTAAAAGTTAATAATAATTTTATAATTTAAAACATAAAGGGATATATATTTACTAGTAAAGTGATATTTTTAAAAGTTATTTTAACATAAACAATGAGCTAGACTCACGTTCAGGTGTGAGAGGATTTTTGAACATGACTGATGACTGTACTTGTGAAAATATTACTTAATTTTTTATTTAAGATTTTCTTACTATGATGATGTACGTAACGAGATCATCATACTCCAGGCGCTTAGCTTGTTCCGTGTTCATCACGTTCAACCAAACAGTAAATGAACACCATGAAACTCGTTTACACCTTTGCTTCTCAAGGCACTAGCATATCCAAGAGTCCTGGAAATTGAAACTTCAATAGTTTTATTTAGGCTATATTTCTCTGTAAAAATGATAAATGGGATAAAAAAATGTTTATAGTAATTTAACACAATTTTAGACTATTTTTTCTATTTATTAGTCCATTATTTTGTCTCATAGACTATTTTTTTTTATTTTTTTATTTTTAATGTCATTTGATAAATTAAAAGGGAGATTATATAATACTAAATTTTTACTTGGGATTACAATATATTATAAAATGATCAGAGAAATGGCAAAATATAATCTATGGGATTGAATAACCTACTAATCATGAGATAAAATAGTCCAAGTAATAATAAATTAGTACCGAAAGTTCTATCTCATTTTCACCGATCATTTTGACAAACAAACGTAATCTACGTCATAGCAAGAAGTGCTGAAGTCGCCAACTAAAAAATAAAATTTTTAGTCTCATTCATTATTTACTACTACAATTATTGTGTGGTACCCAACAAGTTTAAATTCTTTCAGGATCAAACACTTACCAACGTGTCAAAAACTTAAGATTTTAGCAGAGGCGCAACTTTATTTCCTTATTCTAGCGGCAGTGCAGATCCCCGCATTAAGCGGGGGATGGACATGAGGGGCCGCATTAGGTAACAGGTCGGGATGTTAAGCCCAGGGCAGTTAGTCACATGAGCGCCCAGAAGGATGCTGGGGCCCACAACCCCAACACCCCCACCTCGAATTGCTTGTGGCGTCTCAAACCCATGACCTCGCTTTGATACCACCTTTTAGGATCAAGCTAACGCTTACCACCGTTGTAGACACCCAAATTTTACACTTCTCTACTAATCCTGGCAGGAGGGCTAAATTGTCATTTGACCCGACATGCGGAAAGAATGGTGGACCCCAACACAAAGCCACTCCAGCGATTTACGGTCAAAGCCGCCACAACGGACAACGAGCATCCGGTCACTTGAGGCGAGGCGAACAATTGACCCAGAAAACCTGAGCCGACCACAAAAGACGACTGATGGCCACTCCGCTTACAATGTTCGGGGGTCTCGCTCACCGGGCACAATTATCAAATGCTACATCAAGTCGCAACCCTCCGAACTAGCCTCCCAGAACCCTATGGCACGCTTCCCAGGGAGTTCCGGACTGCAAAAATACAGCCTCCCAAAATAATACCGCAGAAATTGCCGAATTAAGACCGCGTGGCACGGAAATCGAGAAAAGTGAGCCGGACAGCCGCGGATGCAGTCGCGGCCACCGACAAAGGTGACAGGCACGAGGCTCGAGGACGGCACACGACAGCCGAGGTTCGGCGCGGACGGCTGCCGAGCCCAGCCGCAGATGCACCTGCGGCCAGCCGCAGATGCACCTGCGGCTGGTCTCGGCAGTCTATTAAGCGTCCAGATCTGCGTCCGAGAAGAAGAAAGAAAGAGAAAGGAAATAGATTTTTAGAGAGAGAAGGAGCGCGGGAGGAGAGAGAAAGGCTCGGGTGGAGGTGTTTTTTGAGTGATAAATTGTGTGTTGTTGCTCCAATAGCTTAGATTTGCTTGTAGTTTGGCTCAAATCTTGGAATATAAAGCTCGTATTGGTGTATTGCAAGGTGAAAAGAGTGTTCTTTTGATGTTTTTTTGTTTATATTAGTGTGTTGATGTTGTGTTTTGAGCTTGTGTAGTGTAGTTTGTTGTTGTGTGGATAATGATCCGTGGACTAGGGGTTGTTAGTGAGGTTTCCATCGGAAAGTAACTCCTCCTAACACCCTGATGACATCCGTACGGTGATATATTGTTCGTTGTGATAATAGATGGGTTGTAGTAATTAAGTTGTGATATTTGGGTTATATAAAGTGATAGCAAATGTTTAGAGCTTGTTAGATTTGTTTTAGTGTTGGTTATGCTGTGATGGGATGGTTGTGAGCCTAGGGAGGAGATCCTAGTGGTCGAATCCCGATGATGGACGTTTTGGGTGTATGTAATCGTGGCATAGGGTCCATGGCGATGTATTTGTAATATCGGGCCTTAACGCGATATCAATCGTGATCGGGTTAAGGCCCCGTGATAAATAAAAATATGTGATTGTGGGTGTTTGGGGTTGTCTGGATGGCTCACATGCCCGTGGATAGCCCCGACATGTTGTGGATGCTTGTTTTAATTTACGACTAAAAAAAAATGGTTTTCAAAATAAGGCAAATAATGAAGATTTTGTAAAAGTGATCAAATTTAGGATATTAGATTCACGAGGTTTAAAGGTTAAGTGTTTTGGGCAAATTTTAATCCATGATTGATGAATAGGCTTTAGTTGGTTTTAAAACGTCATAAAAAATGATTTTGCAAATAAATAAATGTTTTCATTAAACTTTGTGCATAGGGTTAAAGAGTTCTAGAAGTTGCCCTCGTTTTATTTATATTAACTGTTAGAAGGCAATGTATAGTCTCGATTCCTATTTGACAAAAGTTTAAAACTATTGTTTTCTAAAAGACATCTAAATAAAAATCCTCAACGCTTTCGAAAATAAAATCAATCTTTCTTATAAAAAGCGAAGCCTCGTCATTTGGGTCAAAGAACGTCCAAAACACTTTCCAGATAACATTTTTGCCATATAAAATAAAAAGCAAACTGTTTATACAAAACGCACCACAAACATTCATCTAGGCACGCACACACACGCAAACCACACATTTTAGGATTTAAAAAGGATAGGAAAATATCAAGATTGCGGTAACCGTGTTTCACGGAAGTCGGGGGGTGCCTAACACCTTCCCCTCGCTTAAGCAAGCCCCCGAACTCTATGAATCTCGGTTTGCGGACCAATTAATCGGAGTCACATATGAGCCAGCGATTACGAAAACAAACTCGGATGAGTTGGTACATCCATTTCAAAAATACCAACTGGCGACTCTGGTCAATTGGCTCATAAAAAATCGATCTTTCAAAACCCGTCGACATTAAGCCGACCCTTTTCAAAATCACATTTAATTCAAAGGCTAAAATTGGAAAGGGGCATTTTAATATAAAAAAAACGAGACGAGCGAAAATCCCGGCGTCGACAGCTGGCGACTCTGCTGGGGACATTAGAGGGCTTAAGCCGCATTTAAAATCCTGATGTTTTCCTATCCTTTAAAAATCTAAAAAATGTGTGTTTGCGTTATTTGCGTTGATTTACCTTTTGGTGCGTATGTGGATGGTGTGATTGCGGTTTTTTCAAGTCTTTACTTTATTAGCATCATATGCATTCGGTGAGGACGATGAATGTATGATTGAATGTATGTTGAGCAGTTCCTCCTCCTGAGGCAAACCCGTCGGATGTGGATTACTGGACTCAAAGGGGTGCTCCCCGGCGAGGCTCAGGAAAAGCATCCACTCAGATCCAATCCAATTGAAAGATCGGATTTATTCCCTTCGAGTATGTTGCGAAGATCTGGGAACCTTCATGCCGAAAAGCCCACGAGAGTAACTTAGGGTAGGTCAGCCTCAGATAAACCCAACGCACGGAAAGTCTCTTCATGCCCTTTTACGCTTTACGCGCATGATATCATACTGTAGTCAATCATTTTGTACCAACCAATTTTGTCAAAATAAAAGTACTAACCTCGGTTTTACAGGGACAGCTTGGAGAGCATCATAAATTGCACAATGTCATTACTTTGGATAAAATAAAGGGATACTAACCCTGTTTTGCAGGAAAATATTACAAAACTCAAAAACTCAAAAAATATTTGCTTTAGCATGCATCCACCAATGTCATTTCCCGAAACTAAACTTCGGTTGTTTTATACGCAGGATTGCTCCCCAAACCCGTCTCCGATCTAAGAAAGCCAGAGAATTAACAGTCGAGATGGCTGAGAACCCTAATCCTGACCTGGCTCCCGTATCTCGGGAAGAGTTCAATGCTGTGAAAAACCAAATGACCGAGCTGACCATGTTGCTCAAGGAGCATTTCAAACTAAAATCAGGGCCACAGCTCGAGGACCCGGCGGGGCCATCATCCCAAGGAAACTCACTGACCCCGGAAACTCCTAAAGTTGAGCTACCAAAGCAAGTCATTATCATCCCCGAAGATGAGGTTGCCAGCGGTGTTAGTAAGAAAATAAAGCAGATGGAAGAGGCCATCAAAACGATGAAGGGGATCGGGTCATATGGCAGTGTTAACTATTCCGACCTGTGCATCTTTCCGGGAACCAGATATCCAGAAAAATTCAAACTCCCCGAATTTGAAAAGTACAACGGGTCGGGGGATCCCTACACGCACCTGAAAGTATACATCGGAGAGCTAGGAGGATATGCTGAGGATGAATCGCTAAGGATGCAACTGTTCCAGAAAAGCCTGACAGGGGAGGCTAGGACGTGGTATGCAAGATTGGATAATGCTAAGATCCACAACTGGGAGGAGCTGGCCCACACTTTCCTAACCCAGTACAGTTTTCAGTCCCAGATGGCCCCGGACCGCTACCAGATGACCAAAATCAGAAAACAGACCAGTGAATCCTTCAGAGACTATGCTCAGCGGTGGAGGAGGATGGCAGCCCAAGTGAACCCACCCATGAGTGAGGCAGAAATGGTCATGACTTTCATTGATATCCAGGAGGCTCCCTATTATGAAAGAGTAATGGCGGGAATAGGAAAGCCTTTTGCGGAGATGATCAAGCATGGGGAAATGGCTGAGATGGGTTTGAAGTCAGGAAAGATCAGAGATCTCACAGCTCTCGAGGCTGTGGCTGAGCAAATCCAGAGTGGGAATTACGGCAGTTCATCCCGGAGACCCCAAAAGAGAAAGGAGGAGGATGTGTCCCTGGTACTGCAAGGACTATAAGGGAAAACAATGACCAGCCCCCCGGTCCACATACAAAGAAATGAGGCCCCGCGTCCATCAAATTTCAACAATCAGAGGTATGAGGGGCGTCGGAAATTCGAAAAGCCGCAAGAGAGGGAGTTCACCCCATTGGGGGATTCATTGGAACAGATACTGGCCCTGTTGGTAAGCCAGAAGAAGATTACCGAGCTATTGCCTCCGTCAGACCCAAAAAGCAAGAGATATGACCCTAGCAAGAGATGCGCCTACCACTCGGCATCCCCGGGGCACGACACCCAAGAGTGCTGGTCTCTCAAACACAAGATCCAGAACATGATTGACAACGGAGAGATCGTGGTGGAACAACCAGAATCCCCGAATGTAAAGGCCAACCCTCTTCCCGAGCTTAATGGGGGAGGCGTGAATGCAGTGGAAACCAGTGGGGCGGAGGGTCCTTTAAGATTGAGATACATAAGGAGGATAGAAGGAGAAATTGCTGTGACCAATGCCCGGGAGGATGCGCCAAGGGAACCTATTAAGTTGGTTGGAGTAATTCAAGGGACCAAAACAGAGCCTATCCGGTTATCAGCTCCAAGACCCCTTGTCGTAACAGCCAGATCACAATTGCCAGTCACCAACCTGAAGACTGTTCCGTGGAATTACGGGGAAAAAACCGTGGAAGAGGCCAGTTGTGCATCGGTCAGCTCCAAAGGAAACCCATTGTATCTACCAAGGCGGGTTTTTGAAAACACAAAAAGGGAAAACGGGAAAATATCAGAGGACAAAGCGTTGGAGTTTTGGGAGAAGATGAATCACGGCAAGGCAAATGTGGCCAAAACACTGGAGGTGCAGCCACCCCTGACATCCATCTTGGATCTTGCCTTGGCCTCAAATGACCATCATCAAGTATTAAGCAAAGTCCTGGAAGAGGCCCATGTCCCCAAGACAATCAGTACAGAAAGATTCAGCCACTTGGTGGGCCATCTGTTAGACAGCAATGTAATATCATTTACCGACGACGACATCCCTGAAGAAGGAAGGGGGCACCGAAAGCCGTTACACATTTCTGTCATCTCGGCCGGATATGTGATGAACGGAGTCTTGATTGATGGTGGGTCAGCCCTGAACATTTGCCCATACAATACTCTGGAGAAAATGAAGATCAACCCTAAGCGCCTGCGGGCCAGCCAAGTGGTGGTAAGGGCGTTTGATGGATCGAGAAAGGACACGGTGGGAGAAATTGAGTTGCCGGTGGAGATAGGGCCTTACACTTTTGACATCTCTTTCCAGGTGATGGATATCACGGCCAGTTACAACATGCTCTTAGGGAGGCCTTGGATTCATATGGCTGGGGCAGTTCCCTCTACCCTGCATCAGCAAATAAAATTCATCGTTGAGGGGCACTTAGTGACAATTGCAGCAGAATCTGACTACCCTGTCCCCTCTGTGAAGGGCATGCCTGTTATCCACGTGGACGAATCCGCCGAACCAATCAGCTATCAGGCGTTTGAAATCAGCACCCCTCAATACAAACAATTGGGAGCTCCGGAGTTAAAGCTTAAAGTGTCCCCCGAGCTCACTTTCGTTGCCCGGGAAATGATGGCAATGAACTTTCAGCCGGGGCAAGGGCTGGGCAAGCACAGCCAAGGAATCACCGAACCCATCAAAATACCAGTGCAGTCAGGCAAGGCGGGGTTGGGATATCACGGAGGTATCAGGCCGAAGAACTCATACAAGAAAATTCCCGTTCGGATAACCGGAGTCCCGATCCCGAGAACCAATGATGAACACTCCCCGAGGGTAGTTAAACCTGCATCTGAAGCAGAGGATAAGGTGGAGGTTCCCCCAGTCAAGGGATCGGTCCAGCAGGTGGAATTCTTGCAGGAAATCATGGAACAGTTTGAGAAAAAATGTCATCTCCCGGAGCAGTCAGGCCCCAGTAAAAAGGGAAAAGAGAAGATAACTGACGGCAAGCAGATCATGCCATTTATCAATTGGGCCGGGCTAGAGGTGCCCGAGGAGAGTGAAAATGAAGGCCGAGGCCAAGTTGCTGCAATTATTGAAGAGGTGCTAGATACAGAAACCCCCTCCATCACTAGCTATAAAACCGGAGTGATCCCCAAGAATTGGACCGTGCAGCCGGTAATATCCAGAAAAGGGTAAATGCAGGAGTGTCCGGGAATCCTGTCCAGTAGGGGGATCAAAGGGTTTTTAAGACGGTGTTTTTGTTTTTATGTATCTGCACGTCTATTTCATATTTTTGTCATGATTATTGAAAAAGGAAGTCATGTACTTAATGTTTATATATATGACAAATATTTTTGTTTCATGTCAGGTGTACCGATTTGAGTCATTCTAGCCTAACAAACGATTTTCCAAATTTGAAAGACGATTATGATTTTGATATAGAACTGGATTTCGATTTGATGGGAATTGAGCAGGACGAAGTAGATGATGACGACGCTCCCGACGAGATCAAAGAGTGGGTCGAGGACAAACCCAAACCCAACCTAGACCAAACCATCACCATCAACATAGGAACCCCTGAAAATCCCAAAGAGCTAAAAATTGGGGCAGACTTGACTCCAGACCAGAAAACAGAGATAGCCAAACTATTGAGCCAATATGAGGATGTGTTTGCTTGGTCACACGAAGACATGGTCGGTTTGTCCACGGATATTGTGGTACATCAATTGCCTATCAAAGAGGGTTTCAGACCAGTTAAGCAGAAGCTGAGGAAATTGAAACCGGAGTGGAGCTTAAAAGTGAAGGAAGAGATAGTCAAGCAATTCAAGGCTGGGATCATCATGGTGTCGACTTACCCAGAATGGCTTTCCAATATAGTTCCAGTGGCGAAGCCCGGAGGAAAGGTGAGAGTATGCGTCGACTATAGAGATCTGAACAAGGCAAGTCTTAAGGATAATTTCCCAGTGCCTTTCATACACATCTTGGTGGATAATACGGCTCAGTATGAAATGTATTCGTTCGTCGATTGTTTTGCGGGATATCATCAGATAATGGTGGCGGAAGAGGATCGAGAAAAGACTGCCTTCATCACCCCCTGGGGCACGTTCTGTTATAGACGACTTGCTTTCGGCCTCACAAATGCAGGAGCCACTTATCAGAGGGCCATGATGGCCCTATTCCACGACATGATGCACAAGGAGATAGAGGTTTACGTGGATGACATCATTGTGAAATCGAGGGCGGAATCTGACCATGTGACTCATCTTAAAAAGCTGTTTGAGCGGCTCAGGAAGTATAATTTGAAGCTCAATCCAGCCAAATGTGCCTTCGGGGTTCAGTCAGGTAAACTCCTTGGATTCTTGGTGAGCAATCGAGGCATCGAACTGGATCCGGCTAAGATCAGGGCTATTGTGGATATGCCAGCTCCCCGTACGGAGAAAGAGATAAGGGGATTTTTGGGGAGGATAAACTTCATCAGTCGGTTCATATCCCATCTGACCACCACCTGCGAACCAATCTTCAAACTGTTAAGGAAAGATGCCTCCCGGAAGTGGAACAGTCAATGCCAAAAGGCCTTTCAGACTATTAAGAAACAATTAACAGAAGCGCCAGTGCTGGTACCGCCAAAGGACGGAATTCCCCTTTTCCTGTATATATCCGTGAATGATATGGCGATGGGTTGTATGCTGGGGCAGAAGAGTGAATCCGGTAAGGAGCATGCCATTTATTACCTCAGCAAGAGATTCAGCAGCTGTGAACAGAATTACACACCAATCGAGAGAACATGTTGCGCCTTGGCCTGGGCTGCTATGAGGTTGCAGCATTACCTCCATGGACACACTACCTATTTGATCTCGCGGATCGACCCCTTAAAATATATATTTGAGAGACCAATGCTGAATTGTCGATTGTCAAGGTGGCAGTTAATCCTCCAGCAATTCGACATCCTGTATGTTACCCAGAAGGCCATGAAAGGGCAGGGAATTGCAGATCAGTTATCAGAGATGCCGATAGGGGGGATGGAGCCTTTAGAGACTTTCCTACCAGGGGAAGACATATTGTGGGTCCAACAAGCGAGGTGTGTTGACGAAGGGCAATTTTGGAAGATGTATTTTGACGGTGCCATGAATGCTGAAGGGGCTGGAGCTGGAGCGGTCCTGGTCTCCATTACGGGCGAGCAATACCCTGTCCTCACCAAATTAAAGTTCAGTAACTCGAACAATACGGCTGAATACGAAGGATGTATATTGGGACTGAGATTCGCCCGCGATATGGGAGTGAAAAGATTAGCCGTGTTCGGAGATTCAGAATTGGTAATCAGACAAGCGACTGGGGAGTATGACACTAAGGAGCTTCGGTTACTCCCGTACCACCGGTGTGTAGTCCGATTGATGCAAGAATTTGAAGATATAGCTTTCCGACACATTCCCCGGGGGCGGAATGACTTCGCCGATGCATTGGCTACCCTGGCTTCGTTAGTCCACGTACTCAAAGGCAAAGCCACCCCACAGATTGAAATAACAGTACAAAGTGCCCCCGCTTACGAAGAATACATATCGGAGTTGTCAGAAGATGTGGCTCAACCAAATCAGCCCTGGTATCATGACATTCAGAAATACTTGAGGGATAGATCACTCCCCGACCAGGCGAACCGAACGGAAAGGCAGAGAATCCAGAAGATGGCGATGAAATTCTATTTAAGCGGAGACTCCCTGTATAAGAGGGATGTAGGCTTGGGATTATTGCGATGTGTGGACGAGACTCAAGCACAGAAAATCATGGGCGAAGTGCACGGTGGAGTATGTGGGCCGCATATGAGTGGGCCAATGTTGGCCAAGAAAATTCTGAGAACCGGGCATTACTGGCTATCACTTAAAGCTGACTGTGACGATCATGTCAAGCGATGTTTCCAATGCCAAGCACACGGTAATGTGATGCATGCGCCTCCTAATGAACTACATTGTATGACTTCCCCTTGGCCGTTCTCCATGTGGGGTATGGATGTTATCGGGCCCGTGGAGCCCAAAGCGAGCAACGGCCACCGGTTCATTTTCGTCATGATCGACTATTTCACTAAATGGGTAGAGGCGGCTTCTTTCCCCAAAGTAACGCAGGAAGTTATAGTCAGTTTCATCAGGAACAATGTGATTTGCCGATACGGACAGCCTGAAATCTTGGTGTCCGACAATGCCAAGAATCTGAACAATGCCCTTATGAAGGAGTTGTGCGCCCAATTCAAGATCAAGCATCTCAATTCTGTCATTTACCGGCCCAAAATGAATGGGGCCGTGGAGGCGGCAAATAAGAATATAAAGAGAATCATGGCGAGAATGTCTGCCAATCATCGGGGATGGCCGGATTTGCTGCCCCTCACATTGTTTGCATACCGGACATCAGTGCGAACGTCCACAGGAGCAACCCCTTACGCCTTGGTATATGGGATGGAGGCCGTTTTGCCGGTGGAAATGGAGATGGCATCCCTCCGGATTTTGCTCGATGCTCGGATTGACGAGGGGGATTGGATACGAAGTCGATACGACCAGTTAGCCTTGATAGATGAAAAAAGGGTGGCGGCTATATTACACGGTCAGTTGTATCAGCAACGTATCTCTCGATCGTACGACAAAAAGATACGGTCCCGAAAGTTCAAGGAAAATGATTTAGTGCTAAAGAGGGTCATGCCCTGTCAAGACGAAGCCAAAGGGAAATTCGCTCCAAATTGGGAAGGACCCTTTGTGATCAAGAAAGTCCTATCTGGAGGGGCCCTTATCCTACAAGAAATGGATGGTGAGGTTTTCCCGCAGCCCCTGAACTCTGACTCTGTGAAACGATTCTACGCTTAAAAAAAAAAAAAAAAAAAAAAAAAAAAAAAAAAAAAAATTCTATCTCCCTTGCAACTCGAACTACGTAGGACCTGATCTCCCGACCTTGTGGGAGTACGTAGGCAGCTATCATGGCACGGTCCATTCTATACAAAATAATAAATATTGTCCCTATACCAAACCCATTTCCAGAAAACCCGAAACCTTACTTTGGACGAATACACTCAGCCGTCATGGCCCGGTCCGTTCTATACAAATAATAAACCTTGTCCCTATACCGAAACCACTTTCTGAAAACCCCGAAGCCCTATACCCTCCAAAACTTACCCAAACCTAGCCACATAATTAGCCCAAAGTCCAAGACTCACTTCGATGAAATCAGAGGGGCATGCGGCAATATCTGTGAAGTTCCAATCAAGACTTGAGAGAAGAAATAAGGCGATATATCGAAATCATAATCGGCTGGATAAAATGAGGATCCAATGGAGGGCGACGATGCATCAAAAAGGGAAATGACTAAAACCATAAATATTTCTCTATATATACAAAACATTTTGCTTACAAGTCTGTCTTTTAAATAAAAGTGATAAAACTGACATAGTCTGTGCAGGAAATAAAATCATCTACAGGTCAGAGACCAGCTGAAGCAGGATAGACAGAATAGTCGAGGCATCATAAATCTCCGGCTCACCCGCAATCTGCTGACCCATCATGTCAATCTGAGTCAAAAGAGCAGCAGCCCTGGTAACAGTCGCAGAATGGCCCTCCATGACAACTCTGACCTGCTCGACAACACTATCTCTGGCAGATAGGGCGGCATCACGAGCTAGTACAGCAACCTCCCGCTCCGCGTGGGCGTTATCCCTCTCAGTCTCAGTAGTACTCAAAGCTGACCGGAGCCTGGCACCCTCAATCATTAGTATCTGGATACGGTCCGCCAAGTCAAGGGAATGGGTATGTACCGAAGTAGAAACCTCTTCCACACCAGATCTGGGCGCTAATCCTGAAAGCTCCGGAGGAATGACCACATCTGAACCGGTCTCAACCGGAAAAGGTCCCCGAGGACCATCCAAGGCCCCAATCTGGTCAAAGTCGGCAATATCAGAACCTCCTCGCAACCATAGCAGATAAGCGGGTGTCTGACCAGGATGACTATCCCCGAAATCGGCCGAGGCTCGATGGGACCAAAGATCGTACACCCTCAGTAGCTCCCTCTCCGTCTGGGGAGATATGAGAAATCGGTAGTCAGCTGCTCCCGCAAAGAGATGGAGATCCTGCATCTGGTCAAACTGCCCCATGACAGCTAAGGGATGATAAGTCGTCACCCCCCTCAAGCCAAGGAGAGGGAGGAAATCAAAAGGTGGCACGTGAGTCAGGAAACTCTGGAAGGAGCAATAACCCGAATAGATCAGAAGATGGAAAGGCTCCTCAATGGCCGATAAGAACTCCCTCCATGAGGCTGTATCCGTGCATCGCCGGGAACGAAATGAGAACTGCATGGCCAGGCTGTGGCTGAAACAGAACCCGTGTCGACGAAACTGCCCGATGGGTCTGAGATGGCTCATGAACCATACATATAACAAGATAGAGCTTCCCCTAAATATGCGACCAGAGAAGGAATGACAATATGAGGCCGACAGGTAAGTCTCTGCTAATATCATGGGAAGAATGGTATGATCCTCCTGGAGAGCCTGCACCGCTGCGATAACCCGCATATCCATGAGGTCGTCCCCTGCGGGCATATACAGAGCTGATATGACACAGGCCATCAAAACATCCACTCTCAAAGCGCCCCAGCGCTCCTCAGATACTGAAAAATCACTGGAGAATCGAGAAAAGCTATCCACCGATCCGAATCTGTCAACCAAGAAGGATAGAGGGACGAGATGGCTCGAAGAGATCACAGATAACAGAGCTGTCCTCCGCAAGCCTGTGAAAGTCAGGAACTGACGGTGCATATGGCCTGAAGTAACCCGTGCGCAGGGACCATCCACGGATAAACCGGTAAAACGAGCATACTCCTCAAGGGTGGGAGTCAGATACTCCAGCCCAAACCTGAAAACCTGTCTGTCCGGGATCCAACAACTGAGAATGCCGTCAACAAAGCCCGGCGGCACCTGAAATGACAAAAGAGCCATGGAATGTCCCAAAAGACCCTCTGCGATGATACGATCAGAGGGTAGCAAACTATCCAGCCACAAGCGAAGCCTGCCAAGGATCCCTGAGGGGACGCGAGGACCCACGCGAACCACATCCAGGGATGACATCTGTAAAAAACAGTATCAAAAGACTATACAGGGGTCAATTTCTTTATCCACGTATATAATAAATCATGCATCATAAGGGCTATAAAGGAATAAATGGATCATCATAAAGAAAAGGTTATGCATGAAATAAAGATAATTCTGTACATAATACATGGGATGAGAAATAATAATGACAAATAAACCAAACAGGTGCAAATACAGGGGTCCTAGCCTATCGGAATCTAGCAGGCGCACTATAGGCCATCAATAAAGGTGTCATCATCAAACTGGTCCGCATGACCCACGTCCCCGGGAATGGAAGCCTCAGCGCCGAAGTTCAGATCGGGACAGGAATAAGGCGGAGCAGGGGCATCCGACAAGCCGGGAGCTGCGCCAAAGTCAGGTCCGTACGGGTCTGCAGCATAAGCTTCCTCAGGATCCCGGCCCAAGCTCCGAACGAAAGATGACAACTGGTCCACCTGCCGAGTCAAGGAAGCAATCTGGTCTGAGTGGGTGGGGGCCCGAACACACTCCATCCAGTCTGTCATCATCACCGACC
This sequence comes from Hedera helix, assembly GCA_947179155.2. NCBI lineage: Eukaryota > Viridiplantae > Streptophyta > Magnoliopsida > Apiales > Araliaceae > Hedera > Hedera helix. Next base: position 11,500,050 of record OX359283.1, read on the forward strand.
CATCAACCAGATCCCCAAGGAAGAAAGTGGCCCGAGTCTGAGGCCCAATGGTACGAGGTCTCCACCAGGCACTAAAACTCTCACTCGTCTGCGGGCCGTCGGACAGCATATATCCATCCTCCCCGGCTGTCACTGTTTCTGGGAGATGGGAATCCATGAACCAGAATCTCCGGGAAGGGGGAGCGAAAGGGATCCGGACCTCCCCGGAAACGCATCTGATGGCTCGCTCCCCCAAATACAGCTCCCAGCCACCATAAGTCAGGAAGGGAATACGGCGAGTGGACAAGGCCAACTCCTGGTCCGCAGCATAACCACCGGCGAGGCCAGCCGCCAGATGATCCGCAGTGTAAGGAACCCATGTCACGTCCGCCGAAGAAACCATCTCTAACTGCAGCCGGCAGTGGGAGAAGCTATCTGACACCGGGGTCTCCGCCAAAGTGCTGTGATGCCATCGACGACCCCGGGGATAAGTCTCTGGACCGAGGGTGGTAATCGGCCGCAAGCAGGGTAGCCGCTCATAGGCCCAGAACTGATAAACAAAGAAAATGGGACGTAAGTACCAAGGACGGCAAATGAATAAAACAAATAAAGCGGCTAAAGGAATGGGACTTACCAGCATAAAAGGATAAAACCCCAGCCAGGCATCTGTCTGCCCCTCTGAGCGAAGGCGAAGGCCATGGAGGAAATAGGCGAAGGTGAAGGAACCCCAGTCATAGTCCCCGATCCGATCCACATCTCGAGTAGCGCCGACGATATTGAAATGAATGGTCGAGGAGTTGTTCCCCAGAAAACAGCCCCTCATGATAGTCAGGAATAGACGCCGGAGCAGGAAGTCACGAGCGGAGCGGTCCTCGGGAAATGGCTCGGAAAGAGCCCCTCCAATGGCATCTACAGCCAAAGCTCCGGATCGGATGCTGCGGGCCTTAAAGACCTTATCCTGAGGAGTGAACCCCAACAAGGATCGAACGGTTACGGAAGTGATGTCCGGCTCCAGAGGAACACGGGGTCCGGAGAACTCCACCCCGGTAATATAACGCCAGTCCAGAGGAGTCAACAACAGCTCGCAGTCCAGTAGATGAAGCGACTGGGTCTGGTGGAACCAGCGCTCAGACAGGGCCCTCATATAGCCCCACGGACATCGACGAGGGGCAATAGTAAAGAAATGTCTGAACCCCCAGGAGTCTACCATTCCCCTATAGTCGGGATGCAACGCGTGGTAGAGGGTGTAAATGCTGAACCAGTTACCCCGAGGCTGGGTAAACTCAGGAACCTGTGACAGCCACCGAAACAGTCAGTCCCGATAATCTCACAAGGTTGAATGAATTTAAATAACGAATATACCTCGTTAGCCGCAAGGTAGGCAGAGGGGTGACGACCGAGGTCAGGACCGAGCAGATCCGGTATCCTAGCACGGGCCCCGGGTAAGGTCCGGCGCATGGGAGAAGGAGCCGCTGTGCCCGAGGGACCCGCCTCTGCCTCCGCTGGGGCGTCCTCATCCACATCAGGCTGAACGGGGCGAATAACAGACTCAGCCAGTCTACGGGAATGGCGAGTCAGGACTGGAGCTGGAGCTGAAGAGGTCGCTCTACGACGACGGACACCCGACGCTCGGGGCACTGAGGAACCACTGGGAGCATCTGGATCCATAACTGGAACGGTATCACAAAAAAGGTACACCCTTAGCTCAGTATCTTTCAAAAGTCTTATTGCATATTGCTAGAAATAATAGGGTGGCATAGCATGGTGTGAAAATAGAAAATGCATAAATAATGTCCCTAGCGGTGCACTAAATTTCCCGAAATTTCGGCAGAGTTTCGTTTGTAAAATGGACATCCCATGCACAATCAGGCATGTTTAATCTGGTCAGGCAACCAACAAACCCAGAATGCAAGTGAAAATAATGCCTCAAATGCATAAAATGAATAAAACAAATTTTCAAAATAATGAGGCATCTCTACGAAACCCGGTAGTTATCTATGCTACGGGCAACACAAATATCACATAATAAGCATGCATTGATAAAATTAAAATATTCAAACAAGCAAATGAATAGTCAAATGAAAGCGAAAATCAAAGAAAAAGGAGTTAAAACGTTACCCAAAGTGCGTAGACTGATTTAATCGGAGCAGAATTTCCCAAAAGTTGCCCAAAAGACGAAAAGGCTAGGTGGGGACGAGGAAAACCGAGAACGAGAGAAAAGAAAAGTGAGAAAGTGACTAGATCGTGAGGGGTCGCGATCTGAAATAGGACCGATCCTAGCCGCAGCTGCATCTGCGGCTGGCCGCAGATGCACCTGCGGCTGGTCTTGGTGACCCTTTTGCCTCCCTTTTGTTCCCCCGAGTCAACATGTAGCGTGTCACGTGATAAAATACAGGATTTTAAAACCACATGACCGATAAAAGACGACCCGTCAGATACGAGACCTGACCAATTGAAAAACGACCCGTCAGATACAAGACCTGACCAATTGAAAAACGACCCGTCAGATACGAGACCTGACCAATTGAAAAACGACCCGTCAGATACGAGACCTGACCAATTGAAAAACGACCTGTCAGATACGAGACCTGACCAATTGAAAAACGACCCGTCAGATACGAGACCTGACCAATTGAAAAACGACCCGTCAGATACGAGACCTGACCAATTGAAAAACGACCCGTCAGATACGAGACCTGACCAATTGAAAAATGACCCGTCAGATACGAGACCTGACCAATTGAAAAACGACCCGTCAGATACGAGACCTGACCAATTGAAAAACGACCCGTCAGATACAAGACCTGACCAATTGAAAAACGACCCGTCAGATACGAGACCTGACCAATGGAAAAACGACCCGTCAGATACGAGACCTGACCAATTGAAAAACGACCCGTCAGATACGAGGCCTGACCCATCGAAAAACGACCCGTCAGATACGAGACCTGACCAATTGAAAAATGACCCGTCGGATACGAGACCTGACCAATTGAAAAACGACCCGTCAGATACGAGACCTGACCAATTGAAAAACGACCCGTCAGATACGAGGCCTGACCCATCGAAAAACCGACCGTCAGATGCGATATCTGACCAATTGAAAAAAAACCGACCGTCAGATACGATACCTGACCAATTCAAAAACAACCTGTCACAGACGATACCTGACCAATTCAAAAACGACCTGTCACAGACGATACCTGACCAATTCCAAAGCGACCAGTCATAAAACAATACCTGACCCCTCATAACGACCCGCCGGAAACGAGACCCGACCAATGTTCATTCGTGACCTTAAAAAATAACCGCTACATGAACATATTGAATGTGACATCGCATCATCTGAACGCATGTGCGGCATCGTTAAATATATATTTGGCATTTCATGCATCGGGTGCCTACTTCTTTATCATGTCCATTTCATATTTCATTCCATAGACATGATAAAGAGGGGCAGCTGTAGACACCCAAATTTTGCACTTCTCTACTAATCCTGGCAGGAGGGCTAAATTGTCATTTGACCCGACATGCGGAAAGAATGGTGGACCCCAACACAAAGCCACTCCAGCGATTTACGGTCAAAGCCGCCACAACGGACAACGAGCATCCGGTCACTTGAGGCGAGGCGAACAATTGACCCAGAAAACCTGAGCCGACCACAAAAGACGACTGATGGCCACTCCGCTTACAATGTTCGGGGGTCTCGCTCACCGGACACAATTATCAAATGCTACATCAAGTCGCAACCCTCCGAACTAGCCTCCCAGAACCCTATGGCACGCTTCCCAGGGAGTTCCGGACTGCAAAAATACAGCCTCCCAAAATAATACCGCAGAAATTGCCGAATTAAGACCGCGTGGCACGGAAATCGAGAAAAGTGAGCCGGACAGCCGCGGATGCAGTCGCGGCCACCGACAAAGGTGACAGGCACGAGGCTCGAGGACGGCACACGACAGCCGAGGTTCGGCGCGGACGGCTGCCGAGCCCAGCCGCAGATGCACCTGCGGCCAGCCGCAGATGCACCTGCGGCTGGTCTCGGCAGTCTATTAAGCGTCCAGATCTGCGTCCGAGAAGAAGAAAGAAAGAGAAAGGAAATAGATTTTTAGAGAGAGAAGGAGCGCGGGAGGAGAGAGAAAGGCTCGGGTGGAGGTGTTTTTTGAGTGATAAATTGTGTGTTGTTGCTCCAATAGCTTAGATTTGCTTGTAGTTTGGCTCAAATCTTGGAATATAAAGCTCGTATTGGTGTATTGCAAGGTGAAAAGAGTGTTCTTTTGATGTTTTTTTGTTTATATTAGTGTGTTGATGTTGTGTTTTGAGCTTGTGTAGTGTAGTTTGTTGTTGTGTGGATAATGATCCGTGGACTAGGGGTTGTTAGTGAGGTTTCCATCGGAAAGTAACTCCTCCTAACACCCTGATGACATCCGTACGGTGATATATTGTTCGTTGTGATAATAGATGGGTTGTAGTAATTAAGTTGTGATATTTGGGTTATATAAAGTGATAGCAAATGTTTAGAGCTTGTTAGATTTGTTTTAGTGTTGGTTATGCTGTGATGGGATGGTTGTGAGCCTAGGGAGGAGATCCTAGTGGTCGAATCCCGATGATGGACGTTTTGGGTGTATGTAATCGTGGCATAGGGTCCATGGCGATGTATTTGTAATATCGGTCCTTAACGCGATATCAATCGTGATCGGGTTAAGGCCCCGTGATAAATAAAAATATGTGATTGTGGGTGTTTGGGGTTGTCTGGATGGCTCACATGCCCGTGGATAGCCCCGACATGTTGTGGATGCTTGTTTTAATTTACGACTAAAAAAAAATGGTTTTCAAAATAAGGCAAATAATGAAGATTTTGTAAAAGTGATCAAATTTAGGATATTAGATTCACGAGGTTTAAAGGTTAAGTGTTTTGGGCAAATTTTAATCCATGATTGATGAATAGGCTTTAGTTGGTTTTAAAACGTCATAAAAAATGATTTTGCAAATAAATAAATGTTTTCATTAAACTTTGTGCATAGGGTTAAAGAGTTCTAGAAGTTGCCCTCGTTTTATTTATATTAACTGTTAGAAGGCAATGTATAGTCTCGATTCCTATTTGACAAAAGTTTAAAACTATTGTTTTCTAAAAGACATCTAAATAAAAATCCTCAACGCTTTCGAAAATAAAATCAATCTTTCTTATAAAAAGCGAAGCCTCGTCATTTGGGTCAAAGAACGTCCAAAACACTTTCCAGATAACATTTTTGCCATATAAAATAAAAAGCAAACTGTTTATACAAAACGCACCACAAACATTCATCTAGGCACGCACGCACACACACGCAAACCACACATTTTAGGATTTAAAAAGGATAGGAAAATATCAAGATTGCGGTAACCGTGTTTCACGGAAGTCGGGGGGTGCCTAACACCTTCCCCTCGCTTAAGCAAGCCCCCGAACTCTATGAATCTCGGTTTGCGGACCAATTAATCGGAGTCACATATGAGCCAGCGATTACGAAAACAAACTCGGATGAGTTGGTACATCCATTTCAAAAATACCAACTGGCGACTCTGGTCAATTGGCTCATAAAAAATCGATCTTTCAAAACCCGTCGACATTAAGCCGACCCTTTTCAAAATCACATTTAATTCAAAGGCTAAAATTGGAAAGGGGCATTTTAATAATAAAAAACGAGACGACGAAAATCCCGGCGTCGACAACCGTGTCAAAAACTTTAACTTTTAGTAGAGGCATAACTTTATTTCCTTATAGTACCAGTGGCAATGCAGATCCCCACATTAAGTGGTAAACGGACATGAGGTGCTGCATTAGGTGCTAACGAGTCAGGATTTTAAGCCCCGGACAGTTAGTCCCGCGATCGCCCCAGAAGGATGCTGAGGCCCATAATCCCAACAAATTCTACACCTCTTCTTCTTTGATTATTAGTGACGCTTTTAAAATTCGTTACTTCGACTATTAGGGTGGTTCGAAAAATTAGGCTACTTTAGAGAATCTTTTAATTTGACAGTTAAAGTGTTCACTGTTCCTTTATGAAAAGTCTCGTAAGAAAGTCTAATCACCGTAATTTTATATTTTTACAATATTTTAGTACACAATTTAAAGATTTGCATTTTCAAAAACTTCAGAAACATAATCTAAGTCTTAGCAAGAAGTTCTGAAGTCGCCAACTAAGAAATAAATTTTTTAGTCTCATTCATTATTTATTGCTACAATTATTTTGTGGTACCCAACAAGTTTTAATTCTACACCTCATCTTACTTGTTTTCTCTTCTTCTTTGACAATTAGTGAGGTTTTAAAAATTCGTTACCTTGACTATTAGGCTGTGTTGAAAAATTAGGGTGCTTTAAAGAATCCTTTAATTTGACAGTTATGGTGTTCATAGTTCCCTTATGAAAAGTCTCATAAGAAAGTTTAATCACCATAATTTTATATATTTACAACATTTTAGTACATAGTTTAAATATTCGCATTTTCAAAAACATCACAAACGTAATCTAAGTCTTTAGCAAAAAGTGTTGAAATCGTCAACTAAAAAATAAAAAAATTAGTATCATTCATTATTTGCAGCTACAATTATTTTGTGGTACCCAACAACTTTAAATTCTACACCTCCCGTGATAGGGTTAAATTATACGATATTTTTATTCCCTAATACTTAGTTTTTATATTTATTGTGTGCTTAAATGTTTAATTATTTAGCTTATTTTGATTTTAATAGGTTTTATAGGATTTTAGTTAATTTAGGTAATTTTATAGTATTTTTATATTTTTTTTATTTATGTGTTTTTATTTATTTTTAGTATTTTAGGAATTTTATTTATCATTATACATTATTATTATTATTATTAGTATTTTTATATTATTTTTATTTATTTTATATTTTATTTTGTAGGAAAAATAAGCTTGGGGGCAAATCTGTAAATTCTGCAAAAATTTAAATGACAATTTCGTAGTTAATCAGCTTTGGTGGCAGAATCGTAATTAAGTGAAAAGAGGCCGACCGCGCAATGTGCCCGTCTGTATGGAAGCAAGGGAGCAATGATGCCGTTTGGGCGATAAGTGAAAGAAGTCTGCGCAATGCGCGCAGTGATGCGGAACAGCAGCAAGAAAATGAACAAAACGACATCGTTTAGATCTTCTGCCCGCGCAATGCGCGACGGTTGGCGGTTGACTTGGTCAAGGGACGCGGAGGGGCTGTTTGGCAGACGCATTAATGCACAGAAATGGATTATTTCGCGAATTTTGCTATTTTTTGATTTCAAATTGAATTTTAATTCCAATTAAGATTAGGATAATAATTATTTTATTTTTCTTTTATTTTTAATTGTAAATCTTATTAGGGTTTGGACAAGTTAGAGAACTATAAATAGAGGGTCAATCTCTCATTATTCATTGTAAATTTTTTGGAGATCTTTCTTCTAATTTCTTGGAGAGAGCTTTTCAACTAGTGGAGATTTATTTGAAGCATGTCAGGCTAAGTTTTTATTTTCAGTTCTAAAGGGATGTTGAACCTTATTTTTAATTGATGTTTTAATTGAGTTTTATAATCTATTCTTTCATGCATGAGATTTATTCTTGATAATCTGTTTTAATTATTTTATGATATTTGTTTGATTAATTTGATAAGGGTCTGTTAAGTTATTCAATAATTTATCATAAGCTAGATTAAGATTTAATATTAAGCAAACGATATTTTATCTGATCATAAGTAGCAATTAATAATATTTGATTGTGGACAAACTTTTGAATATTGTTATGATTATCAAGATGACAAGTTAAATAATCTGCGTTGTTATGATTGTTGCTTGGAATAATCTAATTCTCTAATTTTTAATGCAACTGTTATATTAAATCTAGACTGATAGTTCTAGATTGTATGATAGTTAGGATCTTTTGTGAGCGATTGCTGCATTAGATTTATAATTTAATGAGGATTTCGAGTGAATTGATGATTGTCGGTTATCTAGGATTATTAATTTCAATTGAAGGAAAAGATAATAATAACTTTATTAATTTGTTGATAAAATGAAGGGGATACTGAACTAAGGAACTGAAGTTTGTTTAATTGATTTTTCTCATTTTTATTATTTATTATTTAGTTTTATTTGTCTGAATTTTAATTAGTTAATTAATAATTCAAAATCCCACTTTTAATTAGTTATTTTTGAAAATATTAGAATTTATAAAAACAATTCACTCTCTGTGGATTCGACTCTTACTTTCACTACTACATTAATATTTTTTCAAAGTAAGATTTTATTTTTGGTTGCCTACGACAGCATCCCAAATTTTTGGCGCCGTTGCCGGAGATTGTTATTTGTTTTATTTATATTTTTTTTCTTTAGTTAACTATTTAATTTATTTTCTTTGTTTGGTAGTGTATGACCCGATCCTCTCAATTTGGTGAATTGAATTTTGATCCAGAAATCGAGAGAACTGCAAGAAGGTTAAGAAGAGAGACTCGTCAAGCTAAGAGAGCAGTTGAGGATGAAACTTTCATATCCTCATCGGGCCTCATCGTTGCACTTGAACTCTATTCCAATAGTTCACCTAGCGATTCTGAAGAGGAGAAGATGACTGTAAATCATAACAACAATAGGATCTTGAAGGAGTTGGCTACTCCTAATTTAAATCAACAGCCATTGTGCATTGAGTATCCTACTTTAGATGCTTCTTTTAAACTTAAATCTGGACTAATTCATCTTTTGCCTACTTTTTGTGGTCTTACATGTGAAGATCCATACAAGCATCTAAAGGAGTTCCATGTGGTATGTTCAACCATGAAACCACAAGGAGTCAATGAGAAGTACATAAAGCTGAGAGCATTCCCTTTCTCCTTGGCAGACCTAGCAAAGGATTGGTTGTACTTTCTCCCTTCAGGGTCAATACAATCATGGAGTGACATGCAAAGGCTATTCTTGGAGAAATACTTTTCTGCTTCAAGAGTTGCCAACATAAGGAAGAAGATATGCGCCATCCGACAGTACAATGGAGAGACTCTGTACGAGTATTGGAAAAAGTTCAAGAAGTTGTGCTCAAGCTGTCCACTACACCAAATCGATGAACAACATCTTATCCAATATTTTTATGAGGGATTATTGCCAATGGATAGATGTATAATCGATGCTGCAAGTGGTGGAGCACTAGTTGACAAGACCCCCGACACTGCAAAGAACTTGATTGCAAATATGGCAGCTAACTCACAACTGTATGGAACTAGGGTGGATCACTCACCGAAGAGGGCCAATGAGGTGAACACAGGAAATATTGAGCAAAAATTGTCAGATTTAACTGCTTTAGTTTTAAAGATGTCTGCGGGAAATACACATGTTGCAAAGAGTTGTGGGATTTGTTTGTCATCGAATCATGCTACAGATGCTTGCCACACATTACAAGAGGATGACACCACACAACAAGCCAACGCAGTAGGAAACTTCCAAGGACAACCTCAATGCAGATATGATCCCTATTCTAACACATACAATTTAGGATGGAGGGATCATCCCAATTTGAGCTATGGAGGAAATAGGCCACCACCACCGCCATAAAATGCCTTTCTGAATAGGCAGCAAGGTTTTCAAACAGCTCAACAACAGTACCCACATCGACAAGTAACACCTGCAAATTTTGGGACATCTTTGGAGGATATGTTCAAAGCTTACATGAACCAAACCCAATAGTTTCAACAAAATACAAGGGCTTGCATTCACAATCTAGAGAGTCAGATAAGTCAGTTGGCTACAACCGTTGGTCGATTAGATTCTCAAGGCTCGGGAAAGTTACCTTCACAAACCGTTATCAATCCTAGAGAAAATGCAAGTGCCATTACATTAAGGAGTGGAGCATAGTTGGACACACCAAGGGCTACTATAGAATTTGATGAGGATAAGGTTAAGGAAGAAGCAGAAACTTCGAAGGTAATCCCTAACCCTCCTATTTAGCTTAAGTCTAATCCTTTACCTTTTCCTCCCAAGAATCTTAGAAATTCAAAGAAGGATGAGCAAGAGAAGGAGATTCTAGAGACCTTCAGCAAGGTAGAGGTGAATATTCCTCTATTAGACTCAATCAAGCAAGTTCCAAGGTATGCCAAATTTTTGAAAAAATTATGCACTAATAAGAGGAAATTAAAAGACGATGAAAAAGTGACGGTCGGAGAGAACGTGTTAGCGGTCCTCCAAAGAAAGATGCTCCCTAAATGCAAGGATCCAGGTATGTTCACTATCCCATGCAAAATAGGTAATACCATATTTGAGAAAGCCATGTTAGATTTAGGAGCTTCAATCAATGTCATGCAATTATCTATTTATGCTTCTTTAAATCTAGGACATTTGAAAAATACTGGTGTTATTATTCAATTGGCTGACCGTACTAACACTTACCCCGAATGGGTAATTGAGGATGTGTTGGTGCAGGTCAATGAGCTTATATTTCCTGTAGATTTTTACATCGTGGATATGGAGGATGACACATCTCCAAATCCGCTCATATACTGTTAGGGAGGCCATTTTTGAAGACAACAAAAACCATGATTGATGTGCACAATGGAACCTTGACCATGGAGTTCGATGGCGAGAAAATTCAGTTCAATATCTATGAGGCCATGAGGTATCCTAGTGATGTCAATTCTATTTTTGTTATTAACGTCATTGATTCATTAGTGCAGGATTCATTCGATCAAGTGCATAAGGATAGCTTGGAGGTTGCCATCACAAAGAGTTTGAAGGTGAACCAAGAGGAGGAGATTGAGCAAACACAAGAATTGAAAGAGACAATAGTTGCCTTGCATTCATTGCCTAAAATTTCAGCTAAGTATGCAGTTTCATTTATTCAATTACTTGTGACTCATCAAAAATTGTTACCTTCTATTGTCCAAGCACCTACATTGGAATTGAAGCCGTTACCGACACATTTGAAGTATGCATACCTAGGGAAGGAGGACACCCTGCCAGTGATCATTGCTAACAATCTAACCAAAGTTCAAGAAGATAAACTGCTTTGAGTCTTGAGGGACCACATCACAGTCTTTGGTTGGACTATCGCAGACATCAAAGGCATAAGTCCGGTTGTGTGTATGCATCGGATACTTTTGGAAGAAGGAGCTAAACCGACAAGAGATGCTCAAAGGAGATTAAATCCACCCATGATGGAGGTAGTGAAAAAAAAGGTGATCAAATTGCTCGATGTGGGTATTATCTATCCTATCTCTGATAGTCAATGGGTAAGTCCAGTACATATAGTTCCAAAGAAATCTGGTATAACTATTGTTAAGAATGATAATAATGAGTTAGTGCCCACACGAATGCAAACATGATAGAGAGTGTGTATCGATTATAGGAAGTTAAATGCTGTAACTAGAAAGGATCACTTCCCTCTCCCCTTTATTGATCAAATGTTGAAAAGATTAGCTGGCCACATTTATTTTTGCTTTTTAGATGATTTTTTAGGTTATAACCAAATTGTGATAACACTGGAAGACTAGGAAAAGACCACTTTCATATGTCCATTCGGTACATTTGCCTACCAGAGGATGTCTTTTGGATTGTGCAATGCACTAGGTACTTTTCAAAGATGCATGGTGAGTCTATTTTCCGATCTTCTTGAGAAATGTATTGAAGTTTTTATAGATGATTTCACAATTCATGGTGATTCTTTGGATGCATGCTTAGACAATTTAACTCGTGTACTCGACAGATGTTTAGAAACTAATCTAGTTCTTAATTGGGAAAAATGTCATTTTATGGTAGAACAAGGTATAGTACTTGGTCATGTAGTTTCAGCTAGAGGATTAAAAGTCGATAGAGCTAAGATAGACATTATTTCTGCTTTGCCTTATCCTGCCAATGTGTAGGAGATCCGTTCTTTTCTTGGTCATGCAGGATTCTATCGTAGATTTATCAAGGACTTCTCAAAGATAACCCTACTGCTGTGCGAATTGCTGAAAAAAGGATGTGCAATTCCAATTCAATGACGATTGCAAGGAGGCGTTTAACAAGTTGAATAAATTATTAACCTCTGCACCAGTCATACAGCCACCAGATTGGAGTTTGCCATTTGAGATCATGTGTGATGTTAGCAACTATGTCGTAGGAGCTATCTTGGGCCAATGAGTGAACAAAGTTGTGCATGCCATCTACTATGCTTCCCGAACTTTGAACGCTGCTTAGATTAACTACTCAACAACTGAAAAAGAATTACTCTATGTTATTTTTGCTTTAGAAAAATTCAGATCTTATCTTCTTGGCACTAAAGTCGTAGTTTATTCTGACTATGCAGCTCTCAGGTACCTGTTAACCAAGAAGGATTCAAAATCGAGGATTATCATATGGATCCTACTGCTCCAAGAATTCGACTTGGAAATCAAAGATAAGAAAGGAGCAGAAAACTTGGTGGCAGACCATTTGAGCAGACTGATTAAGGAGGAAGATTCTCTACCATTACAAGATTCTTTTCCAGACGAGCATCTCCTTTCCATTGAAAATTCGGTACCCTGGTATGCAAATCTCGTTAACTATTTGGTTAGTGCTTATATGCCTAGTGAGTTTTCTAAACTCCAAAAAGAAAAGCTAAAACGAGATGCGAAATATTATGTGTGGGATGATCTGTACTTGTGGAAATTTTGTTCTGATCAGGTAGTTAGAAGGTGTGTGCCTGATAGTGAGTTTTTGTCTATTCTTACTTTCTGTCACTCTTATGCTTGTGGAGGATATTTTGGTCCTAAAAGAACAACCCATAAAGTTTTAAAATTTGGATTCCTTTGGCCAACTATTTTTAAAGATTCTTATCTATTTTGTAAATCATGTGCAAATTGCCAAATGACAGAAAATATATTAAGTAGAAATCAAATGCCACAAAACCCTATCTTAATTGTTGAAATTTTTTATGTTTGGGGTATTGATTTTATGGGACCATTTCCTGCTTCTTATGGTAATGTTTACATTCTTTTGGCTGTTGACAATGTTTCAAAATGGGTGGAAGCTAAAGCCACTAGGACTGACGATTCTAAAGTTGTTGCAGATTTTATCAAGTCTAACATCCTTGTCAGGTTTGGAACTCCAAGGGCTATTATTAGCAACAAAGGAACTCATTTATGCAATAGGATGCTAGCGGCTCTATTTAAGAAGTACAATGTTATACATAAAGTCTCTACAGCCTATCACCCACAAAGCAATGACCAAGCTGAAGTGTCCAACAGTGAAGTCAAGTCCATTTTAGAGAAGGTTGTCAAGCCAAACAGAAAGGATTGGAGTCTAAAACTGGAAGATGCACTATGGGCGTATAAGATAGCATTTAAAACTCCTATAGGGATGTCACCCTATAGGATTGTGTTCGGAAAGTCATGTCATCTGCCAGTGGAACTAGAACACAAAGCTTTTTGGGCGATCAAGCAGTGCAATATGAGTCTAGATCAAGTAGGAGAGCACAGGAAATTACAGTTACAAGAACTTGAAGAACTTCGAAATGAAGCATGTGAAAGCTCGAAATTGTATAAAGAAAAGACAAAGGCATTCTACAACAAGAAAATTTTAAGGAAAACCTTTACAGTGGGTCAACAAGTCCTCTTATATAATTTCCGATTGAAATTATTTCCAGGTAAACTTCGTTCTCGTTGGGAATGTCCATTTATTGTTGTTAATATTTTTCCTCATGGTGCAGTAGAAATCCATAATCCGAGTACTGGAAAAATATTCAAAGTGAACGGCCATCGACTTAAACCATTATATGACGATCATCAAGTGGAAAACGTGGAGATCCTAGAGTTGACGGATCCAGTTTACCAAGATTGAGAGTAGAAAGTTGTCGAGCCAATGACAATAAACAAAGGCGCTGCTTGGGAGGCAACCCAAGAAATCAGATTTGCATTTCTTTTTCTTTTTCTTTTTATAGTTATTCGTGCCTGTTTCTTTGCATTTTTACTTTACATTGGGGACAATGTAAATTTTAAGTGTGGGGGAAGGGATTTAGGATATTTGTTTTATTTTCAGGTCAATTTTAAATATTTTGGGTCAATTTTAAATATTTTAAAAATTGAATTTTGTGGGTAAATTCACTGCAAACCCTCACGTGACAAAACTCGTCCACTTGGGGTAACCTTGGGGTTTAAACGCTTGTTGCACGTGCTAAGTGTAACCGTGGAAAAAATTTATTTGGTTAAAAGCTTATAAGATATGTTTTTAATTTTATATCTTATTTGAACATTACTTGAAACGAATGTAAGGTAAATATAATGTGGAGAAATAATTAAGGTAATTTTTTTGGGATTATTAGATTGACCTTACCCGGGAAAAAAAAGTGAAACAATTGTCATGTGGTGGGTTGAGATGGAGCGTAAAACGCACTCACTCATAAACACATGCAGCGAGATGGAGTATAAAACGCACTCGCTGGTGAGATGGAGCATAAAATGCACACACCGTGAAAAAAAAGAAGAAGAAAAAGTCTTGCTAGCGTATTTTAATAATACTTGAGAAGGTATGTGATTAAAGTTAAATCCTAGTGTGGTTAAAATATAAAACCCTTTGATCTTCTAGTTTGTATTTATCTATATTAAATGAAAAGTGATGTGAAAATAAATGTATAAAATTTTAATATATTTTATGATGTATTTGATTAGATGAATTGATCTAAATTTTTATTAGTTTGATGCATATGGATTTTCACACACACACGAAGGATTGAGAATAAAGTGGAATTAATAATTAAGTTAAAATTTTGGATGGTGTATTATTTTGAAATTTTCTAAGAGTTGTTGATTATAATCTTTGAGGTTGATATGAAGTTCATATTAATTTATTGCTCATGTAAAAAGTCAGGTTAGTTGAGTCGTTTTAGTCTGTTGGGCTAGTTAGATTTATTTTATTTTTGTTTATTTTTATTTTTATTTTGCTCGAGAACGAGCAAAAGCTAGGTGTGGGGGTATTTAACAGGGTTAAATTATACGATATTTCTATTCCCTAATACTTAATTGTTATATTTATTGTGTGCTTAAATGTTTAATTATTTAGCTTGTTTTGGTTTTAATAGGTTTTAGGATTTTAGTTAATTTATGTTAATTTAGGTAATTTTATAGTATTTTTATATTTCTTTTTATTTATGTGTTTTTATTTATTTTTAGTATTTTAGAAATTTTATTTATCATTATACATTATTATTATTTTTAGTATTTTTATATTATTTTTATTTATTTTATATTTTATTTTGTAGGAAAAATAAGCTTGATGGCAAATCTGTAAATTCTACAAAAGTTAATGGCAATTTCGTAATGAATCAACTTTGGTGGCAAAATCGTAATTAAGTGAAAAGATGCTGACTGCGCAATGTGCGCGTCTGTATGGAAGCAAGGGAGCAACGACGCCGTTTGGGCGATAAGTGAGAGAAGTCCACGCAATGCACGCGGTGATGTAGAACAGCAGCAAGAAAAGGAACAAAACGACGTCGTTTAGATCTTCTGTCCGCGCAATGCGCGGCAGCTGGCGGTTGACTTTGTCAAGGGACACGAAGGGTCTATTTGGCAAACGCGTTAATGCACATAAACGGATTATTTCGCGAATTTTGCTACTTTGTGATTCCAAATTGGATTTTAATTCCAATTAGGGTTAAAATAATAATTATTTTATTTTTAATTGTAAATCTTGTTAGGGTTTGGACAAGTTAGATGCCTATAAATAGAGGATCAATCTCTCATTATTTGTTGTAAGTTTTTGGGTGATCTTTCTTCTAGTTTCTTGGAGAGAACTTTTCAACTAGTGGAGATTATTTTGAAGCATGTCAGGCTAAGTTTTTATTTTCAGTTTTAAAGGGATGTTGAACCTTATTTTTAATTGATATTTTAATTGAGTTTTATAATCTATTCTTTCATGCATGAGATTTATTCTTGATAATCTGTTTTAATTATTTTATGGTATTTGTTTGATTAATTTGATAAGGGTCTGTTAAGTTAATCAATAATTTATCTTAAGCTATATTAAGATTTGATATTAAGCAAACGATATTTTATCTGATCATAAGTAGCAATTAATAATATTTGATTGTGGACAAACTTTTGAATATTGTTATGATTATCAAGACGACAAGTTGAATAATCTGCGATGTTATGATTGTTGCTTGAAATAATCTAATTCTCTAATTTTTAATGTAACTGTTATATTAAATCTAGACTGATAGTTCTAGATTGTATGATAGTTAGGATCTTTTGTGAGCGATTGCTGCATTAGATTTATAATTTAAGGAGGATTTCGGGTAGCTTGACGATTGTCGGTTATCTAGGATTATTAATTTCAATTGAAGGAAAAGATAATAATAACTTGATTAATTTATTGATTAAAAGAAGGGGATACTGAACTAAGGAACTGAAATTTATTTAATTGATTTTTCTCATCTTTATTATTTATTATTTAGTTTTATTTGTCTGAATTTTAATTAGTTAATTAATAATTCAAAATCCCCCATTTAATTAGTTATTTTGGAAAATATTAGAATTTATTAAAACAATTCACTCTCTGTGGGTTCGACTCTTACTTTCACTACTACATTAATATTTTTTCAAAGTAGGATTTTATTTTTGATTGCCTAAGACAGCATCCCATCCCGCATATTTTCTCTTCTTTGACTATTAGTGAGGTTTTGAGAATTCTTTACTTTGGCTATTAGGGTGTTTTGAAGAATTAAAGTGCTTTAGAGAATCATTTAATTTGATAGTTAGGGTATTCACGGTTCTATTATGAAAAGCCTTATAAGAAAGTCTAACCACTATATAATTTTATATTTTCACAATATTTTAGTACACAATTTAAAATTTTGCATTTTCAAAAACTTCACAATCGTAATATAAGTCTTAGCAAGAAGTTGTACTGAAGTCGGCAACTAAAAATTGAAAATTTTAATCTCATTCATTATTTAATGTTACAATTATTTTGTGGTACCCAACAAGTTTAAATTCTACACCTCCCCCAGCTTATTTTCTCTTCTTCTTTGGTAGTGAGGTTTTGAAAATTCTTTACTTTGATTATTATGCCGTGTTGAAAAATAAGGTGCTTTAGAAAATCTTTTGATTTGACAGTTAAGGTGTTCACAATTCCTTTATAAAAAGTCTCATAAGATAGTCTAATCATTTTATATATTTACAATATTTTAGTACACAATTTAAAGATTTGCATTTTCAAAAACTTCATAAATGTAATCTAAGTCTTAGCAAGAAGTGTTGAAGTCGCCAGCTAAGAAATAAAATTTTTAGTCTCATTCATTATTTATTGCTACAATTATTTTTTGGTACCCAACAAGTTTTAATTCTACACCTCCACTTGCTTATTTTCTCTTCTTCTTTGACTATTAGTGAGGTTTTAAAGATTCTTTACCTTGACTATTGGGTTGTGTTAAAAAATTAGGGTACTTTAAAGAATCCTTTAATTTGACAATTAGGGTGTTCACAGTTCCCTTATGAAGAGTCACATAAGAAAGTTTAATCACCATAATTTTATATATTTACAACATTTGAGTACACAGTTTAAAGATTTGCATTTTCAAAAACTTCACAAACGTAATCTAAGTCTTAGCAAGAAGTGATGAAATCGTCAACTAAAAATTAAAAAAATTAGTTTCATTCATTATTTGCAGCTACAATTATTTTGTGGTACCCAACAATTTTAAATTCTACACCTCCCGCATATTTTCTCTTCTTTTAGTATTAGTGAGGTTTTGAAAATTCTTTACTTTGGCTATTAGGGTGTTTTGAAGAATTAAGGTGCTTTACAGAATCATTTAATTTGATAGTTAGGGTATTCACGGTTCTATTATGAAAAGCCTCATAAGAAAGTCTAATCACCATATAATTTTATATTTTCACAATATTTTAGTACACAATTTAAAATTTTGCATTTTCAAAAACTTCACAAACATAATATATGTCTTAGCAAGAAGTTGTGCTGAAGTCGACAACTAAAAATTGAAAATTTTAGTTTCATTCATTAGTTATTGCTCAAATTATTTTGTGGTACCCAACAAGTTTAAATTCTACACCTCCTCCAGCTTATTTTCTCTTCTTCTTTGGTAGTGAGGTTTTGAAAATTCTTTACTTTGATTATTCTGGCGCGTTGAAAAATTAGGGTGCCTTAGAAAATCTTTTGATTTGACAGTTAAGGTGTTTACAATCCCTTTATGTTGAAAATTGCATATTTGATTTGATGATAAGAATTAAGTTGTTAAATGCATTCAATAGTAGAGTTATAAGGTTCTTTAATTTATCATGATGTACAAGGACTTAGTTAGACAAGATCAAAACTGTTAGGTTGGTCTTTTGGATATGAATGTATTGAGTTGTAAAGTCCTTTTATGGTGTACAAGGACTTAAATTTTAAAAAGATCAAGTCTATTAGGTTGATCTTGTGGTATATCTCCTAAGACAATCAGATCGTAGAATGGACTCTACGAGTCCACGCCAAGAAGACTCAATGACTCAGTCTGATCGTAGAATGGACTCTACGACTCCGCACCAAAAAGACTCAACGACTCAGGCTGATCGTAGGATGAACTCTACAATTCCGCGCAAGGAAGACTCTACGACCAAAGCAAGCAACCATAGAATGGACTTTACGACCAACATAGTGGCCGTAGAGTAAACTCTACGGTATGCCTTATCGCAGAACAGGTACTACAACAAGAATGATCATAGAGTTGATCGTAGAGATTCATTGAGCAAAAACAAGAGTCATTTAAAGTAATACTACGACTCTCCTCAGCTACATGTTATGCAAACCAGAACCTAAACATCTGATGGTTCCTCTCTTGTACTTAAAGACAGAAACAACTTCATTGAGAGAGAAAAGTCTACATCAATGTGATAGATAAACCTCTGCCAAGATCTTAAAGTCAGAAATGTCAGAGGACTGACCAAAGCATGCTAAAGCGACAGAGTGGAGATTTCAAGGTAGTGCTAAAGTCAGAAGACTGTGTCCTATCAGTCATATCTTATAGAAGACCAAACACCTCTATGAAAGTTGGCAAAAACCTACGGCTGACATGTCTTATCCCAAGAGAAAAAAGGAAACACCTTTTGTGGATAAGTTAGAAGGTCAATTAATACCTCGTCAGAGCATTAATGAACTAAATGAATATAAGATTCAACAGTTCTACATCATGAGATAACGGGCAGAAACTGAAGAAGACAGATTTCAAACGGAAAAAAATCTAAAGCTCCTATAAGAGACGCCTAGATTTGAAACAGAAAAGGACATAAGAAACAAAGTATATGCAAGAGTTCAAAAAGATCAAATAAAGAAAAAGTATCTTGCTTCGCTACTAAGTTCTTCAAGAAACTTATGCTAAACTCAACTTAGTAGCACACCCAAACTAACACTACTCACTAGAAGAGTTCTTAAGTGAACTAAAGTTCCAAGGCTGCTAGTCTTGAAGGAATCTCAGTGATTCGAAAATTGTAAGAGTATCTTTAGTGGATTTGCTGCTAGAAGAGCAGAACAGTGGAGAGGGAGTCTTGTCAACTCTAAATCACTTAAAACCTGGTGTCTCTCATCTTGTGTCTATTAACTGCTATAACTATTATATAATTGCTTGTTGAATTATTACATCAAGAAGGGCAAATAAATCATATTCTGCTGTGCTAAATTAATTGATTAATAATTCATTCTCTCTTAAAAATAAGATAAAGACTTTTTTTTTTGAAAGAATCTATTCAACCCCCCTTTCTAGATATCTTTCGTGTTATTGGGAACTAACAATTGGTATCAGAGTAGGTTCTCACATTTAAAGCCTTATAAGGTTGAGTAGATCTAATGGCACACAACAATAATGGATCAGAAGTTGGTGGAGGTAACAAACCACCTATGTGCAATAAAGAAAAATTTGCTAATTGGAAAGTTCGTATGCAGGCTTACATGGATGTAATAGACGATGAGCTGTTCGAGACGGTACTTAATGGACCAGTCATACCAATGAAGCTTGCATTAACAATTGAAGATCCAAACATGCTAGTAGGAAAGAAAATAGAAGAATGGACAGATAATGAAAAGAAGGATGTTCAAAGAGACAAAAAGGCCAAAAATATTTTATTCCAATCTTTAGATGATGAGTTGTTTGAAAACGTTCTCAACTTCAAAACAGCTCAAGAAGTCTGGCAGACTCTATTGATCATGCACGAAGGAACAAAATAAGTCAGAGAAAATAAGCAATCACTGCTCATTCAGTAATATGAAATGTTCACTCACATATCAGGGGAGAACATTACAAACACCTATGAGAGATTTAACTTGCTGCTAAACTCTCTCAGATCATTTGGGAAAGTTTACCCAAATAGAGATCTCATTATCAAATTCATGAGAGCATTATCAAGCAAATGGGATGCCAAAGCCACAGCCATCCGGGAGTCAAAGAACTTGCACGAGATGACTGTATAACAGCTCTATGAAAATCTTCTTACCTACGAGCTGGAGCTAAACCAAAGGGAAGAGACCCTATCTGAGGGAAGAAAGAAGGACAAAAACATTGCTTTTAAAGCCTCAACTTCAGCTCACAGAAGCAATCTTAAGGATGAGTCTGACTCTGATAAAGATGAATCAGATGATGATGAAGGAGCGACCATGTTGGTCAGACAATTTAAAAGATTCATCAACAGGAACAGACCACAGAAGTTCAGAAGTAGTTGTAGAGAACAAACAAATGACCTTTTCTACAATTGCAAAAAGCCAGGTCATTTAATTGCTAAGTGTCCAAAACCCTTAAGAGATGAGCTGAGAAAGGATAAAACAAAAGCAAATCCAAAGAGAGAATTCAAATGCCTCCACAAGCAAAAGAAAAAAGACAAAAGCTTCATAGCTGAAGGCTCTTAGAGTGACTCAGGAGAAGAACTAAACTCTAAGTCAGGTGACGATGAAGAGCCACAGAAGGCCAACCTGTGCTTGATGGCAAAAGAAGAAGAAAGCAGCAAAAAGGAATTCAACGTAGATGATGTATTTGACTTCTACTCTCCTGAATTAAACATTGATGATCTTAGAGAAGGCATACATGAGTTAATGATAGAATTACACAAATACATGAAAATGTTTAAAATGCTATCTAAAGATCACTCACATCTAAAAGAGGAAAAAGAGAAAATTAGCATAAAATTAGAAGCCACACTTCAAATTGAATTTTTTTTTCTAGTTTTAAAAGTGAGAATGAAAAACTAAAAAGGATAAATAAATTAAGCACTCAGAAAGAGTCTTCACTAGTCTCCAAAATTCAGGAACTATAAAAGAAATTTTCATGTGGAACAAATCAAGTTTATCTATAGACACCCTGATCTCAAGCCAAAGAGATGTGGCTGATAGATCAGGATTAGGCTTTGAGAATTCTTTCTCAGAGCCTAATAGGGAGAAATCAATAAAAATAAATGAAAGCAACTCCTTTAATCTTAATAAAGAAATTGTGTTCATCAAATCCTCAGAATCAATCTCTCCCAACTGCCCACACTCTGCTAAACCTACTATCGTATTAGACAATAAAACTCATACTAGTCTAGGATTCAGAAAATTAAAAAGTAAGTCAAAACCTATAGCTGAACCTCGAAGGATTTTAGAGTCAAGCAAAACTTACTCTACAAACCAGCCATGTAGAAATCATAGAGTTTACTCTCACTCTACAAAACATGAGAATTGTAGAGTAGTATGGAAGCAGAATGTGTATCAGCCCAATAAAAGGATTATGAGCAATTATAATTCATATACGTCCTGGACAAATAAGAATTCATAAATATACACACATCATCGTCAACATCATATCAATCATAGACAATATCATAGAAATGACAAATATTTATCAAGTGATCATTATCATATATTGCAAAGATTTAAAATCAAACAGATTTGGGTCCCAAAAAGTACTAACAAAAAAGGACCCAAGCAAATGTGAGTACCAAAATGAAGATTGATTTGTCATGTAGGAAAAGAGATCCATCTGGTACTTTGACAGTGGATGCTCAAGACACATGACAGGAAACAAGGCTCTTCTGTCAGATTACAAGGAAAAGGATGGTCCTGCAGTTATCTTTGGAGACAACAACTCAGGAAAAACCATAGGATATGGCTCAATTGGAAATGGTATAATATCATTCAGCAAAGTGTCTTATGTTGAAGGACTAAAACATAACCTGTTAAGCATCAGTCAACTGTGTGACAAAGGACATCAAGTCACTTTTCTAAACAGCAAATGCCAAGTTAGAGATTTGAAGACTAACTCTCTAAGGCTAGTAGGAGCTCGAGAAGGAAATGTCTGCGTGGTCAACCTTGCCCAATTAAGTTCAGATGAGACAGTCTGTTTCCTTGTTAAAGCCTCTGAAGATATGTGTTGGCTCTAGCACAAGAGATTATCTCATCTTAACTTTAAGAGTATGTCTAAGCTTGCATCCAAAGACCTAGTAAAAGGATTGTCAAAGCTTAACTTCATCAAAGAAAAACCCTACAAAACATATCAACTTGAAAAGAAAACAAAGACCTCCTTCCAGATCAATACAGTCAACTCAAATGATAGATCCCTTTAATTACTACACATGGATTTATTCGGGCCTATCCTAACTGCAAGCCTTGGAGAAAAGAGATACTCTCTAGTGGTAGTAGATGACTACACTAGATACACATGAGTATCATTTTTAAGCTCTAAAGATGAAACTATTTCACATCTTATCAAGCTCTTCAAACTGATCATGAATGAAAAGGGTGAGAAAATCAAGGCCATCAAAAGTGATCATGGAAGAGAGTTTGACTTTTCAGATATGGACCAGTTCTGTGAAGAAAATGGAATCAATCACAACTTCTCAGTCCCAAGGACTCCTCAACAGAATGGAGTAGCAGAGAGGAAGAATAGGACTTTGATTGAAGCAGGAAGAACCCTTCTTACAGTAGCCTATCTTCCTAAGTATTTCTGGGCTGAAGCCATCAGCACTGCATGCTACACCCAGAACAAATCACTCATACACTCAATATTGAAGAAGACTCTATACGAATTTTGGAAAGGAAGAAAGCTAAACATAAGCTACTTTCATGCGTTTGGCTGTCTATGCTATGTACTCAACAATGGCAAGAAGCATCTAACCAAATTCCAGTCAAAGTTAGATGAAGGAATCTTCCTTGGCTATGATACAGACAGCAGAGCATACAGAGTGTTCAACAAAGAATCCTTAACTGTTGAAATTTCCATCTATGTCACATTCGATGAATCAGATCCAGAAAAGAAAAGCTCAACACTCAACGAATCATCAGAAATAAACTCAACGATTGAAGAACTCAAAATCATAGAGTCGGACTCTACGATCATGGAACCAACAACAAAAATCGTTGAGCGAGCAGAGCAAATCATAGAGTTCACCACGCCAGATATTGGAACTCTACGATCAGAACAAGAAGTTGATTTGGAAGAACTCAGACAAGAAGGCACCAGAATAGACATTTCTAGCAGAAGAAAGTGGACCAAGGATCACACTCAAGATCTAATAATTAGAAATCTAAATGAAGTAATCAAGACAAGAGCTGCAACTTCAAATGAATGCTTCTACCTAAGCTTTCTCTCTCAAGTGGAACCTAAGAAGATCAAAGAGGCCTTAGGAGATTCAAGTTGGATAGAGGTCATGCAAGAGGAGTTCAATCAATTTGAAAGGAGCAAAGTTTGGGGATTGGTTGCCAGACCTTAGCATAAACCAGTCATTGGCACCAAATGGGTCTTCAAGAACAAAATGGATGAAAATGGTGTGATTACAAGGAACAAAGCAAGACTGGTGGCCAAAGACTATTCTCAAGAGAAAGGAAATTGACTACGATGAGACCTTTGCTCCAGTTGCCAGATTATAAGTCATAAGGATTTTTCTCGCCCATGCTGCACACATGAAGTTCAAAGTCTTCCAAATGGATGTCAAGAGTGTATTTCTGAATAGAGAACTTTAAGAAGAAATCTACGTGGAACAACCTCCAGGTTTTATCAATTCAACCCTTTCTAAATATGTTTATAAATTAGAAAAGCCTTATATGGTCTAAAATAAGCACCTAGAGCATGGTATAAAACATTAACTAACTTTCTTATTGAAAAATGATTCACTAGAGGAATAGTAGATACTACCTTATTTTTGAGAAAAAATAAGGATAAAACACTGCTAGTTCAAATTTATGTAGATGATATCATATTTGGTTCTTCGGATGAAAAATTGTGTGAAAGGTTTGCCAAGCTTATGCAGAGCAAGTTTGAGATGAGCATGATGAGAGAACTTAACTTCTTCCTCGGACTTCAAGTAAAGCAGACTGATGAAGACATCTTTATTAACCGAGCCAAGTACATCAAAGACTTACTAAAGAAGTATAACATAGAATTTGCAACCATCATGAAAACTCCGATGCTACCTGCCACTAAGCTTGATAAAGATGAGAATAGTAAAAATACTTATATCACTCAGTACAGAGATATGATAGGCCCACTCTTATACCTAACTGCTAGCCGGCCAAATATAATGTTTGCTACATGTATATGTGCTAGATTTCAGGCTAACCCTAAAGAGTCTCATCTAATAGCTGTGAAAAGAATTTTTAAATATCTTGAAGGAATTCCAAATTTGGGGTTATGGTATCCCAATGAGTCTTCCTTTAATCTAATAGGATATTCAGACACTGACTATGTAGGATGCAAAATAGACAGGAAGAGTACAAATGGAACATGCCAGATGCTTGGCAGCAAACTTGTCTCTTGGTTTAGTAAGAAGCAAAACTCAGTATGCACATCAACTACATAAGCTGAATATATAGCTGCAGGCAGTTGCTGTGCACAAATCCTATGGATGAAGACTCAGCTTGCAGACTATGGGTTTGATCTGAATTCTGTCCCTATATATTGTGATAATACAAGTACAATTGTCATAACTCATAACCCTGTCATGCATTCAAGAACTAAGTACATAGGTATAAGATATCATTTCATTAGAGATCATGTACAAAACGGTAATATATCACTACACTATATTCCAACTGAAGATCAACTAACAGACGTTTTTACAAAATCTTTAGATGAATCAAGATTTAATAAACTTATAAGTGAGTTAGGAATGCTAAATCTAGACTCTTAATATATAAATCATGCTTTGGAAGCTACTAACACTACAGGGAGAAAAGTGTTCAAATGATATAGTAACGAACAATTCGTAGAGCCAACTCAACGATCGTTGAGCTAAAGATCATAGAGTACACTTCAAATCGTAGAGCTCACTCAACGATCGTCAAGCCAAGGATCGCAGAGTTCATCCCAGTCGTAAAGCTCACTCAACGACAGTCAAAATAAGGATTTGTGTGTCAAGAGGGATCTTAGAGCTCAGGGGGAGACAAAGGGAAAATTTGTCATCAACCAATTGGAAGTCCTTGTAACGCCCCCAAATTTGGGTACTTTGAACCTTAGACTTGGTACGTCACGATACATCATCTTCATACATGTTCTATAATTAATGCGGGATAAATAAACATAAATTATTTATTTTAGAGTATTCTACAACATGTCCCAAGGTTTCTAACCTTAACTTACATATATACCTTTAGGTTCACAAAAAAGGTTTACATAATTAACTTAAATCCAATGACAAAATTCGTTATCATGCATAATACTATAATCTTGTCATTTGCTTATGTCTCCGTCTTTCCTCGAACATTCTTATTAATCTGAAATTTGTTATCATGATATAGCAAGGGTGAGCAACGACTTTGCTCAGCAAGTTTAAATATAATAAAGATATATCATTATTGAAAGAAAGAATAAGCTTTCGAGTTTCCAACAATATAATAATTGTGAACGAGTACGAATCATAATTTCAATAATTGAATGTCTGAATCAAGTAATGTTGAGTGTCAATAATGACCATGAACAAATTTAACTGAACCTTATGGTAATGAAGGTGATCAACCTTTCATACTTGATGAACATATGCAACATGCACTATGTGCGAATCAATAATTTAAAGAGGTGGAAAAATTATAAAGAATTAAACCACTAGCATACTTGAAACATAACAACTCAAGTTTGAGTTGAGAGGAACTTGCTCAATATAAATGTGAGTAAAGTTAAAGAACTTGCCTGTCCGTTGACTTACGGCTAATTCGCTTAATTTAAACTCCTCTTGATGACCTATCATCAATAACATTGGTCTATCAATTAGTACAACATATAATTGTGCACTTTAAACATTTATCTATACTATTTATCTAGCAAATAATTAATCACATAACACATATAATTTTATATACTATCATTAATCGTATAAAACACTTAATTAATCTTATATTAATGATTTAATTCATCAATATTATTTTCCTTAAGTGTTAAACACTTATTAAACTCTTAAACAATTTACTATCATTGTTTAATTAAATTCTTTTTATTTTATTAACTCTATCTTCATTTAATTACAATTTAATATTAGTTAAAGAGTAATTAATTAATTACCTTCAATCATTATTTAACAATAGAAAATAACTAATTATGTTTATTTATTATTTAAGATTAATTAAATAATAAATAATTAAAGTATTAATCTTAACTGCGTTATTATTTAATATTAATTAAATAATAATTAATTTATTAATTATCCTCATTTATTATTATTTAATAATAATAAATAATTAGTTTATTAACTTTAATTATCTTTAATTATTATTTAATGTTAATTAAGTAATAATTAATTAATTAATTATCCTTACTTATTATTTAATCTTAATTAAAAAATAAATAATTAGTTTATTAATTTATTCTTCATTTAATTATTATTTAATGTTAATTAAATAATAATGAATTAATCAATTACCCTTACTTATTATTTAATCTTAATTAAATAATAAATAATTAATCCTTTAATTTAATCCTCCTTTAATTATTATTTAATGTTAATTAAATAATAATTAATCACTCAATTACCCTTACTTATTATTTAATCTTAATTAAATAATAATTAATTAATCCTTTAATCTAATCCTCCTTTAATTATTATTTAATGTTAATTAAATAATAATTAATCACTTAATTATCTTTATTTATTATTTAAATAATAAATAATTAATTTATAAATTTTATCTCTCTTTAATTATTATTTAATATTAATGAAATAATAATTAATTAATTATTAAATAATTAATCACTTAGTTATCTTTATTTATTATTTAAATAATAAATAATTAATTTAGAAATTTTATCTCTCTTTAATTATTATTTGATATTAATTAAATAATATTTAATTAATTATTTATCTAGACAGTAAGCAGACAGGCCTACCCTGAAGGTTTATTAACAGATTCTTATCGACAAGAATATGTACTAAGCGGACACCTAAACAGACAGGTTTACCCTGTCTAGTTCTTAACAAATTTTTCTTTCACAAAACACTGTTTTTAATTTAATCATAACTTCTTTGTTACATGTCCGTTTTTAATCATCTTTAAGTCAAATTAAAGTTATGAAGTCTACTTTAATTCTTATTGAGACCTTGATTTCATCCCATGCACCAAACAACACAGATCTAATTATTTATCCAACCTGTCCAGACAGTTTCATTCCCAGGATAGTCTCATAAAACAATTCTTTTTTAAAATGGTAAAATATTTTGGGTACTTCTAGATAACTTTCATATCTACAAATTTGTAGTTTACACCAACATCTAATTCGAAACACATGATTTTATACAATTTTTCCAATGTACAAAATCGCTGCAGTCGCTGGGCAGGCTATTTTCGTCTGACCCAGTCTACTTAAAGAAGTCACTACACACAAACCACAAAGAATTTATGTGATCTAAAAATTTCTACAGAAAGCTTACTTCTATACCTTTAATTTGACATATTACCCACTTTCTAACTCCAAAAACTCGATTTTATAAAAATCATCAACCCAGCTGCAACACTACACATATTTCTGCGAAATGAGTTTTATCTTTTCTTTCATTTAAATTAAATCCGTGAATCATTACCCACAAGATTAAACAAGATCTATAACCATTAACTTTACCAACACCCAAAATATACCCAAGAAAAATCAAAATTTATCAAGGATTTAGAAATTTTATACCTTCGAGCTTTCCATTTTCTTCTTAGCTTTCTCTTCTTCTCTTCTCTTTTTCTTCTTTAACTAAGAGCATCTCTTTCTCTATTCTCTCATGTTTATTGATTTCTTTCATGCGCACAAGAGGGTTTTAATCTATTAAGTGATATAATCCAAGCTAAGAGATAATATAAGAAATAATGTGATTGATTGAATTGATTGCCTTAGGATAAGGTTACACATGATTGGTTAAAATTAATCCACCTCAATTAAAAATCTGAGCATTATCCAGCTGGTCCACTCCAAAAATCTGGAGATTAAATTCTCTTTTGGGTACCACTTTTAATTATCTGACCCGTTCTTTGATTGCTTGACCCGAAAAATTAAATTTTCAATCTTACAGTCAATTCCTACTAATTTGGATGTTCCCGACGTCATGGTAACATCCGTTTCTTCAAATTCACTTTCAAACTTTAAGTTTGACCTTTTACCCTAAAAAGTCAAACGGTCAACTTTGACAAAAAAGTCAACCGAAACACATATCGTGTTTACAGTCCATACTCATTAAATTCGACGTTTCCGTCGCAACGGTGAAGTCCATTTCTCAAAATTCTTCTTCGAACTCAAATGTTGACTTTTCATCTTTACAAGTCAAACGGTTGACTTTGACCAAAAGTCAACCCCGACACCAAATTGTGTTTACTCACTCTCCTTGTCAAATTCGACGTTCTGAACTCAACGGTGCCGTCCGAGTCTCTAAATTCTCTTCCGAACTCAAATTGGGGTTTAACGTGACTTTCTTTCAATTTTTTTAGTCATACTTTGACTATTTGACCACTTTGTTCATTTTTTGACATCCAATTTGCTACATTGCCTTCACATATGTAATTATACTAGTTTTATTAGGTATACATTACCTCATTATCTTCACACCACTATTCCACGAAATTATAACCACACGGGGTTCCTTTTTAAGCTTAGACTACCGCCTTAACAACTTAGCCACACATACAAGTTTTATAATTGTCAAATGCTTAGGCTTGTTCAATATATCCATATGGTTTGCCTTATATATTAATTTGACTCGCCTTAACCTTCATCCATTTTGGTCTACTAATAAATTTCAAATCACTTGGCCACTAGGTTGGGTTTAAACTTATTACCACCACAATACCTAACTTATCTCTTCCCAATTTACTAATTGGGGTTATCTTAATTTACCATTCAATGTTTAACTCTCATAAGCTTACTTAATTAATATATTAAGATTCACATTATTCTTGATGATTAATTTCATTAATGATTTACCACGCTCGGCTAAAATATAATTAGCGCACCTTCAAGTATATATCTATCTATACATATACACCTTAACTTAAACTTATAAATATCTCAATAATTAAAATTTATTTCCCTAATAAATTTTCACATACCTCATATAAAAATTTCTTACAATATATCTTTTAGTTAAATACATTCATTGAACTTTAAATGTATTATATTACCTTATTATTAATATACCTCCAAGTATAGACAATCAAATTCCAGTTTTTAAAATTTTAAAACTTACATTCACTCACATTTAAATCCTAACACAAAGATTAAGGTCAAATGTTTACTCACCTTCTATGCCTTTTACTTCTCCAAATTTAGGTACTTCAACCTTTATTTTATCATCAAAGATCTTATTTATAAATCTTCTGAAATATTCGGGATATTACAGTCCTCCTATCAAAATTTGACACACTTCTCATCAAACATAGAGGGAAGTTTTAAATATTTTGAAAACTACGCGTCTTTCATTATTCTTCAAAATCAAAAACCTAGATATCTCTATATATATCTCTCTCTCAATCCAGAACCCTAAATTTACGTTACTCAGATAAATCATTCCTCTTGTTTCAGAAAAACAACAAATGGCGCATGCTCAAGTTATATCGGGAAACGAACTAAACTTCGAAGTCTTCATAACCGCCGATAAACAGTACCGGAGGATAATCCATCTGTTAAAAAGGGCTGGCATTCGAGGGGCATTAGGAACAAACACAAAGATTCTATCAAAGCTAATCCAAGAATTCTATACAAATGAATCCTATGTAAATGGAACCCTAACCACCACAGTAAAAGGGGTCCAGTTCAACCTCACATCTGAAGAAATAAACCTAGCCCTAGGTTTTAAGCATGGGGGCCTCACAACTCTTAATCCGGTGAATACAGAACAGAGCTTGAGAAGGATGCACCACAAGAAGAATCCAGAGTTGAGAGGATTGAAGAAGAAAGAGTTTTCCCAGAAATATGAATTTCTGGCTGACGTCATAGGAAAATGCTTCCTCTGCAAAGACTCAACTCACGACTCCGTTACCGAGATCTAGCTAAAGATAACGACAGCCATAGTAAAGAAGATAAACATCAACTATGGCTCCTTATTGTTAGAATGGATTGAAAACTAGATCCTAAATGCAGAAAAGGCAAAAGGGGTCAATAAAATGCTCTATGAGAGATTCAAAAGCATTATCCTTTAATCCATATTGGGGGACAAGATCGAGCATGTAGAAGGAGAAGTCCTCAACGCAAATAAGATGATGACCCAGAGATTATTCGAAAAATGGAAGAGAAACCCAGTTGAGAATAGAAAACTATCCCGATCTGGGCGTATTAAAGGAACACAGAGTGGTGTTGGGCCCTCACTAATGAAGATCATATTTGTAGAAGCAGAATCTCAGAAGGTTAGCAGGCAATCTCCTGAACTAATCAGGAAGAAGAAAGGAAAGAAAACCCTTGAGATTGAAGAACCTCAAAGATCATCAAACGAGGCCTTTGACGTAGCTCCTGAAAAGAAAGCTGCCTTAGAAGATGAAGAATCAGAACAACGAAGGGAAACTCGCAGTAAGCATAGGGCTGAGGAAGTCACCTTAATAGAGCCAAAAACAAAAAGAAGAAGGCTAGTGAAATTAGCCGATCAAATAACTAGAAAAGACTCAGTAGTTGAGGGGGAGCTACATGAAAAATCAGACAATGCTTCAGTTGAGGGGGAGCCATTTGAAGCAACTGAACCTTTTGTTGCTTAGGTTAAAGGGGAGATTCTAGGAGAAACCATCCCAGAAGACATATCAATCCCTTCAGCCACAATAAATACTGATGAAGAGGATGACATCGAAATAATGGCAATGGGAAGAAATGAACAAAGACACCTCGACTACAACTGTCTGCTGAAATTCTTGCCACTAATGCCATTCCACCGAGCCCTAGTGCACAATGCATGAGATCAACTCCTTTGGACCTACAAAGCATATCCCAACGTGGTGATTTTGGCTCAAGGCTACCCTCAAAACCTATATTTTTCTCGAAGGCTGATCTCAAACAGCTCATTTTCACCTACAGTAGGGCAAAATGTACATTTTATCCCTCTAGCCTTCATTCAAAGTCATACACCTGCATGGACCTTCAATCAATTTGAGGAGCTATCAAATGCAAACACTGGAACAAGCTCTACGTCCAACTCGCCTCCTGTCGTAGAGTCCCCATACTCTACGACTGGTGGTCCAGGAAGCCCAAATGATCAAAACGTAGACTGCCCTCAAGAGTCTCCTCAAATCCTGCCTTCTACACAAACAATGCCTCCTGCTCAACTTACTCAACCACCAAGACTCCTCTTAACACACAAAGATATCCCCTCAACCTCTGGTCATGAATACTTCCACATTGCAAGCTCAATGGCTGACCAGGGGTAAATAACTTAACTTCTCAAAAAAATCCTGGAAAAGATATCTCTACCTCCTACAACTGAGGGCTTAACTGACATTACAAGCTACATGCAAGCAGAGATACACACCGATCTAGCATCTAAGTCCCACAACATTCAACAGAGATTAAACGATGTCATTACTGCTGCAAACAACCTTTCTCAGAATTTAGGAAGCGAATTCTCCTTTAGACTAAAGGAGTTAATTGCAGCAGTTTTTGACAATCTCAAGGAAAGGGACGCAATATTTTTGAACGCAATGGCCAATCATTAGAAGTCAATCGACATTCTTCAAAAAACCAATGCTGAATCTATAGCCCTCCCCAGTAATCAGATCTTCGATATGAAGGAATTTATCAGAGAACAAGCTTATCGATCAGATGAAACTCTGACATTGGTGGAGAAGAAACAAATGCTAGTTGAAGAACGACTTCAAGATCACCACAATGATGTAACTGCCACCCAGACTCAACTTCAAGAACTTGCTCAAGGTATGCAACAACTATCGGATGAGGTGGCCAAAATTAATTATGCCAACAAGGGGGGGAAGAGTATAAGTACAGAACCAACTATCAGTCAAAACAAAAGAGGAAGAGCACCTCAAGGGATGAGAATGGTTCAAACGTCAGTTCAACCTCCTAGGTTTGAAGCAGTACCAATTCATCTCAAACATGCCTTAACTGCAAGACCATTTGTACCAAGTCATCAAGGGCAATCCTCAACTGCGAGACCATCCAGCTCACAAACATGACTCCAAGTTAAAGAAGAGGAAGCTATGCAAAGGGAAAAAATGGATCTTAAAAAGGCAGAAGAGGAAATGAGAGCACTCTTCAGGCAAATACAGGAAGATGAGAGAAGAAGATCTCCTAGACAAAGGCTGGAAGATGAGAGAAGAAGATCTCCTAGTAGAAGGAGATAAGTATTTCAAATTTTTATGTTTTTTTATTAAACCACTCATTGTACAACTGACTATACATCAATAAAATTCATATTTTTTTTAGAAATACATCTGCTCACTGTATATTAGGCATTCTCTCATTTAAATGCATTTGCTTAATTAAATTGTTCAAACTACCTTCTGCTATTAGTGTTGTCATTATCAAATAGGGGGAGATTGTTGAAAATTGCATATTTGATTTGATGATAAGAATTAAGTTGTTAAATGCATTCAATAGTAGAGTTATAAAGTCCTTTGATTTATCATGATGTACAAGGACTTAGTTAGGTAAGATCAAAACTATTAGGTTGGTCTTTTGGATATGAATGTATTAAGTTGTAAAGTCCTTTGTGGTGTATAAGGACTTAGATTTTAAAAAGATCAAATCTGTTAGGTTGATCTTGTGGTGTATCTCCTAAGACAGTCTGATCGAAGAATGGACTCTACGTCTTCGCCCCAAGAAGACTCAATGACTCAGTTTGATCGTAGAATGGACTCTACGACTTCGCACCAAGAAGACTCAACGACTCAGTCCGATCGTAAAATGGACTCTATGACTCCATGCCAAGAAGACTCAACGACTCAGCCTGATCGTAGGATGGTGGACTTTACGATTCCGCGCTAGGAAGACTCTACGACCAAAGCAAGCAACTGTAGAACGGACTTTACGATCATCATAGTGGCCGTAGAGAAAACTCTACAGTATGCCTTATCGCAGAACAGGCACTACAACAAGAATGATCATAGAGTTGATCGTAGAGATTCGTTGAGCAAAAGCAAGAGTCATTTAAAGCAATACTACGACTCTCCTCAGCTACACGTTATGCAAATCAGAACCTAAACATCTGATGGTTCCTCTCTTGTACTTAAAGACAGAAGCAACTTCGTTGAGAGAGAAAAGTCTATATCGATGTGACAGATAAACCTCTACCAAGAGCTTAAAGTCAGAAATGTCAGAGGATGGACCAAAGCATGTTAAAGCGACAGAGTGGAGATTTCAAGGTAGTGCTAAAGTCAGAAGACTGTGTCCTATCAGCCATATTTTATAGAAGTTCAAACGCCTCTATGAAAGTTGGCAGAAACCTACGGCTAACATGTCTTATCCCAAGAAAAAAAAGGAAACACCTTTTGTGGATAAGTTAGAAGGTCAATTAATACCTCGTTAGAGTATTAATGAGCTAAATGAATATAATATTCAGCAGCTCTACACCATGAGGTAACGGGCAAAAACTGAAGAATAGGGCAGATTTCAAATGGGAAGAAATCTGAAGCTCCTATAAGAGACGCCTAGATTTGAAACAAAAAAGGACACACAAGAAAAAAAGTATACGCAAGAGTTCAAAAAGATCAAACAAAGAAAAATTATTTTGTTTCGTTACTAAGTTCTTCAAGAAATTTATGTTAAACTCAACTTAGTAGCATACCCAAACCAACACTACGCACTAGAAGAGTTCTTAAGTGAACTAAAGTTCTCAGGCTGCTGGCCTTGAAGGAATCTCAGTGATTCAAAAATTGTAAGAGTATCCCTAGTGGATTTGCTGCTCAAATAGCATAACAGTGGAGTAGGAGTCTTGTGAACTCCGAATCACTTAAAATCTGATGTCTCTCATTTTGTGTCTATTAATTGCTATAACTGCTATATAATTGTTTATTGAATTATTACATCAACAAGGGCAAATAAATCTTATTCCGCTATGCTAAATTAATTGATTAATAATTCATTCCCTCTTCAAAATAAGATAAAGAATTTTTTTTTGGAAAAAATCTATTCAACCCTGAGATATCTTTCGTGTCATTAGGAACTAACACTTTATAAAAAGTTTCATAAGATAGTCTAATCATTTTATATTTTTACAACATTTTAGTACACAATTTAAAGATTTGCACTTTCAAAAACTTCAGAAACGTAATCTAAGTCTTAGCAAGAAGTGTTGAATTCGCCAACTAGAAAAAGGAAATTTTAGATACATTCATTATTTATTGCAACAATTATTTTGTGGTACCCAACAAGTTTAAATTCTACACCTCCTCTTGCTTATTTTCTATTCTTCTTTGAATATTAGTGAGGTTTTAAAAATTCTTTACTTTGACTATTAGGTTGTGTTGAAAAATTAGGGTGCTTTAAAGAATCCTTTAATTTGACAGTTAGGGTGTTCACAGTTCCCTTGTGAAAAGTCTCATAATAAAGTTTAATCACCATAATTTTATATATTTACATCATTTTAGTACACAGTTTAAAGATTTGCATTTTCAAAAACTTCACAAACGTAATCTAAGTCTTAGGAAGAAGTGCTGAAATCGTCAACTAAAAAATAAAAAATTTAGTTTCATTCATTATTTGCTGCTACAATAATTTTGTGGTACCAACAACTTTAAATTCTACACCTCCCGCATATTTTCTGTTCTTTGACTATTATTGAGGTTTTGAAAATTCTTTACTTTGGCTATTAGGGTGTTTTGAAGAATTAAGGTGCTTTAAAGAATCATTTTATTTGATAGTAAGGGTATTCACGGTTCTTTTATGAAAAGCCTCATAAGAATGTCTAATCACCATATAATTTTATATTTTAACAATAATTTAGTACACAATTTAAAATTTTGTATTTTCAAAAACTTCACAAACGTAATATAAGTCTTAACAAGAAGCTGTGTTGAAGTCAGTAACTAAAAATTGAAAATTTTAGTCTCATTCATTATTTACTGCTACAATTATTTTGTGGTACCCAACAAGTTTAAATTCTACACCTCCTCCAACTTATTTTCTCTTCTTCTCTAGTAGTGAGGTTTTGAAAAATCTTTACTTTGATTATTATGGCATGTTGAAAAATTAGGGTGCTTTAGAAAATCTTTTTATTTGACAGTTAAGGTGTTCACAATTCCTTTATAAAAAATTTCATAAGATAGTCTAATCATTTTATATTTTTACAATATTTTAGTACACTATTTAAAGATTTGCATTTTCAAAAACTTCAAAAACATAATCTAAGTCTTAGCAAGAAGTGTTGAAGTCGCCAACTGGAAAAAAGAAATTTTAGACTCATTCATTATTTATTGCAACAATTATTTTGTGGTGCCCAATAAGTTTAAATTCTACACCTCCTCTTGCTTATTTTCTCTTCTTCTTTGAATATTAGTGAGGTTTTAAAAATTCTTTACCTTGACTATTAGGTTGTGTTGAAAAATTAGGGTGCTTTAAAGAATCCTTTAATTTGACAGTTAGGGTGTTCACAATTCCCTTTTGAAAAGTCTCATAAGAAAGTTTAATCGCCATAATTTAATATATTTACAATATTTTAGTACACAGTTTAAAGATTTGCATTTTCAAAAACTTCACAGACGTAATCTAAGTCTTAGCAAGAAGTGCTTAAATCGTCAACTATAAAATAAAAAATTTAATTTCATTCATTATTTGCTGCTACAATTATTTTGTGGTACCAACAACTTTAAATTCTACACCTCCTGCATATTTTCTGTTCTTTGACTATTAGCGAAGTTTTGAAAATTCTTTACTTTGGCTATTAGGGTGTTTTGAAGAATTAAGGTGCTTTACAGAATCATTTAATTTGATAGTTAGGGTATTGATGGTTCTTTTATGAAAAGCCTCATAAGAAAGTCCAATCACCATATAATTTTATATTTTTACATTAGTACACACTTTAAAATTTTGCAATTTCAAAAACTTCACAAACGTAATATAAGTCTTAGCAGGAAGCTGTGCTGAAGTCGGCAACTAAAAATTGAAAATTTTAATCTCATTCATTATTTATTGCTACAATTATTTTGTGGTACGCAACAAGTTTAAATTCTACATCTCCTCCAGCATATTTTCTCTTCTTCTTTGATAGTGAGGTTTCGAAAATTCTTTAATTTGATTATTCTCGCTTGTTGAAAAATTAGGGTGCTTTAGAAAATCTTTTGATTTGACAGTCATGGTGTTCACAATTCCTTTATAAAAAGTCTCATAAGATAGTCTAATCATTTTATATTTTTACAATATTTTAGTACACAATTTAAAGATTTGCATTTTCAAAAACTTCATAAATGTAATCTAAGTCTTAGCAAGAAGTGTTGAAGTCGCCAACTGGAAAAAGAAAATTTTAAACTCATTCATTATTTATTGCAACAATTATTTTGTGGTACCCAACAAGTTTTTTCTACACCTCCTCTTGCTTATTTTCTCTTCTTCTTTGAATATTAGTGAGGTTTCAAAAAAAAAATTACCTTGACTATTAGGTTGTGTTGAAAAATTAAGGTACTTTAAAGAATCCTTTAATTTGACAGTTAGGGTGTTCACAATTCCCTTATGAAAAGTCTCATAAGAAAGTTTAATCACCATAATTTTATATATTAACAATATTTTAGTACACAGTTTAAAGATTTGCATTTTCAAAAACTTCACAAACATAATCTAAGTCTTAGCAAGAAGTCCTTAAATCGTCAACTAAAAAACAAAAAATTTAGTTTCATTCATTATTTGCTGCTACAATTATTTTGTGGTACCCAACAACTTTAAATTCTACACCTCTTGCATATTTTCTCTTCTTTGACTATTAGTGAGGTTTTGAAAATTCTTTACTCTGGCTATTAGGGTGTTTTGAAGTATTAAGGTGTTTTAGAGAATCATTTAATTTGATAGTTAGGGTATTCACGGTTCTTTTATGAAAAGCCTCATAAGAAAGTCTAATCACCATATAATTTTATATTTTTACAATATTTTAGTACACAATTTAAAATTTTGCATTTTCAAAAACTTCACAAACGTAATATGAGTCTTAGCAAGAAGCTGTGATGAAGTCGACAACTAAAAATTGAAAATTTTAGTCTCATTCATTATTTATTGCTACAATTATTTTGTAGTACCCAACAAGTTTAAATTCTACACCTCATCCTTCTTCTTTGACTATTAGTGAGGTTTTGAAAATTCTTTACTTTGAATATTAGGGTGAGTTGAAAATTAGGGTGCTTTAGAGAATCCTTTAATTTTTAATATATATATATATATATATATAGAGAGAGAAAGTTTCTCCAGCGAACCAATCTTTACGAACCAAAGACGAACTTTAAAAAATAAGACACGCGGAAGCAAAAATAAAAGACAAGCCAGCTATCTTCTCCCCCAAATTATAAGCCCTCGTTCTCTCTCTAACTCGCAGCTTTCTCTCTCTCACTACGAAGCAAAAAAAAATCAAAGGTAAAGCTCCGGCGATATTGCAAGCGGCTCCGGCGATATTGTAAGCAGCTCCTGCCATTTCCATCTCTCTCAGCTCCATTTTCCTCAGCAATTTTAGATTGGTACAACCTACTTCCTTCTCTGTTACAATATTAGTTCATCTTTTGCCCCAGAATTGCTTTTTAGATTCAGTATGAAGGATGTATCCTGAGATTCAGCTTTTGCCCCGGAATTGCTTTTTAATCCTTGGAAGTTTGATATAGACTAATATAATTGTCGCCTTTTAATGCAGATTATGTATTATAGCAGGTAACATATCTCCTATTGATGTGATAACTCATGTTCCGATTTTATGTGAAGAGGCTGAAATACCCTACATATATGTTAACTCCAAAGAAGTAAGTATTTTCCCTAATTATTGATTTTTTGCATCTATTGCTATCTCTTCCTATTTGAGGTAAGTTGGACTTCTCGTTTTCTTTACTGATTTTATGCATCAATTTTTCCCCGTTTAAGATTAGAATTTGAGTAAGTGTATTTTATTAGTTTTGCTTTTCCTTATTTTTTTTTTAAAGATTTCTTGGTGTCATTTTGTACATATAATTTATTTTATTATCTAGCAAGTTCCCATCCCACCTCCCAATCCCTCTTGGCCCTGCAAACAGAGTATTGATTTGCATATTGATTGTGCTAAATCCCAAAACTTTCCTACAATATTGGTCATATCTTTCAATAGCCATTTAGAGGCCAACATATTATATCGTTATTAAACTTTTACGCTAAAACATTGAATGATAAACCACTTCTCTCAGGATCTTGCAAATGCTGGCGCCACCAAGAGGCCAACATGCTGTGTTTTGGTGCTAACCAAGCCTACCAAGGGGGAACTTGCTCAAGAAGAACAAGAAAAATTGAAATCCGACTATGATCAAGTTGTATCAGATGTGTTTGAGCTTGCTAGTTCTATGTTTTAAGATCTCAAGGCAACTATGATGTCTGTACTTTTCTGTATTGAAGTATCCTTTGTTTTGGCTGATATATATGGATTTTAGATGTTTGATAGTGCAACAATGAATTAATTATTATATTACATTCTGCCCTTGGTATCTCCTGTCTAGGACCCTGAAAAAATTTCTTTGGATTTTATTAAAATTTTTATTTATATTTTAAACAAGTACCTAGTGTACTGGTAGCCCCATTAGCTTCCAAAATAGATTGGTGTGGATTTCAGGTTACATCTATTGGGCTTTGAAGAACTTAGTCAAGTGGGGTGAATATCATGTAAGAATTTCATTACATCGAAAAGAGTATACAATAAAAATTTAGCAAATCTCTCCATAGGAAGACTTCAGATATTTCAGTATATTTTCAAAATGGAATAGAACTTCAAAACATTTTATTCTATTTGAAAGCAGAAAAAAAATATCCAATGAGCATGCAGTGGTAGAAGGGTTTACGACTGACATTTCCAGCAAGGTTTCAGTCTATTTGGACATAAGCCCCTTAAAAAATATGGTTGCTTAAAGGGTTTACGACTGACCTTTTTATTAATTACTCCGTTATACAAGAAACAAAACATTCTACATTAACCCAACCACATTCTGAAGAAAAAAAAATTAAAAGGAGGTGCAATCATAAGGAAAAAAAATCATTAATCT
Source organism: Hedera helix (assembly GCA_947179155.2). Classification (NCBI taxonomy): domain Eukaryota; kingdom Viridiplantae; phylum Streptophyta; class Magnoliopsida; order Apiales; family Araliaceae; genus Hedera; species Hedera helix. The sequence continues at coordinate 11,539,576 of OX359283.1, forward strand.
GGTAAGGGTGAATTGTGAGTTCGCCTACTACTACTGTCCAATATATACAAATTAAGACCTTTACCATTGAAAGAAAAAAGTATAGCATACATTACACTAAACTAATGTACAAAGACTGAAAAACTGGGTCAGGATTTGCGATGTATCCTCTCGCAGCTTGTTAGATACAGCAGCTGCGGAAAACGAGATGATGTGAAATGTTTTCCCACTGTCAACAGGTTCTCTTCCAGCATCATGTACAAGCGATGTACTAGTCATTACCCCCATTTTTCAAACCAGGCGAACAGTGCTCAAAATCTTTTGCCGCTTTCCGAATACTAGATTCAAGCGGGCCAATTGCAATTGCATCTTTAAGTAGCTGAAAAGAATTAAAAAAGGACTCCACAGGGTCATTCCCAGACACCATCACCAGAACCCTACCTAAATCCCCTCTCTCCCTTTAAAATACTAAACGAACTGCAAAATTGCAATCACAATCAACATAAAAACAACAAGAAAACCCTAACTGAACGGACAAATAGCCAAAATCAAGCAGTCCGAACACCTAATAAACACTAAATTTCTTACGCTAGAAACAAAAATTTAAAAATTAATACAATTATGGAGCTTTACCTTCGTAGAAAGAAAGAGAAGAATTCGCCGGAGCTTACAGAGGGAAGAGTTTAGAAATGATTTCGTTCTCAGATGGTTCTAGCGAGAGAGAGAGGAGTTTAGAGAGATACATAGTTGGTGAAGAATGACAACGAACTCTGTTTGTTTTCCTTCTTAAATTGCTGCCCCATTTAACAACCCGCTCCGTCCAATTTCATAACCTGCGTGTCTTATTTTTTAAAGTTCGTCTTTGGTTCGCAAAGATTGGTTCGCTGGAGAAACTCTCTCTCTCTCTCTCTCTCTCTCTCTCTCTCTCTCTCTCTCTCTCTCTCTCTATATATATATATATATATATATATATATATATATTGCAACAAAATAATTAATTGTAATGACCTAATTTATGATTTCGGATATATGTATTGCGCAGTTAACTAATTTCATATATTTTCAAAAAAGAAATTATAAAAAATATCAATACAAAAAAAATTCACAAAGGCAAACAATAATATACTCATCACATTTCTTAACTTTAAAGATAAATTATGTAAAAATTAACAGTAACTAGAGTGGTGGAGAGAGAGTCCATAATAGAGTTAAATAATGACTAAACTCCTAAAACATATTTGGGAAAAAAATAAACTTATTATTAAAGGAATGTTTCTAAATTGAGAAATTGAAATTAACTACATACTAGTTGATGAAAAATAAAAAATCAGGTGGAGCCATGGCCCGACCCGGACTCGATGTAGTGCCCGCCATTGTATGCAAACTTGCTTGCTCTAGGCTAGATATAACAAATGACATGAAAATTTGAAAAGAGTAGTGTATTGTGACATAAAATATACACAAAAAGTTCCTTAATCTTACCGTAATGGGGATATCTCTGATTCATCTATGATATATGTTCTATGAATGCCTCAGTTTGTCCAAGAATTATCTAGTGAGGTAGATCGATAAGAAAATTAATATTTTTACAGGTAAAAAATAATAATTATACATAAATAGTAAATAAATCTTATAGTCATGTAAAAAAAATTGTGAAAATATTAAATTTTATTTTAAAAAATATTAATCTCCTAAATAAATACGACTAGTAGTAGTTGCACATTATCTGCTAGTATAGTTAGTTACCCATCGGATGTGGTATTTGACCTCGGACCGGGTTTATTTACACTGGGTTCTCTCCATTACGTTTTGTGTTGGCCAAGCGCCTTAATTTCCAGACCTAGTTTGCAACGTTAACTTTACTTAGTAATGTACTCTTCTCGTCTCATAATAAATGTTTATTTTTTAAATGACACACTAATTAAGATAATGAATTTGTTCTTTATATGTCCCTATTAAATTACTATTTTCAACTCATTCTTTTTCATTCAATAGACAAGTACATTTTTATTTCCAAAGCTTTAATTACTTTTGTTCACATAATTAAAATTAATATTTATAGTCCACTTTTTATGTTTTCAAGATGGTCAAATTATTAATAGTTTTACTTTTTCCAATGCCTCAGTTTGTTCAAGAATTATCTAGGGAGGTAGATTAAGGAAATTAATATTTTTACAGGTAAAAAATAATAATTATACAAGGTAAATTTCACATAAATAATAAATAAATCTCATATTCATGTAAAAGAAAAATTATGAAAATATCAAATTTTATTTATAAAAATATTAATCTCCTAATTAAATACGACTAATAGTAGCACATTATCTGCTGGTATAGCTAGTTACCCATCGGATGTGGTATTTGACGCGGACCGGCTTTCTTTACAGGGTGTTCTCTCCATTACGTTTTGTGTTGAGCTTGCAAGGTTAACTTTACTTAATAATGTAGTCTTTCCGTCTTATAATAAATGCTAATTTTTTAAATTACACTAATTAAGGTAATAACTTTGTTCTTTATATGTTCCTATTAAATTAATATTTTCAATTCATTCTTTTTCATTCAATATACAAGTATATTTTAATTTCCAAAGCTTTAATTTCTTTTGTTCACATAATTAACATTAACAAATAGTGAACTTTTTATTTTTTCAAGAGGGTCAAAATGTTAGTGATTTCACATTTTCATAAACTAATTAGATCTATCTATCTAGAAATCGTAGAAGGTATACTTGAAAAAAGTGAACAAAAAATATATAAATTTAGAATTAGAACAATTAATTTGGGATAAATAAAAAAAGGAAAATTGGCGTGTTTAATACGGTACGGAAGGACACAGAAATCTTGTTTGTTCAAACAATGGGACTCATGGGATTTTGTGAACAAGAACAAGTGATGCACAAATGGCCTGCGGCCTGGCCTTGATCTGGCCTGGACCCGGCCTGGTCAAAGTTTGGCCTAGTCAAGGCCTGTCTCGGCTCAGCCTGGCCTAAAGGCCACAAACAGGCCACAATTTTTTGGCTTAGATCCGGCCTGACCCGGCCTGGGGCCTGGCCTTGGGTCTGGCCTTACCTGGTTCACCAAAAGCTTGGTCCGGTCTGCAGATTTTCTTTATTCGCTATTTCAATTTTCCCACTGCAAACGAAAACTTCATCTTTGTAACAACTCATTCAATAAATAAAATAAAATTGACGTATTTTAATACGTTCATTCATGCATGTTTGTTTATATACAAATAAATAAATCCATGAAAACACATTGACTAGTGTAATATATAAGGATTTTCCTTACCTAGCTAGCAACCTACACTTCTTACAGATCTTTCATTGCATCTTTATTTTAATAGATACTTAGCGTAATAACTAGAAAGTCATTTGTAAAATAATAATTAAAAAAGATAATTTTCATTATTGTAATTTGAAAGCTGAAATTTATATAAGGCACACTTAGAATGGGGGTTGAATAAGTGTGAGAACAAACTATGATAAACTTTTCTGTTTTTCCGAATTCAGTTCACTGTTTTAATGAATACAACTTGCTGTATTAATATGGTCTACTGAATTAAAAACTTTCTTTTAAATCAATGAAAATTTCTTGACTGAAAATATCACTTAAAGAAAATACACGGTGTAAATAAATTATCTGTGAATATTTTAGGTTTTATTGTTTGAGATAACGATTATCTAGTGTGAAAAGCAATAACAAGCAATAAAATCAACACCAAGATTTTTACGTGGTTCAGCTATTACCCTCTATAATAATAGCCTACTCCACGTCCAATACCAACTAGTATTGGAGACTCACTTTATATATATTTCTCACAATTACAAAGTGACACCTTTTACAAAACAGATTAAATGAATTATTAAATTCTCTTGTACACTTTTGCTCCTTGTGCACCTATGCACTCCTCAAGCACCTCTGCTTCCTTGACTCTGTTTGTAAAACAATTTTTAATCCACACTTGGATTGAATTCCTTTAGACAATCACTTAGTCTAAATAAACAAAGATCAGATAGATACAAATTTAGAGGTCTAGTGATCAAAGCAAATAATTAATTTAACAATATAAGGCTCAGCTAATGTATGCAATGATCAATTAATAATAAAAAGATATTACCAATTTAAATCTCACAGAAATATGCTTGATCAGAATTTCCAATAGCCCAAATAGCAGTTTGCACAAAAATGATTTTTTCAATATGTAATCCGTGTTCTGTTAAAATCATATCTCGGTAGAAAAAATCCATACGCAATTTATAACCATATAAAATAATACTGTTACAGCTTAGAATGATATCAATTCCGTTCTTCATAAACCTTATCTCATAAAGAGATACAATTTGTTAGCACAATATCCGGTCAGAACATATCTCAACAATATGACCGTAGCTTTTAAATAACAATATCTAGTCAAATCATATCTCAACAATATTACCGTGTCACTTGGATAAGAATATCCAGTCAAAACATATCTCAACAATATTAGTTACTTGGAAAGATAAATTGTACCCATACACGGTATATTCAAAATGTTAAGCATATTTGTAACAAGTAATCATGACCCCTTTTTAGTAGATATCATCATTATCACATACACTAATATCGAGATTTGTTCTTTTTAAAATATTATGCACGAAGTACACAGTAACTCAAGCTTTATATCCACTGATATTCGTTTGGACAACATTATTCATACTAACTCATAAGATAAACATGGATAATCGTTAATATTAAAGCCAGTATATGATATGCACATAAAATGTCCTAGAGCATTAAATTGAGAAATTAAATATTTGTAATGACCTTACATAAAATTCTTAAAGCTCAAAACCACTCTTCAGTCTTCTTGAACATTTCAACAAGTATTCCCTGAAATTCACAATAAAGAATTTAGTATCCATAATAAATCATCATCAAAACATTAGGTTTAGAATATGACAAAGTCAACAAAAGCTGTAACTTGTAATACATTACTTTTAATTAATACATCAATTAAGTTTAAAATTTTAATTGGTGTTTTAATAATATTTAAAATTACTAAAAAAATTGTTTGAATGGATCGAATCGGACTGGACTGGCCAGGCCAGGCCAGCCTGACCCAAGGTCTTGCCTGGCCTGGCCTGCAGGCCTCAACAGACTCCCTTTTTTAGCGTCAAGCCCGACCCGACCTAGCCTGCAGGCCAAAAGTCAAAGGTCCGGTCCGACCTAGTCAACGATCAAGGCCTGCCAGGGTCAGGCCGGGCCAGGCCAGGCCGACCTGTTGTGCATGCCTGTCATGAACCATGCTTCTGGTCAAAGCCGTTGACATAAAAAAAATGAAAATTTTATTCTCAATTTATTATTTGCTGCTATATTTATTATGTGGTACCTAACAAGTTTAAATTCTACACCTCCTTTCGCTTATTTTCTCCGTTGACTATGTGGTTTTGAAAGTTCTTTAATTTGACTGTTTATAGAGTGTTTTGAGAATCCTGTGCTTTGAAAATCAGGGTGCTTTAGAAAATTCTTTACTTTAGTAATTAGGGTGTTCACGGTTCTTTTACGAAAAGACTCGTAAGAAAGTCATGTTAAATCACTTATTCTTTATTTAAGTGAATCTCAAGTTATATTTACATTATCGGCAAGAATATAAAAAAATTATTTTTCTTCAATTATCTACGGGTACACACCAAATAATACTTGAGCTCTATATAATTGTCTGTGGCTGTCAAACTAGTAAATTGTATGTTACAATAATTATAATATGTCAAAAAAAATTAAAAAATAAATTAAAAAATAATTACTTAATATATTAATTAACAAAAAAAATAAACAATTAACAAACTAAATAAAAAAATTAAACATAACTAATTAAGTGACTTAAACAAATATTTTACTAAACAAACCCAAACCCAATAAATAATCTCTCACTTCAACACCAACCCTCATTTAACAAATCCAGTAAATAATTTTCTCACTTCAACAATTCATTGTCTTCTTATTAAATAAGATGATCAAGTGGTCTTATTTCTTTTTATTTTTTTAGAATATACATGTAAGCTTGTTTATCTTATTTAATTTGTTAACTTTGTATAATTTATTTGAATCTTAGCTTGTTTTATTAACTTTAATGTAATATACTTAATTTGATTAATGTATAATTTACCAACAAAAATTAAAAGATATTTGATAGATTTATAATATACCAAAATATTTTTTATTGTTGATTTTTTTAACCCAAAACACATATAATAAATATCAAACAAGGTTAATTAAGTGTATATAAATTATAAAAAATAATATTTTATTTTTTGAAACATTTAAGTATAACATATTTTATTTTAATGGATATTTAATTTTAACAATTTTTTACAACTTTATCATTAAAATATGAACCTTCTCCATCTTTACATGTCACATGACAAAATAGTTATTTTATATTTAATTTTACCAACTCAGTTTCCCATTAATAATTCGCGTGGCGCTGCAAAGATGTGCCGTTATTTTTAATGGCATTGGACAAATTTTTCAATTTTTGTAAAAATTTAGTATTTCAATGAATTGACTGTAAACACAAAATTATATGATCTAAATGTAAATTAAAGGTCACTTCTGTGGACAAAAAGTGATTTAACCCTAAAAAAGTCTAATCACCATAATTTAAATTTTTTTTACAATATCTTAGAACACAATTTGAAGACTTGCGTTTTTAAAAGCTTTTCTGTCAAACCAGCTCCTATTTTAATTTGTGCCGGACCGATCGATGTATGAACAATCAAGTTTTCAATAGACAAGATATTTTGCCAAATCGAACTCTTTCAAAGGGGATTCATTTATTTTGTAATTCGGATAGTTGTAAAAAAATTCTAAAGGTTTGTGTACCGTGAGTCGTGACTAGAGGACTAGTACTCACGCCAATTGCTTGGGTGGTATTTTTTTTTTTTTTTTTTTGCGAATATTGAGATATACTTCGACCGTTCTAAAATATAAATTTAAAATTGACAAAAAAAATTTAATTTTAATTAATACAATAATAAACATTATAAGTTACTTAAAGATTATTACTCATTATAAGATTTATTATTTATAATTTTTAATAAATCATCTCAATTTTAAATTAAAAATCATCTTAAATTAATTTTTAAAAATTAATAATAGTCTTAATATATATATATATATATATATATATATATATATATATATATATATAAGTAAAGTGATATTCTTAAAGGTTATTTTAACATAAACAATGACCTGGTCTCACATTCCGATGTGTGCAGGACTGAGCAAAATTCGGTTATAACCGAAAAATCGAACCGAAATAATCGAATCGAAATTTTGGATAATTTCGGTTATAACTGAAATTTATTTCGGTATTCAGTTTCGATTTTTGATAGAAAAATTGTACTATTCGGTTAACCGAATGATCACCCTTAGGTGTGAGGATTTTTGAACATGTAACTGTACTTGTGAAAATATTACTTTATTCTTATATTTTTAATTTTCTTACTATGATGTACGTAGCGATATCATCATACCCCTGGCGCTCAGCTTGTTCCGTGTTCATGACATCAACCAAACAGTAAATGAACACTATGAAGTTAGGCACACACAACAGGCCGGCTTGGTCTGGCCCGTCCTGGGCCTGCCAAGCCTTGGTCGTTGACCAGGCCCGGCAGGGCCTTTGACTTTTGGCCTACAGGCTAGGCCAGACCGGACTCGGCGTTCAAAAAGAGGGTCTGTTGAGGCCTGCAGACCAGGCCAGACCCGTCCGATTCGATCTATTCAAATAATTTTTTTTAGTAAATATTATTAAAACACTAATTAAAAATTTAAACTTAATTGATATATTAATTAAAAATAATGTATTACAAGTTACAGTTTTTAAATTACAATAATGAAAAATATCTTTTTTTTTTATTATTATTATTATTTTGCAAATGACTTTCTAGTTGTTAAGTTAAGTATTTATTAAAATAAAGATGCATTGAAAGATCTGTAATAAGTGTAGGTTGTTAGCTAGGTAAGAACATTTCTTATATATTACATTAGTCAATGTATTTTTATGAATTTCTTTATTCGTATATAAACAAATATGCATGAATGAACGTATTAAAAGACGTCAATTTTATTTTATTTATTAAATAAGTTTTCACAAAGAAGAAGTTTTCGTCTACAGTGGGAGAATTGAAGTAACGAATAAAGAAAATTGGCAGGTCAAACCGAGCTTTGGGTGAACCAGGCCAGGCCGGGCCAGGCCTCAGGCCAGACCCCAGGCTGGGCCAGGCCGGGCTTATTGGCAGGCCAGGCCAGGCCGAATCTAAACAAAAAAAAACGTGGCCTGTTTGTGGCCTTCAGGCCAGGCCGAGTCAGGCCAGGTCTTGACTAGGTTGGGCTTTGACCAGGCCAGACCCAGGCCGGACCAAGGACGGGGCCGCAGGCCATTTGTGTATCACTATATGAAGCTCGTTTACGCCTTGCTTCTCAAGGCACCAGCATAACCAAGAGTCCTGGAAATCGAAACATCAATAGTTTTATTAAGGCTATATTTATTTATAAAAATAATAAATGAAATAAGACTATTTTTAATAATTTAACACGATTTCAAACTATTTTTTTAATATTATTTTTAATGTTATTTGATAATTCAAAAGGAAGATTATATAATATTCATTTTTTATTCGGGATTATAATTCATCATAAAATAATCATAAAATTGGCAAAATATTATATGTGGGACTAAATAACGAACTGATCATTAATTAAAATAGTCCAAAATTATAATAAATTAGTTCCAATAATTATATCTCATTCTCACCCATTATTTTGACAAACAAATAGTCTTATCAAGAAGTGCTGAACTCGCCAACTAAAAAATGCAAATTTTAGTTTCGTTCATTATTTGCTACTATAATTAATGTGTGGTACCCAACAAGTTTAAATTATACAACTTCTCCTACTTATTTTCTTTTCTATGACGGGTTAAATGCAAATAAATTCCCTGAACTCTGGGGTTTTTGGACTTTCAGTCCCCCTTTTTTTGGTTAACGCAAATGCAAATAAATCCCCCTTTTTTTGGTTAACCTGTGACGTGGCAACTTGGATGAATTTAATGAAAAAAAATGCCTCTCCCATGATTTGAACTCATGACCTCAAATTTGAAATTTGAAACATAAAACCAATCAAGCACTTAAGCCTTATTGTTTATATTACTCAACAACTAATTGATATTCCCAAGTAGCAGCCTATTATTATTATTATTATTATTATTATTATTATTATTATTATTAATGTTATATATATATATATGCAGGTGTCAAGTTTTTTGCCCATCAAGCATCGTTTAAATCAATGGTAGAAATGAATCAATAAGTCTTTGGTCAATCATCTTGTTTCTTCACATTCTACTGACGAATTAAACCATATCAACTGATGAATTATACAAGTTCTATAGTCATTGGGATGTCTGTCCTTCTTCATTCCTTTTTTTTGTTCATCTTAATTAGTGTTTTGCCATATGCTGCTTCTGCTTCTGCTGAAGAAGCTGCCGCTCTCCTCAACTGGAAAGCTACCTTTCAAAAGCAAAATAAGTCTTTATTGTTTACATGGAAGCTTCTTCCCAACAACGCCACGAATACTTCCTTGTGCGCTTGGTTCGGAGTTTCATGCAACAATGGAAGCATAAATGGCTTGAACCTCACTTTGTCAGGTGTCAAAGGTACGCTCTATCATTTCCCCTTCTTATCGCTCCCAACTCTTAGGTTTATGGATTTCCACATCAATGAGTTTTATGGCACCATTCCACCTCAAATTGGTTATCTTTCCAAACTAACTTCCCTTGATTTGTCTAGCAATCAATTTTACGGAACAATCCCACCTGAAATTGGGTTGTTAACAAATCTTAGGACCCTCTACTTGTTTGAGAATATGTTGTATGGTTCAATTCCTCAAGAGATGGGCAACTTGAACTATCTTTACGAACTGGCTTTGTATACCAACAAACTTGAAGGTCCAATCCCAGCTTCTATTGGAAATCTGACCAACTTGGCACATCTTTATCTCTATGAAAATGAACTTTCTGGCTCTATCCCTCTTGAATTCGGAAATCTCTTCAATCTTGTTGAGCTTTACATGGACAGTAATCTTCTAACTGGTCCCATTCCATCTAGTTTTGGAAACTTGATTAATATAACTCTTTTGTACATATTCCAAAACCAACTCTCTGGTTCCATCCTACCAGAACTTGGAAAGCTGAAATCTCTTCAGAGTCTTAGACTTGGCACAAACAATCTTTCGGGATCAATCCCAAAATCCTTAGGTGATCTGACCTCTCTAACTCTTTTACATCTTTATGCAAATAACCTTTCGGGGTCAATTCCTAGTGAATTAGGAAACTTACAGTCTCTCTCATATCTAAGCTTGAGTCAAAATAATCTGAGCGGTTCCTTTCCTGTCTCACTTGGTAATCTGAGGATGTTGAAAGATTTACGTCTCGGTAGCAATCAACTTTCTGGCCCCATCCCTCATGATCTGGGTTCTATAAACTTGGTTAATGTGAATCTGGATGAAAATCAGTTATCTGGCTATTTGCCAGAACATATTTGCCGCGGTGGTAAACTTGAGAACCTTACTGTGATGGATAACCATCTCATCGGTTCAATCCCCTTAAGCTTGAAAAACTGTTCAAGCTTAAAAAGAGTTCGCCTCGATGGAAACCAGCTCACTGGAAATATATCCGATTTTTTTGGTGTCTATCCAGACTTGGATTTCATTAGTCTCAGCTATAACAAATTTTACGGGCCGCTCTCTGACAATTGGGCCAAGTGCAAGAAATTGACGACACTACAAATTACTGGAAACAACATCAACGGTAGCATACCACCAGAGTTTGGAAATAGCACCCTGCTACAAAAACTTGACCTTTCTTCAAATCATTTAGTGGGGGAGATTCCAAAGGAATTTGGAAAATTGACTAAGATGTTGAATCTAGTTTTGAACGATAACCAACTCTCTGGCACTATACCTCAAGAACTTGGATCACTTAGCAAACTTTCGTATCTTGACCTATCATAGAACAGACTGACTGGGTCAATTATAGGGAACTTGGGGAACTGGTTGCAACTTTTTTTACTTAAACTTGAGTAACAACATGCTGAGCAAGGGAATTCCGATTCAAATGGGAAAGTTAAGTCACCTGTCGTTGCTTGATTTGAGCCAGAATATGTTGATAGGGCAGATACCCTCACAATTCGACAGTTTGCAGAGTTTGGAGAACCTAAATCTTTCACATAATAAACGCCTGGTTCCATTCCAAAAAGCTTTGAAGCTATGCTTGGTTTGTTGTATATTGATATATCCTACAATGAGTTGGAAGGCCCAATCCCCAACAACAAAGCATTTCTCAATGCTTCCATTGAGGCATTACGCGGGAACAAAGGTTTGTGTGGCAATATTACAGGCTTACAACTTTGCAAAAGTTCTTCACCGTTGTACAATCATAGTTCGAAAAAGACCCACGAGCTTGCTCTTCTTATTTCGTTCCCTCTAGTGGGAGCATTTCTACTTCTTTGTGCGTTCATCATGCCCTTCATTATTTATGAACGAAGAAGGAGAAAGATGCAAGTCGGTCAAAAAGATAAAGAAAATGAAGATCTGTTTACAGTATCCACTTTTGATGGGAGAGCGGCATATGACAAAATTATACAGGCCACAAAGGAATTTGATGATGCATATTGCATTGGGAAGGGAGGGTTTGGAAATGGTTACAAAGCAAAGCTGCAATCAGGCATTGTAGTAGCTGTGAAGAAGTTCCATTCGTCATATGAAATGGCTGACCGTAAAAGTTTCAGCAGTGAGATAAGGGTATTGACAGAGATAAGGCATGGAAACATTGTCAAGCTTTATGGATTTTGTTCACATGCTCGACACTCATTTTTGGTTTATGAGCACCTTGAAAGAGGGAGTTTGGAATTGGTACTGAGCAAAGAAGAAACTGCTAAGAAATTGGATTGGCACAAGAGGGTGAAAATTATTAAGAGTGTGGCTCATGCATTGTCTTACATGCACCGTGATTGCACACCTGCAATAGTTCACCGAGACATATCAAGCAAGAACATCCTTCTTGATTCAGACTATGAAGCTCACATTTCAGATTTTGGCACTGCCAAGATTCTAAAGCTAGACTCATCTAATTGGAGCACGCTTGCAGGCACATATGGATATGTTGCACCAGGTTATATTTATATATTTGTGGTTTCCGCTATTTAAATTTCATGACCTGGCATAGAAACATGATGTCATTTCATTTTTCTTTTTGCAGAGCTTGCTTACACAATGATGATAACTGAGAAGTGTGATGTTTATAGTTTTGGAGTACTAGCACTGGAAGTGATTAAAGGAAAGCATTCAGGTGATTTGGTTACTTCTCTAATGTCTCCATTGGGTGACAAAATACAGCTTAGAGAAATCGTGGATGAACGACTGTCACCTCTCTCATTCGGAGATGAGGAGGAAGTGATTTCCATTATAAAACTGGTCAGAGCATGTCTAAATTCCAATCCACTAGCAAGGCCAACAATGTATATTGTTGCTCAACAGTTAAATGACCCAAACAATACCTAGTAAAAGCATCATAGAGAGTCATTCTATCAATTTTCTTTATTAATACAATTTCAATTTAGCAAAAAAAAAAAAGTCATTCTATCAAAGTATTGGAGAGAAATGATAGAGCTAAAGCTCGGTAGATGTGTTATGTATTTTTGTACTTGTACATTGAGTGTCGATGTATCAAATTCATATGGTATACTTTCACTTATAATTTCATCCCTCTAATGTTCATTGTTAATTTCAATTTTGATGCGAAGATGTTCAATAGTTGAGCTTAATTATGAGGTCCCAAATTAATTAATTGATACTTAGTTTGTTTGTTGAATGCCATTTTGAGTTGTAAGTTTGAGTGTTATTTAAACTGATCCATAGAATGAAAAATGTATTAATTTGTAATAGTAAGAACTAAGAACAACCTAGAGTTATCAAAAGAATGGAGTTAGTAAACAAAGAAATGAACAAGATCGGATTAGTCAACTAAGGAAAATCTTTAAACTGCCAAAAGAATGATTATGCGAGCATGTGAGAACAAGAGCTAAAAATTCAGAAGAATGAGAACTGAATAGCTTTATTAGAGGAACAAAAGAGTGAAGAAAATAGTAAAGTTTCTTGTTCAACAATACAACTATTAGAAAAGCAAAACTAAGAAGGAATTGCCCTAGATTCGAGTACATTAAAGGTTGAGATTTAACTCAAGAGTCGAGCTATCGAAAGAATGAAGTATGAAATTAATCAGAAGAATGAGAATACAGGGATCAAAAGAATGAATTCAACAAGTTGTCATAAGAGTGAAGTACCTTCTGGCCTCTGGTAAAAAGAATAGTACAAAAATTAAACTGTAATAACCAAGATGAACACGTGATAATGTTATCAATAAAATAAAGGCCAAAAAATAAAATTTAATCGATTAAATGTGAAGAAACAAGATGATTGACCAAAGAGTTATTGAATTTAACCTAAATGTGGAACAAGGAAAGTTAAGGTGAATTAAATTATTCAAGTTGATTGCAAGTAAAATTATTTAAAGCTCAAGTAACCAGTATGTTGGTCATGAATGACAATGGTAAAGATTAAGAGTGATGAAATGATTAACTTATGTGTGATGCTATGAAGGGACTCAATAAAGAAGTTAAAGTAGTTCGAGATATTAATGTGATAGGTATCATGAAAGAAGTAATTATGTTAATCAAATAATTAATGGTTTGGTCAAGAATTGATTACTTTGATTAGTTCATGGAGAGATTTAGAAAGGGGCCAAAATGATAATTGGATAAGATAGTCCTATGATGGGAATTAATTTAGCCCAATGTATAGTGTGGCCCAATCGAATGTTTATAAGTTTTGTAGAGAATTAAGCTGCCTAGTCCAATATTATCACAATGAAGGAGCCCAATGAAGATAGTAAGGATAGCCCAAAGCCTAGCCCAACTTAAAGTCAAAAGAAAGGTCAAAGCGTTGGTAAAAGCATATATATATGCACCAATGAACAACCAAAAGAAAAGGAAAAAGAAATGGCAAATGGGGAAAATCCCCCAAGGAATATCAGCCCCCCCTGTTGGTTTGTAAAAAAATCATGAACATACAATTAAATTGCGTAATAATAGTGGAAGTATGGTAAAATTAGATTTTAATTTTTTTCTACAAATCATAATCCATGATCGACCTTTATGCGTAATCATTAATTAAATAAGAAGGAGTTAGAAAATTATACTCTTGTAGACACTAACTTCTACAGGTACAAGTTCAACTCCAATTTATTTTCTATTCTTCTCCAAATCTACCGATTAGATTTCTCAGATCAACTTTAGCTACCCAAGTGTGTAGCCTCTAGAGGTGATTCACCAAAAAAAATATGAATTCAAAAAGTGGGTTGTAGCAAACCCTAATTTTCTCTCTCTTCTAACTCTTTAGATTGTAGAGAATATGTGAACACTCTCCCAAATTTTATGGAAGTGTATGTAACCCTAATCCATAATAAAACTCCTCTTATTTATAGATATAGATAACCATTCTAAACTCTTTAGGAGTATGATTTTTAATTAAACTCCTAATCTAATTAGGAACTAATATGAGAGTATTCGTATTAACTAATTCCTAAACTATTTAGGAACTAAATAATAATAATAATAATAATAATAATAATAATAATAATAATAATAATAATAATAATAATAATAATAATAAGACTCCTCTTATTAATTTATAATTAGTATTTTTAAAATACTAAATAATAAATATTAAGTTATTTAATTTATTCTATCACCATAGATTAAATTAACTATACTTAAGTTATAATTACGATTATGCCATTTAACTTCTTGAATTTTTTTATTTTTTATTTTTTATTTTTGCAGTGTGACCCTTTAGGCATATTAAATCGGTTGTAGAATAAATTATTAGAACAATTTTAATCTTATTTAAATAAATAAATTAAACTATTTAATTTATTTAAATAAATAATATTTATTCCACAATAAGGGTAAACCCCTTTAGCGATCAATGACTTTTCAGATAATATAGATTTCAACTTTTGATCACAAAAGAACCTATTCCGTGAATAGTTACCCTACAATTCAATCATTCAACCATACAATGTCTCAATCAAATATAAGATATAGAATTACTGTCAAGTCTTATTTTATTTGACCATATGCATTTCGATTTTCAAATGCACAACTCTAAATAATACAAATTAGAAACTCCTTTCTAATTTCATTCTTCCTTAACCAATGACTATTGAGTTGTCATTTATCGAATCACGTTCTCTCCTTTTATAAAAAGTTGTAGATTCTTTGTTGATCATTCACCTATCTCCATGTACAACTTATTGTACCCAAGCATACCCTTTAATATATCCTGAAGGTCTTAAGGGCTATGTCAAAGTATAATTTATCATACACAAGATACTATGATGATCTCAAGTCCAAGGGTCATTTGTACTACTATTACAAAATAAACTCCTATTGACAGACAAAAAAAAATTTATTAGGTGTCCCATGAGCGAGTCACGTTCAGTGAACTTATTCTTTAATAAGCACATACATACTTGTTTTAGTGTCTACATACAAATGATTATGAGATCAATCATCCTCTTCATAAGAGCAAACATAGTATATACTAATCTATCCGGATTCACTAATCCCCATTTTAGTGATCCCACGATTAGGAATAATTTTAGTTTTGAGGTATTTAGAATTTAGATCTCATTAGCATGATTATCATCATGGTTCTAAAAACATTGTTTAAAAACTATAGGTTTATCACAATTAATTCAACAATTAAATACAGATAAATAAAATTCTTTTGAATAAATGAATTCTTTTATTAATAAATGAATAAGAATATAAAGTATATGTTACATTACATCAAATGTGATTGGTTTTTTAGCCTTGTATTGTCTTGGAATATTGCAATTCTTGAGCCTTGGAAACCTTTCCTTAAAACCCTCCCATGTAACCTTCTTTTTTTCTTAAATTATGGAAGGATGTTAGAAAGCTTAATTAGGGTTAAACATGTTTAACTAATGTGTTGGGAGATTAAGGATGACTAAGTAGGAATTATGTTTGGCCTATAAATAAATGACCTTCAAGTCATTTAGAAGAGTTTGTTCACTTGTCTCCTCTTATTTTTAAGTATTGGAAGAGCTAGGAAGATAAGTTAAAGAGAAAATGTAAAGCTTAAGAGTGAGAAGAAGAAACACCAAGAGAGTTTGGTGTCAAGAGCAAGAAGAGGAGAAGTATAGCAAGGAGAAGAAGTTTAGCACCATTAACTAGCAAGAAGAAAGGAGATCAAGCCATTATAAGGTTTAAAAGTACTCTCGAACCCTAAAATATCTAGTTAAGTTAACATGTTTTGTTTGAGTAGTAATTTTTTGCAAGATTGGTTGTGGGAGGTTTATGTGTTGTGGAATCATGGTTAATTATGAAGATATAAGGTGGTTTGATGGTGTTTATGTGTTTAGATGATGGTTTGTTTCATAAAAACTTGAGTAGATTTGATCACAAGCATGAAAAACCTAAAAATGATAAGTGTATGTGTACACATATGTGGTAAAATGGATTTTTAAGGCATGAAACCTAAGATGTTCACATTATTCTTAAGATCTATAAATTGTATGATGAAGATCTATGGAATAGGAAGATATTCCAAGTGGAACGAAAAAAAAGAAGTTAAAATAGATTTATGGTGCTTTTCTTAGTAAAACATGTTAAATTGCAAATCCTAGAATTTTTGGACCAATATTTTGCCTAATAAATGCTTTTAAAAATGATCAAAGTCTTTAAATATTGTTAACATATGGGTTTACTAAACAATGACCTAGATTTGAGCTCATTTCAAGAAGTTATGAAGATTAGAATAAAAAGGGTAAAAATCAAAAAACTGAAAATTCAAGCTTGAACATTCTGCTAGACAGCGCCGCGACGCCTTCTCTAGTGCAAATTTGTAACGTCCCCGAAATTTGACAAACCTTATTACCTTAAATTTCATATTTATTATACAATATCTTCCTAACGTTCAAATTTCGGTTCGTTAATAAACCTTTAATTACCTTATTTAATCCATTAATTGACTTTGCACCATCAATTACCAAAATTTTCGGTATAATTTTTTTTAATCATTATATCAAAATATTTTGGCATTTAAAATCTTTATATCTCGATCCTAGTCCCTAGATCACAACCTTTTTTTTTTTTTTTCCTTTCATGATAATTATTCTTGAATAATCAAAAATACATAACTAAACCTTATTTATCCGATCAGAATCTGACATCTATATAACTCATGAATTATAAACACTTATTTTACTAATTTAACCATATCCAATTTCTGTATATAAAATATACAATAATTACATTTACAACTTTCACTGATGTCGCACATAGTCTCTAGTCATGATTTAATACTCCTGAAGTTTCATTTTTACTTGGAAAATTTATATTATGTAAGAATGAGCATTATGGCTCAGTAAGTTCAACAGTATGCACATAACACATAACATAATATGCTCTGTGTGTATCATACATTATGTGTTGTGCTTCTACTCACTACAAGAAAATAGGGATGTAGTGAAGGAATTCATTCCTTTACAAAATAAGTTTTCTAGTGTTGATAAATAAGGAAAATTTGCTATATTGATAAATAAATTGAAATCTTGTGTTAAACTATTTCTTTGTATATATTCTGAAAAGGTGATTATTTTTTCATATATATATATATATCGATTAGTTATTAGGTGTTATGTCAAAACTATGATTTTCAAGATATTTGTATATTATTTACTATGTGAACGAACCTTATGGGCTTAGGCTATGATATGTCAGTCGAACCAACTTATGAAATGAGGCTATGAAATTGTCTTAAAATGGTGTATTACAAAATGATTAATATGCATTAGAACTTTTTCATCCCCGTGTTGATAAGAAGGGGAACTGATATATTTGTTCTTATTGGTTTAAAACAACCAACAAGTTTACTATATTAATATATATTTGTAAAATTTGTGTTATGGATAGAGAATAATGGAAAGGATAGAAGATTAAAGATATTACAAATATCTTCTAGCAATGCTAGATCTTTATGCGTATTTTCGCACTTGTGTGCCTTTGAAAAGAATTGTTCAAATCATTGAACTGAATTTTTTTTGAGCTATGTCTATGCTAAAATAAATTATGCTAGATCGAGCTATTTGGAAAAGATAAAATGAATTTTATCATAAACGCACTAGTGAACTTGGCTTGGATGTGATCAATTCATAAAATTAATTTTAGCTGTGTTATTTATAGGTCTATGCTAATTGTGTTGGCTAGACAGCTTTAATGTGAAAAATAAAAATAATTTTTTATCAATGCACCATAAAACCTAGTGTGGAGATGATACATGTTGAGTTATCAACGCACTTTACAGGGTGTGGTATACAGTCATAAGATTGCTTTTCAAAAGTTTGAATGATTTAAATATGAGTCAATGCCAATTATTTTGACTAGACACCATTGATTATGATAATGTAACAGACGTATGAATCTGGTAGATGTAATATACCGCGTCTTTAAAACAATAATATAGTAAACAGGTTGATCACCTGAAGTACTATCATGAATGTTTCCAATCTAAATTGAGTGTTACACTGAAGGGTGTTTTTCAGTCCTAGTGACGGTTAAAGAATTGTGGGTCATATGACATCCATAGTATTTAAAAAATGTCAAATAAAGGAAGAGTAAGACTAAAAGTTTAAAACCTAGTGTAAAAAAATGTTTAGATTAAACATGTTCAGACATAATCTAAGTATTAGGAATTTAATTTAAGAAGGATGAATTAAGAAAATTCATAAGAATAAGTTAAAAATAATTTCGAGGACGAAATTCTTATAAGAAGGAGAGAATGTAATATACTAAATATTTATAAAACTTATAAATATGATATTAAATGACTAAAGTTAATTGCAAAGTTAATTTCGAGGAGGAAATTCTTGTAAGTTGTGGTGAATGTAATATCTCAAACATTTCAAATAAGATCTGACAATATCTAATCAAGGTTGTCAATTCAAAATCTAAAGAACGATTGCTTAATTAAACATTGAGCTATCTGAAAAGCAAAATACGACTCGAAACTACGATCGTACATGACTAAGAGGTTAAAAATCTTTAACCTAATACAGGTGTTATGTTAATAATAAATATTTTGATATGTGATTTATATGGAGCATTATATATATATATATATATATATATATATATATATATATATATATATATATATATAATAGTGGAAATATATACATTTATGAAATTTAATAGTTAGTTAACTATTAAATTAAAAGATATGAATTTACTACGAAATGAATTGTGGAAGGGAAGAAAGTTTACTTATTAATATTAATTAATTGAGCTTAAAAATAGAAATTTTATTTTGAAATAATATAATTTGAATAATAAGCTTTGAACGACAATGGATTTATTATGAATTAAATTTTATAAACAATATAATTAATTTGCTTAAATAAAATAGTGAATTAAGGTAGGTATTTTTATTTAATAAAAATGAGGGAGTTAATTAAAGTCGTTATTTTAAAATATACTACATATGAATGTAATATATTTATGTAATGGTTTAATATGTTATGCCAAACGGGTATAAATTAAATAGAAATGAGGAAAATTAATTTATTAAATTGTTATTAGTAGATGAATATGTTGACTTTAATTAATTAAATAAAAATATTTATTTAGTTAATGATAAATAACAATTGTATTATGTTACAATCATTAAAATGTAATATGTATAATGATCTAATACATGATATTATGACCAACGAATGTAAATTAAGTTGGAAATGAGGTCCAATAAATTCCATACATATATTGGTCCTAAATTAGTATAATTGAATAAATTAAGGCTAAATTAAATGAATTTGATTAGTTATAAATGAACCGATTTGGTTAGACATATACTACTTACTAACTAAATTAGTTAGTCTATATAAATATGATAATTATACGAGAATTATACAAAAATTATACAAGAATTATGTGAAAATCATACAAAAATAATACGAAAGAAAATACGGACCATATAAGCATGACATCATAAAAAATGATGATGTAAGAATGATGTATGGATGATGTCAGCCCTAGGAAGCATATGAAATGACCTAAATATCCCTCAAATCTCAGCCACATCAAGCTTGAGAAAATCAAATTGTTTTTCTCTTACTTTATCAAAATAGTAGGTTAAATCTTGTCCATCTATTTTTGGGAGATGATGATTCACCAAATATGATGATAACTAACATTAAATGAACATTAATGAGGCATATGAGTAGGCCATAACAAGTGGGGACGAGTGATGATCATGCTTTGGATATTTTAGGTCAAAATGACCTTAAAACTCTAACCCTAGCTCTCCTATAAATAGCAAGCACTCCCATTAATTAAATCCACGAATTATACACCCAAAATCTGTCATAAGTTGCTCCAAGTATCAGTCATAGCAAGATTAGATCATAATCAAAGGGCAAATTTGCAAAAGATTGTCCAAAGAGGTAAAACCCTAATTCACTAGTAGATCTTTAATCTTGTGTTAGATTTTATATTTTGATGTTTAGAAATGACTGAAATGATGTTAATTATTGTTCTGGGCAATTAAATTATGATTCCATAACATCTAATTACATGAAATGATAAGATTTAGTTCTCAGTTCTTAACAGTCAAGAACAGTCTGACAAGGATCCTTGTCAGACGATTTAATCTGATCGTGTTGTTCGTTTGATGTGTTTTAAAGTTTTTAGTTGTACTTTGCCATACAGGGAAGACACATAAACAAACCACACTTCAATCGGATAATTAACCAGCAAGTTATGATTGGTGGAAAGTCCTCTGTCGACCATGAATTCTGGAATTTTCATAATTCTGGGTAACCCAAAAATGCTGAAGAACAGTCCGACAGGGCTATTTGACCATCAATTATCTCAGAAATGGGATTTTATTTTAGGTCAAGTAAGCATATATCGTTGTACAATGATATGAATATTACATAACAGTGCATGATTTGAGAGAAATTTCAAGTCAAAAAAGGTCCCACGGCGTTGACCGAAAAATCTGGGCAGATGAAGAAAATTTATCGCTATAGCGACAGACTGTCTGTCGCTATAGAACTTTAGTATGATCTCCTTCCGGCACTCAAGAACACCTATAGCAACGAAATTAGCGATGGATTGACTGTCGCAGTATCTTTTAGTGACGGTTTATTTTAAAAGTTATTTAAAATTTAATTTTAAATACTTTTAACGACAGATTTTTAAATTAAATTTAAATTAAATTTTAAAAATACTTTTAGTAACGAATTTGGTCAGTGACAATAGATATACATGATTAAATTAAATTAAACTTTAATAAAAATAATTTAAACTATATTTAGCGACGAATTTAATTAAAAATTCATCGAGATAGCTTCGAAATTATTCTTTAACGACAGATTGAGTGATGAATTAATTCAATTAGAATATTAAATTATGATTAATGAAGGATTAAGCTACGAATATAATTACTTAACAATAATTAATTATACAATGAAGTGATTTAAGCGACGAACATGAATAATTAACTTAGTTATTTATTAAATCGATGATTAAAATTACGAATTGACATTAAACCTCAAACGTAGATTATTAATTAAATTAAATACATATTATTATGTATACTAATCAAAATTATTGCTATGTTGAACATATTTGGAGTACAAATTGAGTTCAAATCAATGTGAACTAAATCGTACACCAAACATGCAAGTCTTTTAACCGTTATGCGACATGATTTATACGCATTGTGTGACAACATGATATAAAATTTTGAAATGTGAGATATATGTGATATTAAATTGAGAAATATGTTCAGTCAATGCATTTTAAAGTTTATCTGAAAGCATAAACTGTGTATGTGGTATTTGTTAGACTTATTGAGCCGCAGTGCTCATTCTTGCGAATAAAACCTTATTTGCAGATTAAAGATGAACGTTAATAAGATTATGAATGTAAAGATGAAGCTTGGATTATATTTTCATGTTTATTACTTGTATTTATATAAAGTCATAATGACTGTTGTAATATGAACAAACAAACTATGTAATTAAATATTATGAAATAATATTATTTATGATCATTAGATTGTTGTTATGTCTTTCCTTTAATATAACTTAGAATTGTTAAAGAACTATAAATCTGAGTGAGGGTATTGGTAATATGGATTGATCATGTTATACAAAAACTCTGAACTTCAGATAGATAGTAAAACGTTAATACAGTATTGATAATGAACTACTTATCAAAATGAGGATAGTAAATTATATTTGTGAATATTATAAGCATCCGAGACATGACTAATCGATGTGAAATGGTCAAATTTATCATTAAATTCTTCGGACCCAAGTACAAGCTTGTTATTATTATTCTGAATGTTAGATAAGTAAAATTATTGATATGAAGAGATATTATTATAACCAAATGTGTTTCGAGTTAGGGTTTTAACTAGTTGGGTATGTTATGTACGAAAATAAAATTTTGCACCGGACAAAGATATAAATATTTGTCACGGATAAAGATGTAAACATTTATCACGGATGAAGATACAAACATTCATCGCAAGAATTTCTGTTCCCAAGAACCACCCTAATGATTTAATGTTGTGAATCTTGGATATGTAAAGTTATAAAATATTTAAATCTTAAGGTTAAAATTGGACCGCTATATATGGTGTTATCCATTATACGGATGAACTACAAGTTGGTATTTGTGTAACGATCCCGAAATTCGACAAACCTTATTACCTTAAATTTCATATTTATTATTCATTATTTCCTTAAAGTCCAAATTTAGGTCCGTTAATAAATCTTTAATCACCTTATTTAACCCATTAATTGACTTTACAGTCACCAATTATCAAATTTTTCGGTATAAATTTTTCCATTTTCTCAATCATTGTATTAAAGTATTTGGATATTTAAAAACTTAATATCTCAATCCTAGTCCCTGGATCGCAACCTTTATTTTTTTTTCTTTTTATTACAAGTATTATAAAACTCAACATTCAAACTTTAGTATTATTTATATCCACACAAATATTCTTTGTTCCATAATTCATAAGTAGACATATAATAGTCTCTATTGTAACAACTACCTTGAGTAATCACAGTACACAATTTAATTCTACTCGTTATATCCGGATCCAATTTATATGTACATATAGCACATTAATGTAAACTTCGTAAATTGTATTCTGATATTGAAAATATAACAATTACATTAACAACCTTCTAGGATAATCCATCTCTAACACAATATAATATTCCTGAAATTTAGTTCTTTACCTGTTAAAGTTAATATTATGCAAGAATGAGCACAACGGCTCAGCAAGTTCAACAGTTTACACCTTTCATGCTTCACATATCACATAACATAACATGCTCTGTGAGTGTCATATATCATGTGTTGTGCTTCTACTAAAACAATATATCTCACATGTCTCATATCTAATTCAGATTAGCAGTTACGTAAAGCAAACATCAATTAAATACACACAAGGTTATATCAATTCACCAAGCACACCTCGTGGTCATATTATTCACAGATCACATAACATGTAATTTTTATATTCAATTGAACAAAAATTAACATATTATAACAGATAAACAATTAACATCAAAGTACTAAAAAACTTGCCTTGACGTCCAATTATTAAATTGGTAGCTCAAAAATCTTTTTCGAACAAACTACGATCGTAAAATAATCAATTAATAATTATTTATCTCCTAATGATATTAATTTACTTAATTAATATCATTTATAGTGTAATTAACCCTACCCAACGGTTTATTTTAGGGTATCGGTCAATTACAAATTAAAATAGTTAATTATATTAACCTCGACCCTTAATATATTAATTTAACTAATATAAAACACATTCAATGGGGACAACTCGGCTTGTCAGATTAAATTTAGCAAATTTTGGTTGTCCGGATTTCCATTTAACCATTTTCCAAATTTTAACCTTATTAGATTAATATTTAAATAATTAAATATTAATCTCAAATATTTAATATTTTTGGAAAATATTAAATTTAATGCCCAAATATCATTTTTATATTTTTAGTATTTTTCTATAATTTTTAAATAATTTTTAAACATTTATTTAATTAAAAACCAATTTCCTGGGCATTTTCGTAATTTTCACAACTTCAGCGACACATTCGGCATTAACAGGAACGAGCAGGGGCACGGTCGTAATTTGGCGAGGCCAAGGGACACGCTGGTCATTTTCAGAAAAGCTCAGAGGCACGCTGATAATTAACCAGCGTTGCCAACCGCGCATTGCGCGAGTCCCTTTTTCTATCTACGCCAAACGGCGCCATTTCGTGTGCCAGTTACCAAAAAAAAAATAGCCGCGCATGGCGCGGCTCCCAGCCTTCGCGTGCCTTAAATGCTATCGTTTCATTCTCGGCTTATGAAAAAATTTGGCCGCCCTATTTTTCTTCTTCATTTATTTTCGAAACAGTAACTAGCCAAAACCAAATTTAATCCATTTTTGTTCACAATTTGTACAACTAATTACTCTAAAAATCATATCATTCTCATATATACATCTAAAAATTATCTAGAATAATTATTCTAATTATTTTCTAATTTTTCACAAAATTTATTCATCACCAAAATATTAAAATAAATCACATAAAAATGATTTATACCTTCTATGGCTTGTAATTCTTCCTCTTGATGGTACCAAATATTTCCTTTCTTTGATGGCTATGGTGGTTTTTGATTGTGGGTGGTGGTAGCTTCGGGTGGTGAGTAAAACCAAATAGGGAGAATGTTTATTTTCTTTAGCAATTGTTTTTTTTTTCCTTTTCTTTTATTCTTTATTTCCACATATATATAGACCTTAAGTGCATGAATGGCTTTTAAATTTCATTCCAAATCCACCGCCTTTCTCAAATTCGGATAAGCCAAGAGCATGCATAATTAATTAATTTAATACATTACGTAGTTATTTCGTGTAATAAATATTTTATATAATATATATAAAATATTTATTTTAATTCACTAAAAATCATAAATTGATTTATAAATAATATTTATACCCTTTTCAGGTACTTTACCTGATAAATTTTGTACACGCATAATGACATGCATGTAATTATATGAGGTAATTTATACCTCCAAGATTCATAAAATAATACATACAACATATACAAATTATTTTTCATACTTTTTCATTTCGTTACTTGGACAATATGTTACATCAACATGTTTACATTTCTGAAATATTATTCTCCAAAAAAATCATAACAAATCCATTATATATAAACATAATTTTTAATAAATTAAAACCTTCCTTCTTCTCATTTATTTTTCTGTTTTCTTCACTATTTAACCCACTTTAAATATACACCATATAATAAAATATTGTACCATTTGTACAATTATATTTCTTTTCTTAATTAATATATTCTTCTTATATAAATTATATAATCACTTTTAAATAATTTATATAATTATTATTTCCTTATTATTTACATTAACTTTCCTTATATAAATTATGTAATTTATTATTATATAATTTATATAATTACTTTCTCCTTATTAATAATTTCTATTTTACACAAGTGCAATTTATAAAAAATTTCTTCCATCCTTATTCAATTTAATCCTCTTGTATAAATTATGTAATTATTCTTATATAATTTATATAATTATTATTTTCTTCATACTTTACTTTAATTTTCTTATATAAATTATATAATTTATTATTATATAATTTATATTGTTACTTTTCTTCTCAATTAATTTCTAAACTTCCTCATTAACTTTTCATTTAAATATGGATTAATTTAATTATTAATCCCTTAATTTCCATAAACAATAAAATTTTATCAATATAATAATTGAACATATATATATATATATATATATATATATATATATATAGACACACACACACACACACACACATATTTAATTCATATACCTCAAATTACCATATAACACCATTTAAATAATAATTTCTGCACATCCATAACAATTTATAAATATCAACAATTTAATTGTATAACTAAATGAAATTTCTCTTATTCTTCATAAATTATTTTTAAACAATTTGTTTACTTTTCAATGATTTTAATTCAACACCATTTATCACCATCTCTGTACAGATTTAATTTACCAAATAAATCTCATCACATACTTTAAATCACATAAAATATATCAATCATAATTAATTTAAATAACCTTAACAATTTTGTTATTTAAATTCTTATTTAATATTATTAAAGAAATCCCAAAGATTTGGATCCTCACATTCTTTCCCCCTTAATAGGATTCCGTCTCCGGAATCACAATTACTGTAATAACCTTACGTATTTCATTTATAACACTTTGTTGTACTGTTATTCTGATAAATAACAATTAAACTCGATAATAATCATATCTTACATCTTTAAGGGGATCTGTAACTCACATCTTAAATAAATATCACCATAATGATCGTAACAGTCAGAATATTCAATTTTTAACTCAATTTACAATTTCTTGTAATATTACATTTCACTATTCTCTAAAAAATTTATTAATAAAATTTTAACTCGTTTCTTGATGCACTTATCAAGATAGTTACTCCTTCTCTGAAAAATTTCCTTTCTTTAATCGCACTTACCTTTACTCAATCAACTTATTTCATACTCTCTATTGCACATTATTTATACTCTGCACATTTAACCTTCTTTTCTTATTTCATACTCATAAATCTTCTTCATATTCTATTTCTCTTTGTAATATATCCAACATATTCAGTCAGCCACATAGGTCATTTTGCACATTGCTTACATCATAAATCATTTCTTAATACCTCTATCATTCAACACTAGGTTTTAAATGCTAACTTTTACTTAATTCATCATAATCCTTATTTGGAATTAATCTAAAAATCATGGGGTGTCACATCTCACCCCTCATTCAAAATTTCGTCCTCGAAATTGCTATGTACTCATATCTCATTCATTTACAACATACATATTTCCTTTGCATTAATTCAACATATTTTCCTTTCCTTCCTTTCTCGTGGTCATTGCACATTGCAAATTTTATAATTCATCACATTTCATAATTTCGTTGCTCCACAAATTTTTACTTTCATTATCACTCACAATTAGAAAATACTACCCCATCCTACCATCCAATCTTCATAAGAGTAGAGGAATTTAAAATTTTCATTTTGGAAAAACTTTCATAATATGCTGAATGAACACATATTCCGGTTTAACAGTACTTCACTCATAGAGTACCTCATACTGTAAACCACTAAAGTGATAGATTTTCATAATATGTTGAACATGATCTCGGTTTAACAGTACTTCGTTCCCAGAGTACCTCATACTGCAAACCACTGACAGTGGATCAATCTGTAATTAAAGTGATGGATATCTCATTCATACATTGGCACGCCAGATGATTAGTTTGCAATGCCCGTGTCTTACTATGCCAGGTGACCATTTGATCAACCTGCAATACTCGTAATTTCTCTATATCCCCGTTTTATAGGGTTGTTCATTTCAGCATTAGAATTCATACAAAAGTAATTTAATTGGGTATAACTTTCAAAGAATATGAATTCAATAAATATATTTCACAATTTGTCTAGCTGAATCAAATAGCTTAAATTGTATTTCTTCAACGATTGTCTAGCTAGATCAATTAGCATAGACTTTCCTTTAAAATTTGTAATCCGCAAAAATTTTAAAATATTCATAATGCCAAAACTTTTCAAAACGTCTAGCCGAAACAAGTAGCATATACACTTTTTAAATTGCTTAAAATTCATTGGTATGTTTTTTTTTTATAAAAAAAACACATTCGTGCAAAGTTAGCTTGAGGCCAAAAATTTCGAAGTCTAGCAAAACTAGCAGAGTGGGAATATCCTAAATTTCAAAATATCCACTCCCTTCTGCTCTTCTCTTAATTATAATATTTATTGTTAGGACTATTACTACATATTATACTAAAGATTCCTGGCTACTCCAACTTTTCTATACCTCCGTATAGTTCATCAAACTTACCACACATTATAAGTCCAGGAACTTACCACAAGAATATGAGTTTAGAAGTTTGTCCTAGCAATATGTAGTCTGAGAACAAATCAAAGACTATCCATATGCTGAGGGGCTTAAAACATATCATACGATTATGAGTCATGGACTTACCATATGCATGAGTTTTAAGAACTCGTGCCTAAACTTAATATTATCTATCTATCAAATATACCTACGAAATAAGAATCAATTCCTCAACAACTGTATACCGATAGCGCGACTTTAACATTTCAATGATTATCACATAGTAACTAAGTAAACATAAGTCCCCTACCCATACAAAGGCTTGTGCAACTCAGTCATCACATGAGTCCTCAATTGAAATTTCGTACCCAAGCTTTCTGCCCCCTTATCATACCATTTCTGTAATTCATGCCTCATCATTCTCTGAGTTCATCTCGTACTATTTCATAGTACCATTTCTCTTTATAACATCAAGCTATACCTTTTTAGATCATTAACATGTCTCTCTGTTATTCCACAGTCTCATTGGATCACATCGTGATCTTACTTTACAATCTATTCATTATTCGATTTCCTTACCTTGTGATCGTATCTTAGTACAATACTCTTACTATTCCTGATCATGTTATTATGATATCTTTCTATGCTCTTTAGATTATCTTGTCATCTTTATTGCTTAAATCAGGTGTCCCCTGATTTTCTTTGAGATTCATCTTTAAATCATTTCAAATATTGTTTCAAATATATTCTCAATTCTTACTTATGAATTTTCTCAATTCATTATCCTTATTCAAATCTTTCTTAGCATCTCTATATTTTCCTTAAAATCTTATATCTTTCATATTTCCTTAACCTTAGTCAATATCTGAGAACTATATCTCTCAACTTATGACTCTCTACTCTAATCCCCCCTATGTTCATCAAACTTATCACGTATTTGGGCTCAAAAACTTACCACAATCGTATGGCTTGAGGAGCTTGTCCTAATCATGCCATAGTCGTCCATTCGCTGAAGGGCTCCACCATACAATCATGAGTCACGAGCTTACTATACGCTTGAGTTTTTCAGAACATGCAACTAACCTTACTCTTTCTTACTAAGGTTATAGCCTAAGGTATCGTTTACCCAAAGTTTATAACCTCCAGCTCTGATACCACCTGTAACGACCCCGAAATTCGACAAACCTTATTACCTTAAATTTCATATTTATTATTCATTATTTCCTTAACGTCCAAATTTTGGTCCGTTAATAAATCTTTAATCACCTTATTTAACCCATTAATTGACTTTACAGTCACCACTTACCAAATTTTTTGGTATAAATTTTTCTCTTTTCTTAATCATTGTATTAAAGTATTTGGATATTTAAAAACTTAATATCTCGATCCTAGTCCCTCGATCGCAACCTTCACTTTTTTCTTTCTATTACAAGTATTATAAAACTCAACATTCAACATTTAGTATTATTTATATCCACACAAATATTCTTTGTTCCATAATTCATAAGTAGACATATAATAGTCTCTATTGTAACAACTATCTTGAGTAATCACAGTACACAATTTATTTCTACTCGTCCTATCCGGATCCAATTTATATGTACATATAGCACATTAATGTAAACTTCGTAAATTGCATTCTGATATTGAAAATATAACAATTATATTGACAACCTTCTAGGATAATCCATCTTTAACACAATCTGATATTCCTGAAATTTAGTTCTTTACCTGCTAAAGTTAATATTATGCAAGAATGAGCACAACGACTCAACAAGTTCAACAGTTTACACCTTTCATGCTTCACATAGCACAAAACATAACATGCTCTGTGAGTGTCATATATCATGTGTTGTGCTTCTACTAAAACAATATATCTCACATGTCTCATATCTAATTCAGATTAGCAGTTACGTAAAGCAAACATCAATTAAATACACATAAGGTCATATCAATTCACCAAGCATACCTCGTGGTCATATTATTCACAGATCACATAACACATAATTTTTATATTCAATTGAACAAAAATTAACATATCATAACAGATAAACAATTAACATCAAAGTATTGAAGAACTTGCCTTGACGTCCAATTATTAAATTGGTAGCTCAAAAACCTTTTTTGAACAACCTACGATCATAAAATAATCAATTAATAATTATTTATCTACTCATGATATTAATTTACGTAATTAATATCATTTATAGTGTAATTAACCCTACCCGACGGTTTATTTTAGGGTATCGGTCAATTACAAATTAATATGGTTAATTATATTAACCTCGACCCTTAATATATTAATTTAACTAATATAAAACACATTCAACGCGGACAACCCGGCTCGCCAGATTAAATTTAGCGTATTTGGTTGTCCGAATTTCCATTTAACCATTTCCAAATTTTAACCTTATTAGATTAATATTTAAATAATTAAATATTAATCTCAAATATTTAATATTTTTGAAAAATATTAAATTTAATGCCCAAATATCATTTTTATATTTTTAGTATTTTTCTATAATTTTTAAACAATTTTTAAACTTTTAAAAACCAATTTCTGAGGGCATTTTCGTAATTTTCGCACTTCAGGGACACATTCGGCATTAACAAAAAAGAGCAGGGGCACAGTCTTAATTTGGCGAGGCCAAGGGACACGCTGGTAATTAACCAGCGTTGCCAATCGCGCATTGCGCGAGTCTCTTTTTCAATCTACGCCAAACGGTGTCGTTTTGTGTGTCAGTTATCAAAAAAAAATGGTTGTCGCGCATGACGCAGCTCCCAGCCTTCGCGTGCCTAAAACGCTGTCGTTTCATTCCCGGCTTATGAAAAAAAAATTCTTCATTTCTTTCCGAAACCGTAGCCAGTCAAAACCAAATTTAATCCATTTTTGTTCACAATTTCTACAACATAATTACTCTAAAAATCATATAATTCTCTCATATACATCTAAAAATTATCTAGAATAATTATTCTAATTATTTTTTAATTTTTCATAAAATTTATTTATCATCAAAATATTAAAATAAATCACATAAAAATGATTTATACCTTCCTTGGCTTGTAAATCTTCCTCTTGATGGCACCAAATATTTCCTTTCTTTGATGGCTATGGTGGTTTCCGGTTGTGGGTGGTGGTAGCTTCGGGTGGTTAGTAAAACCAAAGAGGGAGATGGTTTATTTTATTTAGCAATTGTTTTTTTTTACTTTTCTTTTATTCTTTATTTCCATATATATATAAACCTTAAGTGCATGAATGATTTTTAAATTTCATTCCAAAGCCACCGCTTTTCTCAAATTCGGATAAGCCAAAAGCATGCATAATTAATTAATTTAATATATTATGTAGTTATTTCGTGTAATAAATATTTTATATAATGTATATAAAATATTTATTTTAATTCACTAAAAGTCATAAATTGATTTATAAATAATATTTATACCCTTTTCAGGTACTTTACCTGACAAAATTTGTACAAGCATAATGACATGCATGTAATTATATGAGGTAATTTATACCTCCAAAATTCATAAAATAATACATACAACATATAAAAATTATTTTTCATACTTTTTCACTTCGTTACTTGGACAATATGTTACATCAACATGTTTACATTTCTGAAATATTATCTTCCAAAAAAATCATAAAAAATCCATTATATATAAACATAATTTTTAATAAATTAAAATCTTCCTTCTTCTCATTTATTTTTCTATTTTCTTCAGTATTTAACCCACTTTAAATATACACCATATAATAAAATATTGTACCATTTGTACAATTATATTTCTTTTCTTAATTAATATATTCTTCTTATATAAATTATATAATCATTTTTAAATAATTTATATAATTATTATTTCCTTATTATTTACATTAACTTTCCTTATATAAATTATGTAATTTATTATTATATAATTTATATAATTACTTTCTCCTTATTAATAATTTCTATTTTACACAAGTGCAATTTATAAAAATTTTCTTCCATCCTTATTCAATTTAATCCTCTTGTATAAATTATGTAATTATTCTTATATAATTATTATTTTCTTCATACTTTACTTTAGTTTTCTTATATAAATTATTATTATATAATTTATATAATCACTTTTCTTTAATTTTTTTTATATAAATTATATAATTTATTATTATATAATTTATATAGTTACTTTTCTTCTCAATTAATTTCTAAACTTCCTCATTAATTTTTCATTTAAATATGGATTAATTTAATTATTAATCCCTTAATTTCCATAAACAATAAAATTTTATCAATATAACAATTGAATATATATATATATATATATATACCAATATAAATGTACACATATTTAATACATATACCTCACATTACCATATAACACCATTTAAATAATAATTTCTGCACATCCACAATAATTTATAAATATCAACAATTTAATTGTATAACTAAATGAAATTTCTCTTATTCTTCATAAATTATTTTTAAACAATTTGTTTACTTTTCAATGATTTTAATTCAACACCATTTATCGCCATCTCTGTACAGATTTAATTTACCAAATAAATCCCATCACATACTTTAAATCACATAAAATATATCAATCATAAGTAATTTAAATAACCTTAACAATTTTGTTATTTAAATTCTTATTTAATATTATTAAAGAAATCCCAAAAATTCGGATCATCACAATTTGTATAAATAATGAGACCGAGATCAAGTAAAGATTCAGAGACTAAGTTACGGAATTTTTTAATGTATAGTTTAAAATAATACTAATTCAACCAATATGATTATGGGATCATTGGTTAAGTTAGTAAATGTATAAAGTTTAACGCACAAGGTCCACCATAGCAAGTGTGTGAATTTTGGGTTGCGTTACAGAAACCAGAGATAGAGAGGAAAAAGATTAGAGAAAGAGATAGAGCTTGAAAGAGAAAGAGAGAAAACAAAATTTGATTCACAATTCACACACCCTGGTAATACAAGTTGTTATAGTATATATCTGAGTATTCACTGCGCTTCCTCTCTTAACAAAATTAGAATGAAAATGACAACTATAATCCTACTAGTCTTATATTATTACTTTTTATATCCTGTCTATTCCTTACACGAAGATAGTGAGAAAATAAGGTTTTGGAGGCGAAGAGAGAGAGGTTTTTTGTGGGGGTGATGAATTGGTTTTCGTTGTCGTTGTGGTGGTTTTGGTGGTGTAGAGGAGGTGCCGCAAGCCGTAAATTTGGTTTGCTTGAAATTTAATCCATTCAAAAAGCTTTCTCTCCTTGTTTAAACTATTGTTTTGAGTTTTAAAAGGAAAAAAAGTATAGAAAACTTAAATTTGATTAATTTTTTTTTTAAATTTTAAATGTATTAAATATATATTTTTTATATATTGTTAATAAAAAATGTATTTGATAGTTTATAAAAGAAATGAAAAGAAAACTTAAATTTTGCATTTAAAATGTTATTTTAGTCTTATATTATTTTTGTTATGTTTATAATGCAATAGTTATAATAGAGATTATAAAATATTTATTTATGTTACTTTTTTTTTGTCTAAATCTATTTATTTTTGGAAGAAAAATTTGAGCAAAAAAGTACCCAAAATTTCTATCCATTTCTTAACTTTTTCATTTATTAAAAAATTCGATAATTAAAGAATTTAATAAGAAACTTAAATATTTTGTCTATTTTTTTTCTTTTCTGTCCATTTTAGATCTAGTAATATTAATAGTTGACCCATCATCTCATCATTTAATGGGTCGGGGGTTATCTCTTATTTTTGTCAATCTTAATTGGGTTGAGTAAAATGGATTTAGCAAAAAATAGGCGGGTTAGTAGAAATAATGGTGGGTAATAATTAGGTAAATTATTCATGATGAAAGGATTTGTCGAACGACCACAACTCGAGACCAAGTAGGAAATTATTCATCGTCTTTTTATGGAATTTTTACAGTTTTGGTAAGGGGTGAAATATATTTTTCCCTACTAAATTGAAACTCAATTTATATTTATATTTATATCATTGAAATGAATTCTTCATTAGTCAACTCATTAAAGTGCTAAACTTTTACAAAAACAAAAATAAAAAAATTCATCAAAGACTATTAAAAGTTAACAATACAACCACACGACACCATGTAATGTGCCGAGGAGGGAAAACTGATTTGGCTAAATTTATATATTAAATTAAATTAAACCTACTTTACTAAATTAAACCCTTTTATTTAAGTGTATTAAGCTAAACACATTCCATAATACTTTCTAAAATAATGTTACCACATTTCTTATCTAAACATGCCTAATTGTTTCAAATGTTCAATTCAATGAATAAGGAATTGCAAGAGTCATTGTGTATATACAGAAGGTCGAATCATAATCGGGTGCAAGATTTTTTCATATTTGTGCTAATGAAACTGTTCATGGATTATATAATGTATCTGGTGGATAGCTACCTCTTGTCTTTGTGTTTAGAATGAGTGAGAGAGAGAGAGAGAGATGAGATCTTTCCCGTTGTCTTCTTCCATAACCACCAAAGCCCTCATTTTTATTTTTGGTGTAATTTCGTTACATTATTTGGGTTTTTGGTATAAATATAATTAGTGTTTGAGATTTTTAGGTGATGAGAAAATTAGTGTTTATGGTGGTGATAATTTGTTTGAACAAATACTAAAAATTTAAAGATGTTAGATTTATACAGATATATTTATTGTTAATACAATTTTTTCAATTTTTTTTATTAATTTTTATTTCATTTTGACGTATAATTTTAAATCTTGGCATTCTCATATGGAGAACTGATTAATCTTCCTTTTTTTTAAGTGCATTAGCTTGTTATACAGGATCCGACGGATCCAGCACAGCGAAACAATGTTCTATGTTTTTTTGACATTTTTCACTATGGCAGCTACATTGATATATTTGTGACATGTAAAGAGACCCTCTTTCATGTGCTAGACACGTAAAAATATTCTATTAAAAGGCAAACTATTTAACAAATTTTCTATCATTTTATAAACATTTTGTAGTTCAATTAGTCAAATGTAAAAAAAAAAAAAAAAATACATTAATTGTAATATCCCAAATATTTCGATTATGATCTGACAAGATCTAATTAAGGTTGTCAATTTAAAATCTAAGAACGATTGCTCGAGCATACCTTGAGTTATCTTAAAGAATATATACGACTCAAAAATGCAATCGTATACAACTAAGAAGTTAAAATCTTTAACCTAATTTGAGTTATGTTAATAGTAAATCTTGAATTGAGCTTTTAAATGTTATATGTGAATTATCTACGTGTAGGATTTTGTGTTTTGGTTCAAGCAATTAACCTTAACACTTATTAAAAATCAGAAGTCAATTTAGGACAAAAACCTAAATTTGAAAAAGAGTTAGACCCTAAACTCTAGAAAATAACCTAAACCCTCGAGCAAAACGTGAAGGTCAAATTGACATTCCGTTTTAAGATTCATCATTCCCACACTTTGAAAACATGTAACAGTCAATAAAAGTTTTTTTTTCTAAAAAAACGTGTAAAATCACTATTCACGAGGAAACGTTTTTTCGTTCGTTTGACTGTTCCTTTTATCTATAGGACTTCTTACATTTCACAACATAGTGTTAATATGAAGTTTAGATGTCCGGGAACCAATAAAATTTTTTAGGAAAAATAAAATAAAAATACACGATTTACGAAAAAGCATTTGTCGTCTTTTTGACTGTTCTTTTCGACGTCATGACATATCATATTTCATGAAATAACATTTATATGAAGTATAAATGCTATTTAGCCAATAAAAGTTTTTTTCGAAAAACGCATAAAACACTATTCATTTAAAAACTTTCTTCCGAATTTTAAAAATTCACATTCCTGAATAGCATTTTTATTGACAGCAGATACATTATGACCAATAAATTTTTTATCCAAAATAATTTTCGGAGATTACTATTCACATATACGGGACGAATACGTGGCGAATATGGAAGGAATACGAAGAATAATACAAGTATACTGTAATGTATAATACGAGAATTATACGAAAGATTATACGAGATTAATACGAGAATAATATGAGGTATAATACCAGTAGAATACGAATATTATAAAATGTATTATACGGAAGAAATACGTATAAATACTTATGTATTATACTATTTAACTAGTTAGTTGAAAACAAACTAGATTATAATTGGGAATCTAGGTGAAAAGTTTTCGACCAATCACATTCAAATATGATTAATTATTGACCAATCAGAGTCAAGCTAGATAAAACCAAGTTGGAGTAACCAAACTGGGGAAAAATAGCACGATTACAGAAACTAGAAATCAAAATGGACCAATTAGAACCAAGAAAACCAAACTGACAATCCAGGTGAACATTTTTTGACTAATGACACGAAAGGATGATGCAAGCATGACATCATCCTCAAAGAAGCACAAAGATGATGTCATGATGATGTCGCTTGGTGGAGAAAAAGTAAGGAAAGTAAGGATGCAAAGTGTAATAAGCCGGGGTAAAAATGCGATTAATGAAACTTAATTTTTCTATAAATAGGAAGCTAACCTCTTTATTTTTCTCATTCATTTTCAGAGAAAAATCAAGAGCAGAAATACTCTCTCTCTCTCTCTCTATATATATATATATATATATTCTAATAGTTATAATCCAAGTATTGGAAATTGCAAAGAAATAGTTAAAACTTGCAAACACCAAATGTACAATATTTAAAAGTTATTATGTTCGATTTTTCTTTCGTCTTTAATTTTTCAAAAGCTCAAGAACGCGAGTCGTAACCATGTACGATTGTCGTTCTCCGTGTTTTTCACGTGTTCTTGAGCCTTTCTACATTTTGTAGTAGTTATAATGTCGAATTTTAATTTGTAGTTAAAGCTCATTGAACATACATCGTACCATGTACAGTTTATCCGTTCCCTGTGTTCTTCGTATGTTCTTGAGCATTTTTATAAATTATTTTAATCAATTATGCAAGCCGTTATAATGACCAAAAATTTGTCAATTATAAAGTGTAATAATCACTTATGTAAGCAGTTATAATGCTTAAATTATTTCAAGTACAAAAACCAAAAGCTCAAGAGCATAGTAGTTACCATGTACGGTTTATCTATTCTTCGTGTGTTCTTGAGCAAAAGTCATGAATCTTTCTATGTAAAGGTTTGTGATTTATTATTTTTATGTTATAAAGTG
Organism: Hedera helix; assembly: GCA_947179155.2. Classification (NCBI taxonomy): domain Eukaryota; kingdom Viridiplantae; phylum Streptophyta; class Magnoliopsida; order Apiales; family Araliaceae; genus Hedera; species Hedera helix. The sequence goes on from OX359283.1 coordinate 11,576,930, forward strand.
TTATTGAGTCTTATAACATGATTTCTTAAAGAGTTAAAGCAAGCGGTACCATGTTTTACATGGTTAACCCTAAAAATGTTGCTCAAAATATGTTCACTGACTGTTTTTGCTAAAATTCGAAAACTTAAAATCCAAATATGCCTTAGAAATCAAAATAAAAGTTGTAGATCATGAAACTCTAAGCAATTTAGACTCAAAAATAACTTCAAAACGTTTTCTTATGACAAAGTTATGACAGTTACCGGAAAGGATGTTAAAGTTGAAAATAATTAAGGGCCCTCGGATCCTTGTACCAAAATTTAAGATTTTGAGTTAGCCAGGCCGCCTAAACGTTCCGCCAATGAAAATAGTCTAGTTTAGGTATAAAAACAGTTATAGAACAAGAGAATTTGATGAACTAACATTTGGTACGCGAAACCATTTATATAAGCGCTTTAAACGACTACCGAGAAAACCCTAAATTGTGCTTAAGGCAAGTTTTCTATCCTTAACATCTGTTTACTTTCTCTTGATATGATTTATACATTTTATAGAAGCAACGTGTTATAAATTTTTGATATGTGAGTTATTGCTTCTTGTTTCGGAATAACTTGAAAAATGAAATGCTTATTCGCGATATATTTCGAATCATTCTTTATTATATTAAATCAAGTTATCTTGGGGCGATCCGACATGTTAAGTAAACTGAGATGAACAAATATGTATCATTGTTCGTAATTAGTCCAGTGTATAGTATGTTATGCATAACATAGGACGTCGTTAGGTTGATCCCCTTTCTATATCCACTGTAAAAGGTTGTAAGTCGAAAGACAAAGAACAGTTCAACCTCTAACCACCACTCAGTCTTACTTGTTAAGAACATTTGTTATATCAATTGTTGTGCCATGAATCCTTACAACTCATATCGGTGTGAGTTCACTTATATGCTATGTGTTTAAGACTTGCTGAGCATCTTAGCTCACTCTTGCATAAACCTAAATTACAAGCAAACCCGAGAGCTCCGGCTCAAAGAAGAAAAGAAAGAAGAAATGCGTAGACTAGTTTACTGCTTTCTTTAACTGTTCTTAACTGTAGTCATAATGACATTTTGTAATAAGAACAAGTTCCACACATGTAATCGAATATTATATAAATAGTATCAAGTTTTACCACATTCTCTTGTTATGTCTTTACTTTGATTAAACTTAGAATTGTTTAAAACTTAACACAGTATTAATAATGATCTATTTATCTGAATGAGGATCGATAAATAACTTGTGAGTGCTGTACATCCGAGATAGGACCAAGCGACGTTGATTGGTCAAATCCATCGTTAAGGTTCCTCGGACTCAGGTATAACTTGTTATTACTATTCTGAATGTCAGATAAGTAGGATTATTGATATGAAGAGATATCACTATAAACAAATGTGTTTCGAGTGAGGGGTTTAACTAGTTGGGTAATGTTCTGTACAGAGGGAGAATTTTGCACCGGACAAAGATACAACCATTTGTCACGGATAAAGATGCAAACATTTATCACGGATGAAGATACAAACATTCATCGCGATATTCTCTGTTTCCAAGAGCCGTCCTAATGACTTAATGCCGTGAATCTTGGAATATGTAAAGTTATAGAATATTTAAATCTTAAGGTTAAAACTAGACCGTTATATATGGTATTATCCATTTATACGGATGAAATACAAGTTGATACTTGTATAAATAATGAGACCGAGATCAAATTAAGATCTAGGGACAAAGTTAAGAGAAAATTTTAATTTATAGTATAAAATAGACTAATTCAACCAATATGATTATGGAATCATTGGTTAAGTCGGTAGATGTATGGAGTTTAACACACAGGGTCCGCCGCAGCTAAGGTACAGGGATTTTGGGTGCGTTACAGTTGGTATCAGAGCAGTGGATTATAGTTTCGAGGTAATAAGTAACTTGGAATATAATATGATGGATTAAGAAAAAATGGACTTTTGAAGAGTCCGTAGATAATTAAAAGATATACATAAATCTTATTAAATCCTAATACATAAAATTATTATGTGAAATGAATATAAGGATTAAAGATAAACTCTTTACGAGAATATCTAAAGATAAATGGACTTGTAATGAGTTCTCAAAGCAAGCAATAAGATAAAATAATCTTATTAGTTTTTGTGTGAAACTATTTCATAAAAATGAAATGGTGTGTTTGGTATTAAGTGTAATTATACCTAAGAAATTAGATGAGTAAACTCATAGAGAGATGTTAATGAGAAATTCATTTGGAGATACTTATTTGAAGATAATCAAAATTCATTTGGAGATAAGCAAAAATTCATTTGAAGATAGTAGAAATTTACTTAGAGATTGTAAGAATTAAGTTTATAATGAGTTGTAAACGATGAAAATTTGAAGAAAGGTGACTAGAGATAGTTAAAGTAAGTTTGGATTGCAATTGAAAACTCATATTAGTGACGGTTAAGCAATTATGGGTCGTATAACATCCATAGTATTTGAAAAGGGTCAAGGTCTTGATTAATTGTTGTATAAGTTAGAAGAATCATAAATGAATGAAGAATATGATTGAAAGTGTAGTTTGGTAAATGGTTTACAACCTAGAGTTATGAAAGGAAATGTGTAGAGATAAGTGAACATTGTTCAGACCTAATCAAAGTATTAGAGGTTTAATGTGAGTAAAAGATGGATTTAGAAAATTCATATTGAAGAGTAAATTGGAGATAATTATACCGTAATTTCGAAAACAAAATTCTGATAAGGAGGAGAGAATGTAATATCCTGAATATTTATAGAACTTATAAATATGATATTAAATGACTAAAGTTAGTTGTAAGTTAATTTCGAGGACGAAATTCCAATAAGTTGGGGTGAATGTAATATCCCAAATATTTCGATTATGATTTGACAAGATCTAATTAAGGTTGTCATTTTAAAATATAAGAATGATTGTTCGAGCATACCTTGAGCTATCTTAAAGAATATATACGACTCAAAAATGCGATCGTATACAATTAAGAGGTTAAAATCTTTAACCTAATTTGTGTTATGTGAATAGTAAAGCTTGAATTGAGCTTTTAAATGTTATATGTGAATTATCTATGTGTAGGATTTTGTGTTTTGGTTCAAGCAGTTAACCTTAACACTTATTAAAAATCAAAAGTCAATTTAGGGCAAAAATCTAAATTGAAAAAAGAGTTAAACCCTAAACCCTAGGGTCTAAATCCTAGAAAATAACCTAGACACTCGAACAAAACGTGAAGGTCAAATTGACATTCCGTTTTAAGATTCATCATTCCCACACTTTGAAAACACATAACAGTCAATAAAAGTTTTTTCTCAAAAAATGTGTAAAATCACTATTCACAAGGAAACGTTTTACGTTCATTTAACTGTTCAACATAGTGTTAATATGAAGTTTAGATGTCAGGGAACCAAAAACATTTTTAGAAAAAAGACGAAAATACGCGATTTACAAGAAAGAGTTGGTCGTCTTTTTGACTATTTTTTTCGACGTCTTGACATATCGTATTTCACGAAATAGCGTTTATATGAAGTATAAATGCTATTTAGCCAATAAAGTTTTTTCTCAAAAAACGTGTAAAACACTATTCATTTAAAAACTTTTTTCTAAATTTTGAAAATTCATATTCCTGAATAGCGTTTTTATTAATAGTAGATGCATTATGACTAATAAAAATTTTACCCAAAATAATTTTCGAAGATTACTATTCACATATACGGGACGAATACGTGGCAAATACGGAAGGAATACGAAGGATAATACGATTATACTGTAATGTATAATACGAAAGATCATACGAGAATAATATGAGGTATAATACCAGTAGAATACAAATAATATACGATGTTTATACGGAAGAAATACGTATAAATACTTATGTATTATACTATTTAACTAGCTAGTTGAAAACAAACTAGATTATAACTGAGAATCCAGTTGAAAAGTTTTCAACCAATCACATTTAAGTATAATTAATTATTGACCAATCAGAGTCAAGCTAGATAAAACCAAGTTGGAGTAACCAAAGTGGGGAAAACTAGCACGATTACAGAAACTAGAAATCAAAATGGACCAATCAGAACCAAGAAAACTAAAATGGCAATCCAGGTGAACATTTTTCGACCAATCACACGAAAGGATGATGCAAGCATGATGTAAGCATGACATCATCCTTAAAGAAGCACAAAGATGATGTCATGATGATGTCATGATGATGTTGTTTGGTGGAGAAAAAGTAAGGAAAGTTTAGGATGCAAAGTGTAATAAGCCGGGGTAAAAATGCGATTAATGAAATTTGGTTTTTCTATAAATAGGAAACTAACCTCTTTATTTTTCTCATTCATTTCCAGAGCAAAATCAAGAGCAGAAATACTCTCTCTATATATATATTCTATATAGTTATAATTCATGTATTGGAAATTGCAAAGAAATATTTAAAGCTTGCAAACACCAAATGTACAATCTTTAAAAGTTATTATGTTCGATTTTTCTTTCGTCTTTAATTTTTCAAAAGCTTAAGAATTCGAGTCATAGCCAAGTTATAATGCTTAAATTATTTCATGTACAAAAACCAAAAGCACAAGAACATAGTAATTATCATGTATGGTTTATCCGTTCTTCGTGTTCTTCGTGTGTTCTTGAGCAAAAAGTTAAGGACCCTCGAATCCTTGTACCAAAATTTAAGATTTTGAGTTAGCCAGGCCGCCTAAACATTTTGCCAATGAAAATAGTCTAGTTTAGGTATAAAAACAGTTATAGAACAAGAAAATTTGATGAACTAACATTCGGTACGTGAAACTCTTTATATAGGCCCTCGGATCCTTAAGGCATGTTTTCTATCCTTAACCTATGTTTACTTTCTCTTGATGTGATTTATACATTTTATAGAAGCAGCGTGTTATAAATATTTGATACGTGAGTTATTGCTTCTTATTTCGGCATAACTTGAAAAATAAAATGTTTATTCACGATATATTTCGAATCATGCTTTATTATATCAAGCCAAGTTATCTTGGGGTGATCCTGACATGTTAAATAAACTGAGATGAACAAGTATGTATCACTGTTTGTAATTAGTCCAGTGTATAGTATGTTATACATAACATAGGATGTCGTTAGGTTGATCCCCTTTCTATATCCACTGTAAAAGGTTCTAAGTCGAAAGACAAAGAACAGTTCAAGGTCTAACCACCACTCAGTCTTACTATGTTAAGAACATTTGTTATATCAATTGTTGTGCCATGAATCCTTACAATCCATATCGATGTGAGTTCACTTATATGCTATGTGTTTAAGACTTGCTGAGCATCTTAGCTCACTCTTGCATAAACCTAAATTACAAGCAAACCCGAGAGCTCCGGCTCAATGAAGAAAGGAAAGAAGAAATGCGTAGACTAGTTTACTGCTTTCTTTAACTGTTCTTAACTGTAGTCATAATGACATTTTGTAATAAGAACAAGCTCCACAAATGTAATCGAATATTATATAAATAGTATCAAGTTTTACCACATTCTCTTGTTATGTCTTTACTTTGATTAAACTTAGAATTGTTTAAAACTTAACACAGTATTAATAATGATCTATTTATCTGAATGAGGATCGATAAATAACTTGTGAGTGTTGTACATCCGAGATAGGACCAAGCGATGTTGATTGGTCAAATCCATCGTTAAGGTTCCTCGGACTCAGGTATAACTTGTTATTACTATTCTGAATGTCATATAAGTAAGATTATTGATATGAAGAGATATCACTATAAACAAATGTGTTTCGAGTGAGGGTTTTAACTAGTTGGGTAATGTTCTGTACGGAAAGAGAATTTTGCACTGAATAAAGATACAACCATTTGTCATGGATAAAGATGCAAACATTTATCACGGATGAAGATACAAATATTCATCGTGAGATTCTCTGTTCCCAAGAGCCGTCCTAATGACTTAATGTCGTGAGTCTTGGAATATGTAAAGTTATAGAATATTTAAATCTTAAGGTTAAAATTAGACCGTTATATATGGTATTATCCATTTATACGGATGAAATACAAGTTGATACTTGTATAAATAATGAGACCGAGATCAAGTTAAGATCCAGGGACAAAGTTAAGAGAAAATTTTAATGTATAGTCTAAAATAGACTAATTCAACCAATATGATTATGGGATCATTGGTTAAGTCGATAGATATATGGAGTTTAACACACAAGGTCTGCCACTGCTAAAGTGCGGGAATTTTGGGGGCGTTACATTAATTCAATGATGTAAATATAAATTTAAGTTGACTTGGATGAAGGAAAAAAAATAGATTTAACTCTTCTGAAAAGTTACCCTTTCTCACACTACATTTTTGCTTGTATGTTGTTTAAAATAATCAGCATACTCAAGAATCTGGCCCGATCTAGACATTTTAAGTTATTCTTTAAAATATCAACATGAACAAGAACAAATAAAAAAATCACCACTCCTTAAAAATGAGTTCGAAAAACATTGGTGCAGTTTTGTTATGCCATAAAAATATCATACTCCCTCTATCCACTAAAGAATGTGTAAAATCTAATTTGTACACATATTAAAAAAAGTAAACGCAGATAATTTTTTTTTTAAAATTTATCTTTAATGACCCCACAAAATAATATAAAGTGATGAATACTTTTTTTTTTTTAAACTAATAGACTCCATCCACTAAATGACATATTTACTTTTCACTTTATGTATTTTATCTCATTCTTTTGGGCACAAAAAAATTAATGTTCCTAGTCATATTTTTTAAAATGGAATGAGTAATTGTTATATGGGTTTGACTTATATCAAGACCTGACAAAATAGCTTATTACATGTTAACGCTCTAATTTGTCCGTATGTTAAACTACCGGCTTGGGTTAAACGTGAATCTGCACAGAAAGAACCACCAAAAGTATTTGACGGCTTGGGCAGCCGGGAAATACCTCCAGTGTGAGAGTAAGTACATGCTCCAAGACGTGTTAACAATGGAGACATAAAGTATTTAGTAAGGTAGAATAATACGTGTGTACCTCAATTGTTCACCATGTATTTATAGTACTCAGTCGATTCCTTATGGTTAAAACACCTATTAGGAATTGTATCCTAGAAATGTAGTTGGAGAAGGTAACTGTCATCCTATTCACAACTGGATAGGTAACTTTCATACCAATTAGGATTGGATATGATAACTAACTAACTATCCAAAAGTTACTAAGAATCTAGCCTAAGCAAATCGAATCCAAAGGGCCCTCTTATGCGCGCACCAAGCACGATGGGCAATAAGGATTAAGCCCAATATAAGCGGCCCATTAGTGCTAGTAAATACGCAACCTAACATTGTCTTACATTCTTTCAGCATGTGAAATGGGTTGAAGGAGTAGATAGAAGGCTTTGGGAATCTAAAAACTACAATGACCGAAGTGGGCAAATTCCTTTGAGAGCTCGAAGGCGTCAGACTAAAGGGAAAATATCCTTCAGGAACCTGGAGGCATTAAACCGAAGGGAAAAGCTCCTTCAGGATCCCGGAGACATTAGACCGAAGGGAAAAGCTTCTTTGAGAGTCGAGAGGCATTAAACCGAATGGAAAAGCTCCTTCGGGAGCCCGAAGGCATCAGACCAAAGGGAAGGCTCCTTCGGGATTCCAAGGACATCAAACCGAAGGGAAAGCTCCGGAATCAAAGATATCCAACCAAAAGTGAGTATCCTACACTTGAGTTGAGTACGTATCTTGTGTCTAGAGCTTTTAATAACCCATGAAGTAACTGAGTCAAAATTGGATCTTTTAAAAAGAGACGTTTATTTAAAGCGATCAATTCTAAGGGATTCCAATCGATTGCCTCAGGATAGTGACTCTCTCCTCACTTAATGGTGTCGCTATCGCCGCAACCTTTGTACCGGCTCCCCATTTAATGCTAAAATAATTATCGTAGTTCCTTAAGCTCAACCATCTCTTTATTTAATGATTGTTGCGACTCTTTGAATTCAACCAATCCCATCCATTAAGACTCAGTATAAATAAGAGTGACTGTGATGAAGTTTCTTCAAACCTTTAAACTTTTAGAAAGAGATAAGTCCCCATGAGTGTTGAAATTGTTCAAGTCGCCCCCCCCCCCCCCCCCCCATCCACATCCATTTTGGCCTTAATTTCCCCTATTGTTGGTGAGGTAGTGATGGCCATTGTTAGAAATCTAAAGGATTGAGGGTATGAAATTCCTGTAATTAATCTTATGAGAGATGTAAAAGAGCATAATAGGTCACAACACGTTTACTCCGAATCTGGGTGTGTTATTGCTTGTGAAGTAGTCTGTGTAACTTTGCAAAACGACACGTTGCATGTTGGAGATACTATATACGGGTGTCTCCCTAATTACTTTTTATGTGAAAATTCTTCCAATAAATTCAGCTTTCTTTCTTATTCCATTAATCTGGGTTCCTAGAGGAGCAAGATTTGTCCATCTGAACATTGAGGCTAGACACTTTCGTGCGACCCTCCTTGAGCTCTTCCTTTTCATGGAGATTTGAAAGAGGCAATGCTTGTAATAAATACTTAGTCGAAGAGATAGGACTCTGTAGTAGATCTTTTACTTCTGAAGAGATATAACTTTGTAGTAGATCTTGTATAAACTTTATCCATTAACGAAAATATAAGTTTATATATTTTTGTTTAACTTATTCTCTTTACTATATTTTCTTGTGTGATTGTGTATTCTGTTTGATATTAAGCTAACACTTAGGCTTCTTACCTCCCCTAGCCTTAACTGATAATAAGGGTGCACACAAAACTGAAAATAACTGAAAAATCAATCGGATCGAACCAAACCGTTAATAAACAAAAAATTATAAAACCGAAAAACTGAAAATTCTAAAACCAAAAAATCAAATTCGGTCAATCATTTTCTATTTTGACTTCCACAAAAATCGAAACCAGCCGAACCACTTAAAATTATATTATAATTATATAATTTTTATACTTTTCTAATAATTATTTAATTTATATATTTATCTAATAATAATTATTTGGCCAATATGATAGAATGAATATCCAAAATTTTGAAAAATGAATCCCCAATTGTTGCTGATAAGCCCAATACGTTATTTCTAGTGTCTGGAGTAATGTATTATGACCGAGTTGGATAAATAAATAAATAGGCATATAGATCAAAAATATATATCAACAAGAATAATATATGTCCCCTATAATTTAGTTGTGTTTTTAAAGACATTTGGAAAACAAAAAATAAGAACTATAATTTTCCCAAATAAAAAAATATACATCAATGAGAATTACAATGGCTCACAATATCTAATTGAATACATAAAATATCAAAAACATATAATACATCAATTTTAGGAAATTATTATTAACCGGCCTATGTAGAGGTATTGTAACAATAACACCCAATCCCACATTGGAACATATACGATGAGTTGTACTGTATATATGGTCTCACATCTATTATCAAATGTGCCAATAATATATCATTACTTTTGGGTGGGTTTGTAGTAGGACAAGTTGATTCGATGTTCTTGCAATAAAATAATAATCATTGTACTTAAGGCTGTAAGATGAACAAAACGGTTCAAGCTCGATTCATACCCACTTGACTAAAAGTTCGATTCGAAATATAAACAATTCAAATATGAGCAAAATTTAAAGTTCGATAAATTACTCGAACCTCTTCAAATTGATTTTTTTATTTATTAATATTCAGATAATATTCGTTTGAAAAGTTCAATCTGTTCGGGTTCAATTCGAGATCGTACCCGTCTCGGTAGCTAAACGAGTCTCAATAAAACCTTTTTTCATACTCAATAAATTTTATGAACTAAATCTGAGTAATTCAATATTTGACTTGACTCATTTCGTTTACTCCTTTAATTGTGTTGAATGAAATTAATGAGGAGTACTAATAATAAAATAATAAATCTTATAATAAAGAGTACTATTTAAATAGTACTTAATAATCATGATTGTATTGAGTGAAATTCATAGAATTTATATTAATTTTAAATTTTAAAATATGCTATGTTTACTTAAAAAATAATAATAATTTTACATTTTGAAGTGAAGAGTGTTTATTTGTTCATGTCATTTAGTTAATGACTTGATAGAGGCTAACCAACATCTTGCTTTTATTATGAATAAGCTTATCAATCTTATGCGAAGCACGAGTGATACGTATAATAATTTATTAGATTATTAAATATATAAATATTAATTAAAATTTTGGGAAAATAATTGAAGATAAATATTTGAGTTGAGTGCATATTTATTTAATTATGATTATGAGAACATAATTATTTTAATTTTATTTAAGTTTATAATGGAATTATATTTACGTGTTTATATATATTGACAAAATTTACTTAAAATCTAATCCAGATAGAAGTATGAAGCTCATGCTCATAAGTTTTAATTAGTTATGATAATTAATTAGTAATGAATTCATTATAATTTTCTAACTAATTTGAACTAGTTTGTTTTGATAATTTAAAACATATTTAACATAAATATATATTAATTATAATTAAAAATAATAATTATAAAATCAAATTATTAGACTTATCAACAAAATATAATTATTTATAAGCCAAAAGAGAAGGTTGAGATGAGATTGACCCAAAAGAGAGAAAAGACGTTCCTTTATCACTTAAGAAGAAACCCAATTTTCTAAGGCTACTACAAATAACCATATGGAAAGGAAAAAGCAGGGCCGAGAAGTTGTCGCTGGGATGATGTGAGAAGGTCTGATAAATTCAATTGGAAAGAGAAGTACATAATCACTTTACTCATCTCGCAGCTCGTTCTCTCTCATTCTCATCCTTTTAGTTTCAGGCTTCAACCGCTCAATCTTATTCAATTCCAGCCTCTCTCCCAAAGGTAAGTTTAAACCTTAATTTCTCTAATTTATTTTATATATCACCAAATTCAAATCCTAATCTATTTAATTTCAGAGGTATTAGGGTGTTTTTGGTGGGATATTATTGAAAGATACTGCCCTTTATAGGGTTCGTTGGTATTATTTTCTAAAAGTTTTGTTGTCAATAAGATCATTAGTAGTAGTATTATTAATGTTAGGTTTGTTTGGTGGTAATTGGGGGTTTGTGATAATCAGCAGTAGCAGTATTAATGTTAGGTTCGGTGGTATAAAGTAATTTGAGCTATAAATGATCTTAGGTGTTGTGAAAAATTGTGGGTTTTTTGGCAATACGATTTTATCTATTTTTGTATAAGAAAGCTTCCAGGGGATAAAATTCCCTTGATGTAGTTATTTAAACCAGTTATTTCCTTTTTTCTTTTAAATGTTGATAATGTTGAATTATACATTGGCAGAAATGTTCATTGGCTTACTCTTGAGATCAATTAAAAGTTATGCCAATCTAAAACGAGTATCTGCCTTTGCCAAGCGCTTGTTGCAGCTTGATGGTGAATTTATATTTACTTTATTTGACACTTATTTATATTGTATGTCTTTCAATAATTCCTTTTGATTCTGTGATCTTCTTCTTGTTGTTATTAGTGTACATTATTCTTCTGCTTTGCTTGGTGTTTGTCACAATAATCCGATAGCATAAATCACAGGATTCTACATCCTTCAAGATTTATCTAAAAACATAGTCTCTTACAATAGTCCCTTATGCTTAAGTTTTACAACCGAGCAAAAAGTTTAAATCGGCCGATTTAATCGATAATCGAATGGGCCAATAACCAATTATAGAGTAAAAGTTTGGGCGATTTTGGTTTTTATTTTTTTATAACCGACTTAAATGATTTAGTTTTTTTAATATACAAAATCGACTAAACCGACCGTTGTGCACTCTTAGCTAATAAAATTGATGGTAAGACTAAGAAATAAACTAAGTGTAATAAATTAAGACAAAGGACAATAACTTAACAGAATCGTAATTTTATTAATTTTTGAAGAAGTGATAATATCAGTTGGAAACAACCTTAAGGACAAAATAAAATATGTATGGAAGTTTACTCTAAGTACTTCTAAAGCCGAATAATATGTCATGTGTTAGAGATAGGCTTCCCGTCCATGACTTGAAGTTTGTAGGTGCCAGCTTTCAATACTTCAATTATCATGTAAGGACTCTCCTAAGTAGGCATTAGTTTGCTAGTCTTTTGCGGTATAGAGGCTTTGGCTTGCCGAAGGACTAGATCCCCGACTTTGAATGTCCTGCTTATGAACTTTTCATTTAAGTGACTTGTTGTACGTTGTTGGTAAGCAGCCAACCTAAGTACTGCTACGTCTTTTTTTTCTTCTAACAAGTCAAGTTCTTGTCGAAGTCCTTCGCTGTTGAGAATTTCATCAAAAGTTTTGGACTTGGGATGAAAGGATCCCAATCTCAACAAGTATCAGGGCTTCAGCTCTATAAGCCAACCTAGATGGGGCCTCTTCAGTAGTGGTCCGTGGAGTGGTTCGGTAGGCCCATAACACATGTAAGAGCTCCCCTTTAACGACCTCTAGCCTTCGTTTTATCCTGCTAAAGAGAGTTTTGTTCGTGACTTTTACTTGGCCATTCACCTGTGGATGTGCTACAGATGTTCGAAGATATATGTTGGATGTGTAACTCGTGTAGGAATCCTTCGAATTTCTTCCCAAGGAACTGTAATCCATTATTCGAAACTAATGTTATTAGGATGCCAAATCTGAAGACTACTTGTTCTTTAAAGAATTGCAGACATGTTTCTTCGGTTTATATGGGCTAGGGGTTTAGCTTCTACCCACTTGGTGAAGTAGTTGATAGCAACAATGAACTTTACTTGCCACTTACCCTATCGAAGTGGTCCCAAGATATCTATTCCCCATACTGTAAATGGTATTGGGGATAATATCGGGGTAAGCTCTTCGGGTGCTAGGTGTGGTGCAAAGGCAAAGAGCTGGCATTTATGGCATCTTTTGACGAAGTCTTTAGCATCCTGAACTATGGTTGGCTAATAATATCATTGTCTCAAGATTTTTAGTGCCAAATTTTTTTCCTTTATATGGTCTCCATAGATTCCTTCGTGTACTTCCTGAAGGGAATAATCAGCGTATCGGGGTCCCAAACACTGAAGCAATGGGGAAGAATATGACCTTTGGTAGAGCTGATCGTTGATAAGGCAGTATTTTGTAGCCTTGTATTTGATATTTTGGGTTTGGGCCTTATCTTCAGGAAGCTCGTCATCTTTCAAGAAGCTTATGATTAGTGTCATCCATAAATCTTCTTGATTTATGTTCATTACCTCATGAACCATTGTGCTCGACTGTTGAAAATTTTCCATGTAAATTAAGGCCTCTAAGTTTCCTTGATCAGTGGTCGCCAATCTAGATAAGGCATCGACTATGGTATTATCTGCCTTGACCATGTTGACGATTTGGTACTTTAGGAAGTAAGTCAGCAAGCGACGTACCAAATACAAATAAAACTGCAGGTGTGTCTCTCATACTTCGTACTCCCCTAAGACCTACTTGAAAACTAGTTGAGAGTCGTTATAGATTATCAAATTTTACACCTACATATTCCGTGCTACTCTTTGTCCTGCCAAAAGGGCTTCGTATTCTACTAGGTTGTTTGTGGCCATGAACTCGAACCGTATGGTCTGTTGCACCTTAAAATCCTCAGGCGATGTAAGAACCACTCTAGCCCAACTATTTGAACCAGTGGAGGATCCGTCCACAAATAAAGTCCAAGAAAGCTCGTCAGGCACCATTATAAGATCGATATTGGTCACTTTTTCTTTAAGTCTTCTGGAAAAGAGCACTCAACTATGAAATCAATGAGAGCTTGTGCCTTAATGGCTGTCTAGGTGATAAGTAGATTTTATTCCTATTTATTAGGTATTTTTATTCTTAATTATTTGTGAATTTTTAAGTATTTTTAATATTTTAGGTCTTTTATTTATTATTATGCATTATTATTATTTTTAGTATTTTTACTTATTTTATATTTTATTTTGTAGGGAATTAAACCTTGGTGGCAATATTATAAATCTGCAGTAAAAGGGATGGCAATCTAGTAATTATGCACAGTAGGGGCATAATCATAATAACATCAGCCAATAGCTTTAACGCCTTACGCGCAAGGGATCAGAAGGAGCTGGGCGCAACAATGCCGTTTGCATGTCCAGGCATGAACAGCAGGCGTACGGTGAAACGAAATCAGTAGCAAGAAAAGGAACGGCGTCGTTTGAAGATTGGCAGTCGGCATTGAAGAAGCGCGCAATGCGTGGGAGAAGGCTGACTTAGTTAAATTACGCGAAGGGCGTGTTCGGCTTACGCATTAATTGCTCCAAAACAGAATTTTCGTCATTTAAAGCATTAATTTGATTCCAAATTGGATTTTAATTCTACATTAGCTGAGAATTATTATTGTACTCCTATAAATACATTATGAGAGCACATTAGCATAGGTGAGCAGATTATTAGACACAATTAGGAGCTCTCACTCTCTCTCTCTCTCTCTCTCAGGTTTCTCCTATCTCTCTCAATTTTCTTGTATATTATTTTTATTATGTTTGACTAATTTTCTTATTCAGTTCTAAGAGATTTCAAACCCGATTGTAATTAATGGTTAAATCAATTCAGTAATATTATTTATTCTTCCTTATATGAAATTATTTATGATAATCTGTTTTAATTTCTTTTTGATATTAAATTTGACTGATTTAATTTTGGTTTGCTGAGTTGATTAAATTTTTATCAATTGCTAGATTTAGGAATTATATTACGTGTAATTGATATTATTCCTAAACGTTGGTAGTGAATAGTGATAGATGATTGTAGTCAAGTTTTTGTTTATTGTTATGGGTATCATGATATAAGTTAAACTGTGACGACCCCAAATCCGGGTTCCATAACCTCGAGTTTGGTTCTCACTGATCAATACATTACTAGTAATTAAATACATACATTGCATTTAAACTTAGCGGAATAATACATATTGGTTCCTTACAAAAATGTTACAATATCAGGGTCTATTAACCTTAACATAAACAGTTTCTATTATAAGGAATTACAAAAGATTTATCAACAGTAAATACATATTTAGACATCTAATTAGCATGCATAAGCTAACTTAAGCTCTGACTTTTCCTTTTCCCTTATCCTTCTTTAAGCAGTCAAGTTTATCTGGAAAATAGTTCATCATATAGCAAGAATGAGCAACTAGTTTGCTCAGCAAGTTAAGAACAATCATAGAGAATTATTATATCATGACTGAATGGGAAATAACATCAATGGTTTCAGCAATGGATAAAACAATTGTGAAATGAACAAGACTCAAATTTCATTGAACAGGAATATTCGAATCTTGAATGTTGAGTGGTCACCAAGGACCCTGAACTAACGAGGGTATAATAGAGTTTCCTTTAACCCTTTTAGTAGTTTTGGTTTTCAAGGGGATCATCCTATTCAACCAGCTGTATATGCATTACCTTTAGTCAACTGGCGCCAAAGTCGGTTTCTCGACACAAAATCCCCTAATTTAGGGTTGTTCAATTCTCAGACTTAATATAAGAAATCCCCCTACAAAACGCATCATCATATTCCTCATCCCTGATGGCCATCACCACATTCCTGCTAATGGTGTGCATAGACTGGCCCTCCTCAGCTGGGTAGTAGTGCACCCTGCTCTGAAGTCTACCATATGACGATTGATAGACATAGCTAAGTCTATCTGTCCTAACCCGCTTCTCACGAATCTCCTCTTCCAGCTCTATCATCTGACCATGAGCGGCATCCCGCTGTGTTTCCATCTCCATTTTGTCCTCTATCGCCTCCTGCCAGTGTGTACGGATGACGGCTTTCTCTGTCTGAACCTGCTGAACCTTCAGCTCAGCCTCGGCTAACCTAGTCTCAGCCACTGCCAACTTGGCCTGCATCTCCACATCCTAATCTACGAGCTGATGAGTTAGCACTGCAAAGTGCTCCACCGAATCATCGTACCCCTGTACCTGATCCTTCAGTCCTACAATCCTTTCTTTCAGCTCCGTGTTCTCGCCAGAGAACTGGTAAGCTGCATCCTTGTACTGATCCTCCATATGCTGGTGGGTCAGATTCTGCTCCTCTAAATGCTGGACCTTTGCCTCCAGCTCCTCGTTCCTAGTAGTCAATCCTTCTATGATGTCAGCGGCAGTAGTGCCCATACCATCAACTGACTCCTCCTCCTCAGACTCATCAGACTCTGCATCATCCTCACTGTAAGACCTCATCACACTGCCCCAAACGGGCTCTACGCGATCTCCCTCCTCGGGATCTGACTCCGACTCCTCAACAGGTGCAGCCACCAGCGGTTGTGCAGTATCCATATGGATATCAATGTAATCCTCCTCAACAGTGTGACTCGACTGCCCGATTTCTACCATCCTATATCATGAAAATAATACATGTCAGTACAGCAATAAAATATATTCATTGATGAAATGAAATGATATTTTATCATGTACATCTCGGCTCGATGGATTTTCTCAATCCACCTCCAAAAATACACAATGTGATGAATATCCCCTATTCATCTCCTAACGCACTCGATATGAGTTTAATACTAAGGTTATAACTTAGGTTTCGCAAATCCTAACGTTTCTAACCTACAGCTCTGATACCAACCTGTGACGACCCCAAATCCGGGTTCCATAACCTCGGGTTTGGTTCTCACTGATCAATACATTACTAGTAATTAAATACATACATTGCATTTAAACTTAGCAGAATAATACATATTGGTTCCTTACAAAAAGATTACAATACCAGGGTCTATTAACCTTAACATAAACAGTTCCTATTAAAAGGAATTACAATAGATTTATCAATAGTAAATACATATTTAGACATCTAATTAGCATGCATAAGCTAACTTAAGCTCTGACTTTTTCTTTTCCTTTATCCTTCTTTGAGTAGTCAGGTTTATCTGAAAAATGGTTCAAGATATAGCAAAAATGAGCAACTAGTTTGCTCAGCAAGTTAAGAACAATCATAGAGATTTATTATATCATGAATGAATGGGAAATAACATTAATGGTTTCAGCAATGGATAAAACAAATGTGAAATGAACAAGACTCAAATTTCATTGAACAAGAATATTCGAATCTTAAATGCTGAGTGGTCACCAAGGACACTGAACTAACGAGGGAATAATAGAGTTTTCTCTGACCCTTTTAGTAGTTTTGGTTTTCAAGGGGATCAGCCTATTCAACCCGCTGTATATGCATTACATTTAGTCAACTGGCACCAAAGTCGGTTTCCCGACACAAAATCCCCTAATTTAGGGTTGTTCAATTCTCAAACTTAATATAAGAAATCTGCACCCAACAATGGTTTAGATAAGCTTTTAAAGGTATTCAAGTTATTGAATTTAGAAACGCAATGTCTAGCTGAACTATTAGCTTTAGACATTTTTAATACAGTTCATGTATCAATAACTAATAAGCTTCAAATGCACAAGTGCGATTTTATAAATAATATGGATGTGGATTAATTTTAAATAATTAAACCACTTCAAGCACTGACAATAAATACAAGTATAGAAACTTGTTCAATAATAATTGAGTAGAGTCAGAGAACTTGCACAGAATAAAGTTCAAAGTTAGAGAACTTGCCTTGTTTGCGACGTACGGCTAACAAATTCAACTAATTCCCTTTGAATAGACCTAACAATTTAATCACGTTGATCTTCAAATTAGTATCATATACACGTAGGTATGATGACCTTTATAACTCTTACAAACCACATAATTTAATAATTATGGGTATTTAAACACTTAGGAAATATTATCGCTATTTGATAATATTTCATATACAAAGAACCTATATTAACTATTTAATATAGTTCAAACAATTATCTAATATTATTAGCAATTTAATAATATTTTATTAACACTGTAGTATTATTTATCATTTAATAATACCTTATAAATCTTTTAAGATTAACTAATATTATTAATCATTTAATAATATTTTATTAACTATCTAATATTATCAATCATTTAATAATATTTTATTAGACTTCTAATATTATTAATCATTTAATAATATTTTATTAATTATCTAATATTATTAATCATTTAATAATATTTTATTAAGTATCTAACATTATTAATCATTTAATAATATTTTATTAAGTATCTAATATTATTAATCATTTAATAATATTTTATTAAGTATCTAATATTATTAATCATTTAATAATATTTTATTTATTATCTAATATTATTAATTATTTAATAATATTTTATTAAGTATATAATATTATTAATCATTTAATAATATTTTATTAAGTATCTAATATTATTAATCATTTAATAATATTTTATTAACTTTATAATATTATTATACACTTAATAATATTTTAATAATTTTTTAATATTATTATTTATTTAATAATATTTTATTACCTTCATTATATTATTATTTCAATAATAATATTTATACACCTTTAAATCATTTAATCAATTATATATATATTTAAAAATATATTTCTTAAGTCCAAAAATACTAAAATGATTTTTGGAACATTTTTCATTTTCTGACCCGAACCAGACCCGGCCCGGCCCGACCCGACCTAGTTCGGATTTTATTATTTTTTTTAGAACAGTGCACTGCGCCACGACGCAGTGGTTAACACTTAAACACGGCGCCCCGGCGCTGTACTGTAGAATGTTGCCACTTTTTGATTTTTTTGACAATTTTGATACCCTTTGATCAAACATTGATAAAATGAAATCTACACATTCAAATAACACCAAATCAGTGTTGATGTGTTCCTAACTTCTTGTTTTATAATATTCCATGATTCGATCGTCTTTTTGAAAACGTTTTACACAAAATTTACGGATCGAACCACTTAGGTTTTAAAAACGATATCCTTTGCGGTAAAAGCTATAACTTCTTTGTTATTCAATATTTTTGAAAGGTTCAAAAAGGGTTTTTCTTTAAAACTCATAGATCTAGCTTTCTAGCTATAAAAATCCAATTTCCGATTTGTACATTCCAAAATACAACATTAAACATAACATGTATCGTTAGGGTTTTACCGGTAAAACGTGTTATGAATATTTCTACAACTTTTATGCATTTCTCACATACGAAATCATGTTATAAACACATGGGGCTATGAATATACATATATTACATAGTTAAATACATCTAGACCATCAAAACGAGTTTTGATCGGTTAAAAATAGATTTTAACCGTTCAAAATCATTCTGGACTATAAAAGTGAAATAAAGAAAAGTTAGAGCACTTTTAAACCTTTATGACTTGTGTGCTCTTCTTCTTCTCCTACCAAAGTATGTGATGATGCTACTTGACATCCACCAAGCACAAGTTCTAGCTTTTTCTCTTAACACTTAGGTGTTTTCTCTTAAATGCTCACAAATACTCTATATTTTTCTTTCTAGCAAAGCTTCAAATGAACTAACAACCAAACCAAGTGTCTGGAGTGTCTTATTTATAGTCATTCACTAACCTAGCATTAATTCACTTAATCAAGCTATGTTGGTGAATTTAGTGTTAATTAGGATTACTATTGCATTGAATGACCAATTGATTGACTAGTTGATTGACTAGGGTTGTTGGCCAACTTTGATCCAGTGTGTAAAAGAAACAATCTAGCAAATCAAGCAACCCCTTGTGGGGGGGCCCTTTGGCCGGCCAACATGGCCTATTTTGGCCATGTTTTTGATTTATTTTTCTAGTTTTAATGTGCATACATACATACATACATACATACATACATACATATATATATATATATATGTGTGTGTGTGTGTGTGTGTGTGTGTGTGTGTGTGTGTGTGTGTGTTCAATTGTTAACTAATTTTGACTTCCTATTGGGCTCCATGTTGGACTTAGGAACTAAATATATTGGGTTCATCCATTGAATTGGTTTGGGCTCCATTTAATTAACACATTGGGCTAACATTTAATTAACTATGCTACCTTTAATTAAAATAAGCATTGGGCTTCTTTAATTAATTATATGGGCTAGTAATTAAATCAATTACATGGGCTACTAGGTTAATATCTTGAGCTTAATACTCATTTGGATTTAAAAATATAATCCAATTAGATTTGCTTTAATTAAATATACCCCTTGCTTTAATTCTTTTAAATAAATATACACATACATAAGTACATCTATTTAATTATCTAATGCACAAATCATTAGTATAAAAATTTTAAATTCATTGCTAAATATTTATTAAGTATATTTACAATGACTAATGGAAATCGTAGTTATTACATAAACAATCCGAGCTTATGAGATTGTTGCTTAGAATAATCTAATTTTCTTGTGATTAATGCTATCATTATATTAAATTTAGAGAGCTTGTTCTAGGTTGTATAATTGTTAGAATCTAATGAAGAGTTTGTTTCATTAGATTAAAATTAAGGAAAATTTCGGATAGCAGAGCTTGTTATTGCCTATGGTTATTAGTTTAAGGGAAAATGGAAATATATTCTAATTGGTTGATCTATTAATTGTGAGGGTGAGATTGAATCGAATAACTGGAATTTTTAATTTATTGGTTAATCTTATTAATTTATTTTTGTTTATTTAGTTAATTATAATTAATTTAAAACCCCAATTTTAGTTTACATTGCATAAAAATAAATTAATCATTCTCTATGGGACCGACCCTTACTTGCTATTATACTGATTTTATGATTAAAAGTAAGGATTAATTTTGAAGTGTTAACAACAACTTTCAAATTTTGGCACCGTTACCGGAGAGTGACTTTAATTTATTTTTGTGTTTTTGTAAACTTTATTTTAGTTTAGTAATTTCTTAGATTTTATTTTTATAGTTTTTTCATAGTTTAATTGAGTTGTGCAGGATGTGGATGGAAGTCATGTCTGATTATGTTAATGAGGTAAATATTTATTCTAATAAGCAACAAACAGATAGTTTAACTTCTTTTGTTTATCAAATGACTGTAGGTACTTATAGGATTTGTGCGGTAATAGGACACACAACTGATATATACCCAATGCTTCGAGAGAAGTCCTATGAATAAGTCAATGCAGTTGGTGGTTTCCTTGGTCAATCAGAAAGGAGATATGATCCCTATTCAAACATATATAATTTAGGATGGAGGGATCGTCATAATTTCAGCTATGAGAATCCACTAGTGAATTGGCACGCAAACCAAATTTTTTTAAATAATTCACAGTACATGCAACCATATCCCCAATAACAACATGAACATTCGTCTAATTCTGATATGTCTTTAGAAGATATGTTTAAAGCTTTCATGACTTAAGCGCAAGAAGTCCAACAAGAGACAAAAACTTCTATATATAATTTGGAGTATCAAATGAGTCAGCTGGCTACTGTAGTTGGTCAATTAGATTCTCAAGGGTCATTCCTTCCATTGCCAACGCAAGAGGCAGCAGACAACATCAGTGCAGAAGTGGACAATATCAATGTAAATAATGATGTTCTTTTTGGTGATGTCATGCCTAACGTGGAGGAAATTTTTGGGGAAATAGAAGAGAAAAATTTGGAGGTTGCAATTACAAACAATTCGAAGTTAGAGGAAGAAGAAGAAATTGAGCTGAATCAAGATTTAAGGGAGGCTGAAGCTGCATTAAATTCTTTGCCAGTGATTTTGGATATTAATGCAATTATTTCCATTCCATTGCATGTTACTCATAATAAATTTTTGTCTTTTGTTTTGCAGGATTCCATTCTAAATTTAAGGACTCCCTAGTCATCTTAAATAGTTGTTCATTGAAGATGGAGTAAAACCTTCATATCAATTTCAAAAGAGATTGAACCTACCGATGAAGGATAACGTGATGGATGTGGTACTCAAAATTCATGAAGTTGGAGTGACGTAGTGATTCGACTTGATGTTGAGCCAATGAAAATAAACAAAGGCGCTGCTTGGGAGGCAATCCAAGAAATCAAATTTGAATTTCTTTTCCTTTTTCTTTTTATAGTTATTTGTTCATGTTTCTTTGCATTATAGTTTACATTTGGGACAATGTAAATTTTAAGTGTGGGGAAATGAATTTAGGATATTTGTTTTATTTGTAGGGAATTTTAAAAATATTAAAATTTTGAATTTTGTGGGTAAATTCACTGCAAACCCTCACGAGACAAAACTCGTCCACTCGGGGTAACTTTAGGGTTTAAAGGTTTGTTGCACGTACTAAGTGTAACCGTGTTTCCTACGAAAATGGATAGTTAATTAATTTTATTTATTTTTTATTTAGGATGTGTCACTTGAGCAATAAGTTAATTGAATTTTAATGTTTAGCCAATGATAAAAATTTTGATTTTTATTTAATAACTTTTGGAAAAGGGATAAATTTTTGCTTAAATTGAATTTTTGACTTTTTATTGGTTATTACTTTATTTAAGATCCTTTTTAATTTTTATGCACTCATATCCATTTGTTTGAGCTACTTTTATTTTAAGAAATTTTTATATGGATAAATGCATATGTAAAATATTTTTGAGCTCTATAACTTATTTGATCGTAATTTGAATTGAAATATAAGAAAAAATATAATTTGGAGGAGATGATTTAGGTAATTTTTTTAGGACTGTAAAATTGAAAAGAATTCTTATGGTGGGTTAAGATGGAGCGTAAAACGCACTAGCTCATAAACACATGATAAAGTGAGATGGAGCATAAAATACACTCACCGAGAAAAAGAAAAAAAAGTAGAAAAAGAAATAAAAAAATATATGGGATGGAGCATAAAATGCATCCATTTAAAAGAAGAAAAAAATAAAAAAAAATACTTCTTTTTTTTTTTTTTTTTGATCTTCTAGTTATATTTTTCTATATTAGTGGTGAGTAATGTGAAAAATAAGAGTATAGAGTTTTGTTGTAAAACTATTTTATTTTTTTATATCTTCTATGAGGCTTTTAATTATGTGAGCGGATCTAAGTTTTTTTTGCTAATTTGATACATTTTGATTCACAAACACACGAAGGGTCTTGAATAAGTAAGATAAATAAATATGTTAAAATTTTGGATTTTGTATGATTTTGAAATTTTCTTTGAGTTATTATTTTAAAAATCTTTGAGGGTAATATTGACATCCATATTGATTTGTTATTCAAGTAAGTTGTTTGGTTATTAGTTTTATTTTTTTTAAATAGCTTTTATTCTTATTTTTCTTAAGGACAAGCACAGATTTAAGTGTGGAGGTATTTGATAAGTAGATTTTATTCATATGTATTAGGTATTTTTATGCTTAATTATTTGTGAGTTTTTAAGTATTTTTTAGTATTTTAGGTATTTTATTTATTATTATACATTATTATTATTTTTAATATTTTATTTATTTTATATTTTATTTTGTAGGAAATTAAACCTTGGTGGCAATATTGTAAATCTGCAGCAAAAGGGATGGCAATCTGGTAATTATGCGCAGCAGGGGCATAATCGTAATAACAGCAGCCAATAGCTTCAGCGCCTTGGGCACAAGGGATCAGAAAGAGCTGAGCGCAACGACGCCGTTTGCATGTCCAGGCATGAACAACAGGTGCGCCATGCGCACAGTGAAGCAGAATCAGCAGCAAGAAAAGGAACGGCGTCGTTTGAAGCTTGGCAGTCGGCATTAAAGAAGCGCGCAATGCGTGAGAGAATGCTGACTTGGTCAAATGACGCGAATGGTGTGTTTAGCTTGCGCATTAATTGCTCCAGAATAGGATTTTCGCGATTTAAAGCATTAATTTGATTCCAAATTAGATTTTAATTTCACATTAGCTGAGAATTATTATTGTACTCCTATAAATATATTATGAGAGCACATTAGCAGAGGTGAGTAGATTATTAGATACAATTAGGAGCTCTCTCTCTCACTCTCTCTCAGGTTTTCCTATCTCTCTCAATTCTCTTGTATATTATTTTTATTATGTTTGACTAATTTTCTTATTCAGTTATAAGATATTTCAAACCTGATTGCAATTAATGGTTAAATCAATTCAGTAATATTATTTATTCTTCCTTATATGAAATCATTTATGATAATCTGTTTTAATTGCTTTTTGATATTAAATTTGATTGATTTAATTTTGGCATGTTTAGTTGATCAAATTATTATCAATTGCTAGATTTAGGAATTATATTACGTGTAATTGATATTATTCCTAATCGTTGGTAGTGAATAGTGATAGATGATTGTTGTCAAGTTTTTATTTATTGCTATGGGTATCATGATATAAGTTAAACAATCCGAGTTTATGAGATTGTTACTTAGAATAATCTAATTTTCTTGTGATTAATGCTATCATTATATTAAATTTAGAGAGTTTGTTCTAGGTTATATAATGGTTAGAATCTAATGAAGAGCTTGTTTCA
Source organism: Hedera helix (assembly GCA_947179155.2). Lineage (NCBI taxonomy): Eukaryota > Viridiplantae > Streptophyta > Magnoliopsida > Apiales > Araliaceae > Hedera > Hedera helix. Next base: position 11,601,257 of record OX359283.1, read on the forward strand.
TTAGATTAAAATTAAGAAAAATTTCGGGTAGCAGAGCTTGTTGTTGCCTAGGGTTATTAGTTTGAGGGAAGATGAAAATATATTCTAATTAGTTGATCTATTAATTGTGAGGGTCAGATTGAACCGAATAACTGAAGTTTTTAATTTATTAGTTAATCTTATTAATTTATTTTTGTTTATTAAGTTAATTATAATTAATTCAAAACCCCAATTTTAGTTTATATTGCATAAAAATAAATTAATCATTCTCTGTGGGATCGACCCTTACTTGCCATTATACTGATATTGTGATTAAAAGTAAGGATTAATTTTGGAGTGTTAACGACAGCTTCCGTTAGGGTCAGAACTCCAAGTTAAACTGGCTCCATTCCACTACCCATGCTGCTAATCTACCAGATATATCAGGGTGATATAAAACTTTCTTCAAGGGCTAGTCTATGAGGATAACAATCGTCCTCCCTTGGAAGTAGTGTCAAATTTTTCAACTAGAGATAACCAGTGCGTAAGCTAACTTCTCTAGGTTTGGGTATCTTATTTTCCCGTCCCTAAGAGCATGACTTACGTAGTAGACTGGTTTCTATCCTTTAAAATCCTCTTTGACTAAGGTTGAACTGACAACAAATGGAGTTGCTGATAAATACAAGTAAAGATCCTCTTCGGGCAGAGCCTTTATCAATATCGGAGGGGAGGAGATGTATCTTTTAATTTGTCCGAAGGCCTCTTGACATTCTTCAGACCATTGTAATGTCTTCTAATTTTGGGCTCCTTTCAGCGTGTTGAAGAATGGGAGACACTTCTCTGCCGATTTAGCTACGAACCATCAAAGAGCTGCTTGTCTACCAGTTAATCTTTATACTTCTTTGAAGCTTTTCAGTGGTTACATGTTAAGTATAACTGATATTTTCTCAGGATTGGCCTCAATCTCTCTTCGGCTTACTATGTATCCCAAAAACTTGCCTCACCCAAGGCCAAAAATGCATTTAGTGGGATTGAGCCTAATGTTGTAATATCGAATATTTAGAAAATATTCTCTGAGGTCGGACATATGATTTTCTAGCTCCATGCTCCTGACTATCATATCGTCAATGTAGACTTTCATATTTTTGTCGACCTAATCTCTGAACACCTTATTCATCATACGATGGTATGTGGCGCCAACATTAATAAGAATGAAAGGCATAACTTTGTAGGCATATATGGCTTGGTGGGTTATAAAGGCTGTCTTTGGGATATGTTCGGGATGCATGACACTTTGATTGTATCCCGAGAAGTCATCAAGAAAATGAGCATCGTGTGTCTGGATGTAGAATCAATAAGCTGATCAATGCTCGGGAGGAGATAGTAGTCTTTTAGACATGCTTTGTTGAGATCAGTATAATCAACGCACATCCTCCACTTCCTATTGTGTTTCTTCCTAATAGTCTATTTCAAAGATAAAACCTGTTACCAAGAGTTTGTCAATTTCTTCGTCCGTCACTTTCTGGCATTCGGGAGCTACATTTTGGCATTTATGCTCTACTAGCTTCATATTAGGATTGACATTGAGTTTGTGAATAGCAACACTTCAGTCTATCCCAAGCATATCAGCTAGAGTCCAGGCAAAGATATTTGAATATTCCTTCAGTAGATTAATCAGACGTCCTCTGAAGTCTGCTTATAATCCAATCCAGATCTGTAATATTTTTTCATCATCTCCCGAGAATAGTTCTATCTCTTCAGCCTCTTAGGTAGACATCGCTATCAGCATTGTGCCTCCTTCCGCGAAGGGTTCCATCTCATCATTGTGGTTTTTTGTTTGCTAACCCTTATAGAAGCCACCTGGATGGTTTGAAGATAACATCTACGGGAGAGATCTTGGTCTCCAATCACCTCGCCGATCTCATTTCTATTGGGAACTTCATCTTCAAGTGGGGGATAGAGGTAGTTGCTCTTAACGCCGACAAGGTAGTACCTCCCAAAATAGCGTTGTAATTACTTTCCACCCGGACTACATAGAACCTTATCATAATAGAGACTTATTTTGGGGTTGTGCCGAAGATCACCGATAACTCAATTGTTCCTGCAATTCACACCTGATTATTGCCAAAGCTGTAGAGAGGAGACTTATTGCAGATCTCTAGCTTCTTGACCCCCCAAGTCTAGCCAATTGTACGCATGGCTATAAAGCACATTGACTAAACTTCCATTATCAACGAGGATTTGCTTCAAATACATGGTGCCGACCTGTGCCGTTATAACTAAAGCATTTTGATGAGGTGTCACCAATCCTGCAGGATAATCCTCGTCTTAAAAAGTAATGGGATCTATTTTGACATCCCTGGGTTGTTTAGACACCTTATAAACGGCTATAACGAAGGCCTTTCACTTTCTAGTGGACATGATGGATGTCGATCCACCATATATAACATCCACAAATTCCATTGGTGTTGTAGAAGGAAGTGGTGGTATTATCCGATCAAATGTTAATTGCTTGTATATCTCAGTAACATAACAGTCCAGGTTTCCATTCTGCACCCGTTTCTCCAAAAAGTATTTCAACTAGTAGCAATGTTCGGTGTCATGGCCCTTTGCCTTATGGTAAACACAGTATCTATCACTATTCTTCTGTCTAGCAAAAACTTTGATCTTAGGGGCCTTTTAGTAAAAAGGTTCATTCTTGATCTCCTTCACGATGTTGACTCTGCTGGTATTTAAGGGGGTGTAGTCTTTTCCATTGTTTATGTTTTCCCGATCACTGAAACTGCCATTCTTCTGTTGACAATCTCTTTTGGAATCTTTTTTACCATTTTCCCTCTTACTGTCTTCTTTCTTATGGACACCATCACTTTCAGGGTCTCTCTGGTGAAGATCGCCTGTGTTTTTTCGAAGAACCTTGAAGATTGGCAAGGGCCTCTTCCAACTCTATGTATTTATTAAACTTCTCGTAGGCCTCGGATAGAGTATGGGAAGCCTTTGAGATAATATCTTCGATCAATCTACTGGATTTGTTGACATTTAATCCCATAGTCAATAATTGGATCATTTGCTTCGGGTATATGGTAGGGATTTCAGGCACTGCATCTTTGAATCTTTTTATGTATTGTCGAAGAGTCACTAGGCCTTTGTTTCACCTGAAGTAGTGACGTGATCATCCTGGCACGCCACTTATTACTGCTGAAGCGTGCGTGGAATTGCTCCTACAGTTCTTCCCATGAATCAATAGATCGTGGAGGAAGGAAAATAATTCACTCTCTAGCTGTTTTCTTCAGGGTGGATATGAAAAGGTGGCACATCAACGATGTGTCATGGCCATGAAAATGCATGGCTTGTTCGAAATAAAAGGTGTGATCATTGGGGTCACCCGTCCCGTCATACATCTCCAAGATAAGGACTTTCAAACTTCTGTTAATCTTAGCTTCCTCGCGTTACTTTGTGAATCGTGATACTCGTGGTTTCCTAGATCTAGGTTGTTTGTCTGAAGTCTTCTTTGGGGACGATTGGCCTGTGTGACTCCCTTCCTGATGTCTCCTATCTCGATCATCCTTATTTTGCCTCGTGAGGGATCTTGACCATTTCCTTAGGTTTCTAGTTCGTATCAATCGGGAGTTCACAGTTATCCAATCATGATTACAGTCACAATGTCTATCTTAGTGATGATCACGACAACCTGAGCGGGAGGTCCAACCTCTATGGCTCAACAAGTTGTTTCCAGCCTTCTCCAGGTCCTCGTACTACTTATCAAGCTCTTCTTGCTGGAGGTCTAGAGTTTTTTTCCGGTCAAGAATCTCCTGAAGACGACATTGCTTTTCAGCTTCGATCGCATAACGTGTTTGTGATGGGGCTGGTACCCTAGATTTGTTTTGGCTTTTTGGGGTGATGAGGCTGTTATGTTAATTATTTTTAGTTGAAAAGATCGTCTCTACTAAATACTAGAAGAGCCACCTTCTAACTCCAATGTTAACGCTCGAATTTGTCTGCACGTTCAACCACCGACTTGGACGTGAATCTGCATAGAAAGAACCACCAAAAGTACTTGATGACTTGGGCCGACGGGGGGATACCTCCGGTGTGAGAGTAAGAACAAGTTTCAAAATGTGTTAACAATGGAGGCATAAAGTATTTAGTAATTTAGAATATTATGTGTGTACCTCAATTGTTCACTATGTATTTATAGTACTCGGTTGATTCCTTAGGGTTAGGACTCCTATTAGGAATCGTATCCCAAATATGATTGGAGAAAGTAATTGTCATCCTATTCACTGCTGGATAAGTAACTTTCATACCAATTATGATTGAATATGGTAACTAACTAACTATCCGAAAGTGATTAGGAATCTAGCCCAAACCTATCGAACCCAAAGGGCCCTCTTATGCGCGCACCAGGCACGATGGGTGATAAGGGTCAAGCACAATATAAACGGCCTATTAGTGCTAGTAAATACGCAATCCAACATTACCCATTAGGTCAACTCAATTTACCTAGATCTCTATGGGTTGATTATTTATTTATGATGGATTGGGGTGGACATGGCTCGGAACTATATTATATTGGACAAATATGAGTTAAAACTAGTTAACTAGGTTTAATCCAAATATAATTTTGTAAAAATCTATGGGTTGAATTTACATGTCCCTATAGAAGAATTTTTGTAAGAGTTGAAGTATTGTTATGCTTAATATAGGTAAAGAAATGTGACAACTAAAGAAAAAGTTGTAGAGTTACTAGCTTACGAAAGTTCCAATTCACTGTTACGAATTTTTAATGCTACCTGTTAGTTCCAGACTTCCAAAAAGCGATATAATTTCAATTCCAAGAAGTAATATTATTTGTAGAGTTTAAATATGGGTTGACTTAGATTCAACCCATAACTATAAGAGTTCAAAATGTTTCACTTATTTTAAAAATGGGTAGTGGTTTTAGTTTCTAATTGACCTGTAACCATAATTACTCAGGTTCAAAATCAATTCAACCGGTATTTTGTCAGGCATATATCCATTATAATTTACCTATACTCAGCTCATTTATTAGTGATTCAACCTATTAATGACCCTCAATTATCAGTAATATCAATTCATTTGTCACACTTACTTTCTATTATTGGATTGATAGATAGTGATGAGAATTGTTGAGCTTTTGTTGTTGGTAAGGTGTTTTTAATTTGAGTTTTGAGGGGGACGTGATTTTGAATTTTGATGATGGTTGAATTGACAATATGAGACTTCTGGGTTTAATTTTTGAAAGATAATGAATATGCAGAGAGTTGCTACTCGAAGTGATGCCTGGATTTTTGGAGGCCTAGGTGCTCATAAAGCATGAAATTTTTGCCAGAAGCCGGTGTATATATCAGATGAGCTTATGTTGCATTTGAGTTGAATGAAAGCTCACGATGCTGCACTAATATTTTCCACCTAGTCCAACTAAGATTATCAACATAATATTATTTTGTGTTTTTATTTTTTAAAACAGCCACGTAGGATATTAATGGATGAACGTTTGATGTCTTTAGCAAAGCTTTTCAATTTCAGATTATTTTTTTTATTAATTCAATGAAATAATTATAAAACTTAAGAGTTGAGTGGACAAACAAAAACTCTTATATATATATATATTTATTTATATACATATAATTATGTAAGAATGAAGATATGATTTAGGCTTACAAAAAACCTGTGAGAGAATTCTAAGTCAAACTCTAAAGACCATCTTCAATCTTCAAGTCCTTTAGGCTATGTTTGTTTGTAAAATGTATACTTGGAATTAGATTATTTGTATTAATTTAAAGCTATTTTCGACTTTTTTATCCTATGATGATGGATTATTAGTCCCTTAAATAGTCATTGGATTATTTTTTTTTATCATTCTCAAGACTATTTATGAGGGATTATATAATCCCATGATGAATTTGGGATTATATAATCCCTCATAAATAGCCTTGAGAAAGATTATATAATCCATCATAAATAGCCTTGAGAATGATAAAAAAAATAATCCAATGACTATTTAAGGGACTATTAATCACTCATGATGGGATAAAAAAGTCGAAAATAGTTTTAAATTAATATAAATAGTCCAATCCCAAGTATACATTTTACAAACAAATATAGCCTTAGATTTATACATATCCATATAGGCTTGTAGTGCCTTACTATATCACATCAAACAATTTCCTCCAAAATAATTTGTTGTAGTAAAAAATAAACAATAAAATTGAACACAACAAATAATAAAGTGAGCACAACGAGTACTATGTAAAATAAGTATTACGTTTTTTTTATTTTCAATGGTCCTAGTGTTCCCACTTACAGAAATCATTAGTATGAGATAATGTATAGTTTAATTTACTTGTTTGTTTAGTTGTTTTTTACAATGTTGTAAAACTTACCTAACCCAACAACTTAAATCTAAAATAAATGTTGTATCCAGTCTATTTTGACTCAAGTAACGAATTGAGTCAATATTCAGATTGAATTAATTGATCACTAATTGAATCGATGATTCAATCAATAAAATCTATTAAATTGGTCCATTAAATGGTTTTTTATAAGTTTTAAAATATGTTTTGGAACTAGGATTTTTTGGAGGAAGATTAAACTTGGATCACAACTTTATAATATTTTAATTTACCAAAAAAGAGATTCTAAAACCTTATAATTAATACATATATATATATATATATATATATATATATATATATATATATATATATATATATATATATATATATGATCAATTTTCGAAATTTTCTAAAGACAATTTTCGAAATTTTCTAAAAGACATCTTTTCAAAACCCCAAAGATATTTTCAAAACTCTAATCTTCCAAAACTTAAAGATTAAAATTTCAAATGGCTTGTTCCTCGGGAAAAATGGCTTCAAATTGCTTTCAAACTAAAGCACTCGCAATTGCATGGCACAAACACACAGTTGCACTCATGGAATCACACAACTTATTTAGGCACAAATTACTCTCACACATTTTAAGATAATTTATTTAAGTTTTAGACAAAACATTAAAATGGGATAACCAGAATTAAGTGAAGTCGGGGTGCATAATATCTTTCCTCCGCTTAAACAATCATTCAAACTCTTAAATCTTAGTTCGCGGACCAATCTTATGAAGTCACATTAGTTGGGCCTCTTTATTGTTAAAATCTCAAAATTTGAATAAATTTGTACATCCACTTAAAGCAATATTAATTTGCGACTCTGAATTATTGGCTCATTAAAATCAAACTTTAAAACTAAGTTGAGAAAAAAGTCGATTTTTCACAAAGATCACTCTAATCACTTAAAAACACTTGAAGAGAATTTTTCTATGAAAAATCTCAGCGTCGCCAATTTATGTATTATGTGTGTACATGAGAGGTCTCCGACCATAATTCACCGCACCTGAGTTTCAAAGATGAATCAATGGTACACAACCCTCAAATTAAATAAAAATTTAAAATATTTCATATTTTTGCACAATGTTTTCATCCGTATGACTAAATTTTGTCAAAAGATCAAGATAAATTATTATTGATACTGGGTGGGGTATATAACTTAATAGAGGTTACCGCCCGCAAGCCCAAAATGATTTATACTAAAGAGTATTTAAAAACAAAAAACAAAAACTTAATAAGTAAGAAGTATTATTTTATTTTTTTTGGGCTCAGCCCAATCTGAACAGGACTTGCCTTTTGTTCTTTTTGGTCGATAATATTTGTAGAAATTTTACAGTCCGAAACATATAGGATCTGTTAATCAAACTTCTTTTACGGGTATGAAAGCTTTGAATATGGCATATATTTGGACGTAGTATTGTTTTAATAATTTCTTCTCATTCTGAATTTTAATAGTTAAAATTATAATAATGAATAAAAATTATCCAAAAATGATTAATACTTAAGTATGTCTTATACAAACATTAATATTCATTAAAACCAAAAATCAACAAACAAACAAAAATAGAACTTGTTCTGTATAGAAAGAAATTACTCAATTATTTTTGACAATTTGGTAAAATACATAACTAATGGTTTTATATAAAATTTAGAGTAGTTTTATGTGTATAAACTATACTATACAAAAATAGTTCTGGATAAATAAAGAAAAAAAATAGTCCGTGAGTTCTACTATTTGAATTATTAATAAATAAAATTTACTTTTGACATTATTTTTTACTATTCAGTACACGTGCAATGCATCATTATATTTATATAATTTGAAGTTATTATTAAGAGTGATTTATTTCTCTCTCATATTTTGCATTAATAACTAAAAAATGATATATATTATGATTTTATATATCAATTTTTTTATTGTTAATTACGTTAATATATATTAGTGGTAATTATTTTAAACAAATATATTACATGGTGGACCACTCTTATATTTTTATCCAATTTTATATATTAATATATTTTATAATTATAATTCAATATAAATTATCACATCTAATACTAGCTAGGGTATTATTTGGCTCGCAATTGCGAAATTTCGAGCTTATCGTCCTAAATGTAAACTCAGTCGTCTAAAGAATTAAAATTTGCTGGGCGGACATGAGGTTTTAGGGCTTCCACACAAATAGTAGTTCTTAGACTAATAACATTTGACAAACAAATAAATATTACAAGATAGAAAATTTATCAACCAAAAAATAATTTTATATAATTTATTCGCAAAAAAATGTGCTGCTATTATCGTCGCTAAAAACAATATTTGTACCGCTAAAATGTGTATTGAAATAAAATAGAGAATATGTATAGTAGAGGGGATGTTAATAAGTTCTACTCTCTACAAGTTGTATAATTATTTATATGCATGAATTACAAAAGACTAACATTTTCTTAAGAATTGATATTTTAAATAAAAAATCTAATATATTACAAAAGCTCTTTCAAATGAATAATAAATGGGCCATGTAAGAGCTTGTTAAAAAATATCAAAAGTAATAGTTATCAAAATAATATTTTCCTTTCCTCTCTTTTATGATTTTTTTCATGAACTGCTGAAATTCATTTTTCATTTACTAATAAAAATAAAAATATTTTGGTATTTAATAATTCTTAAAAGCACTTTTGAAAGTTAGAGATTTTGGTTCAACGATACTTTTAAATAAAATAAAAAAATTGTGTTTATGGCTGAAATATTTTTTACAAGAGAGCAAAATACAAAAAAAATCTTAAATTTTTAAAAAATATTTAAAAAAATCCTCTAATACGCAGTTAATATAATTTTATGATTAAATAACTAAATATAATTTTAATTTTTCTCATAAAACACTTTTGTTAAAAAAATTACATTTAAAAATGCTTAATTCTATCGTATCACATTGCACAATCCTGCCAAACGAACTTAATATATCAAACTCAACTATATTATTAATGATGAAAAATTAAAATGTGCCATACAAGCTTCAGACAATTAATTTGAGACAAAAATAAAAAATATAAAAACATTTGCAATTGATAAAAACGGTGTTTGTCACTCTTTTGCATTACTTAGCCGTTTGAGGTTCTAGAAAACGGTCCTTGCAAAAGGGGCCGGGCTTCTATTAAAATTTAGAAAATTGATATTTTTATAACTAAATTTGACATTTTTTATAAAATTTAATTCATATAATAAGTGAAATTTATTTTTATGTGAGTAAAATTTTATAAAAATATTAATTTTCAAAATTTATAGCAATCAAAGTGACGTGTAAGGCACAACAACACGGCTATTTCCTAGCTTTCCTCTATGCTCTATGTTAAACCAAAAAATAAAAATTAATATTTTTTCAACTTCCCTATAATTTACGATATTTTAAATATATAAAAAATATGAATTTAGTTTCTTAAAAATATTATTGTAATAAAAATTATATTCTCTCTATTCAACTTCATTTGTTCTAATTAATTTTTTATGGTCAAATTGACCGATTTTAAAATTAATAATTAAATAAATGTATTAGAAAAATTGAAATCAAATAAGTTGATTTTAGTTGTATATTCAATTTACTTTCTTATGATAATAATTTTGTGTTCATATCTAATAAATTTAAGAATAAATGTTAAGTCTAAATATGGTCAATTTGACTATAAAAAGTCAATTACGACAATTAAAAGTAGACAGAATGAGTAAATTATATTGTAAAAACTACCATTAAATACAAGATTTATAGTTTTTAAATTTTGATAAAGTATTTAAAAATATTTTATATTTGCAATTCGGAAACACACAAGAAGTATTAATATATTACTACATTATATGTAGTTTATAATTTATTTTTTAATTTCTTTCGATCTTCCTCTGGGTTTCAAATATACAGATAATCCACCCATTATCTATCATAGTTAAAAAGTGCGCCAAATACATTATGTTGCATTAAAAGTTTGAAATTACGATTTACAAAGACAAGGAAACAAATTAACTAACGAGAGAAAGTAAGGCCTTTTTTTCGTCTTCTCTTCTCTCTATTCTTTCTGGGCAAAAACTCTAACTTTCATCTTGAATTTGGAAGCGCTCTTTTTATTTTGGAGAGATTTTATTTGAATCTATCTTCTTGTTCTTTAATAATTTTTCTTTTCTTGTAGAGATTTCATTATCATTTTTTGAGAGACTTTACTTTCTTTAGTAAAGAGATTTTATTTTTGATTTTTTTCAATACATGAATGATTGAAGATAAATTGTTTAGAAATATTTGAGTGTGACATTATCATGACGGTCGATTCTTCCTTTTCTCATATTGAAGAACTACTTAGATTTGTATATTTTGTTATTACTTTTGGATTATGTCTACTTTTTTAGGAGTATATCGGTGTTCACTAGTTGTTATTGTTTGAAAGAATTATCATTTTAATTATTTGTATTGTAATCTTTTTATCATTTATAATAATTTACTGTTTTAATATATTTCAATCGATTAGACTGTTTGATTCACAAAAATAAAAAATAAAAAAAATTAAAGAAATTAACTGAAAAAACTCTTAAATGAAATAGACAATTTAATTTGTTCAACTTTTTCTCAATCATAAGAAAAAAAAACAAAAATTATACTTACTGTGAGTGTATACACTAACAGTGTTAAGATTATGACACTTTATTAATGAACTATTTATGGTATACATCATTATTCTTATTTTAATGATGTATTATAATCTTAACAACGCTTGAATATACAGTATTATTATATCAACTTTGAACGAAAAAATTAAAGTAAATTCTTTTCTTTTTATTAAAAAAATATTCTTGTTTGTTAATCAAATGAAAAAGATAAGAGGTTACATAAATCAATCAATTAGCTAGGAAATAATAGAAATCTTGAATTTTGACGTAGTTTGTGATACCCCCAAATCTGGGTCCACACAACCCAAACTTGAGTTGTCAAAAGATTACAACCAAATTGTTACAAGGTAGTACAACATTTAACAATACAGTGTATAATAATACACAACTAAGTCTTCACTATTATTGTCACATTATTTTACAATACGTGAAGACTACGATAGTTATCCCTAGGACTCTCACTCCATTCCCCGGTTAGACTCAGCTACGTTCTCATCTTCTATTGAAAAACAATGGAACAAAAAAAAAAGGGTGAGCTCAAATATCCCAGTAAAAAATATTATGACTAAGATAATGTCGAATAAATTATCATTAGTCTTCAATAGTTGAGTTCTTGATAGAATACAATAGACTACAAGGTTTATATCAAAAATTGCAGTTAAATTCTTGTACAACGTTCATATCAATAATAGCAGCGGAATGAGCAATCTATTAGAAGAATAATACAGACTATAATGTCCACTCGCTCCTCTTTTTTCAGAAAAATATCATCAACTTTTATCATCTAAAATATCATTAGTCATGATTACAAATTCACAGTTCCTGGTCATAATCATGCAAATCAACAGTTCATCTTTGCACTACGGGCCAAAGATATTCAATATATTACCAACGGTCATGATTATATCAGTAATCAGCCTTTGGTCATAATCATACAAAACAACAGTTCATCTTTACACTATGGGCCAAAAAGAACTTTCACCACGTGTCATAAAAGACACCAAACAGATGGATCGCCTTTAACCTATTATATCGTATCTGTGCCCCCGGCCACAGATATTCACAACAGCTTGATTCTTGATAATTAGTACAAATAACAGTGATACAAATGATGAACAGAAGAAACGTGATAAACAATAAGTATCAGAGGTTTATTTTGTGCAGATTCAAATAATGTCCAAATTATTAACATGATGTGGAGTGAAATTCAAAAATGATACTCAAGATCCACAGTTCAGAATAACAGTTACAGTTCAATAGAAATGTTTAGACAATAGGAAGGTTCAATTGAAATGATATTTGATGAAGCACAAACTATTAAAGAACATATAATCATTTCAGAAAACTTTACCAAATAGTGCTTACTATAGTAAGTTAAGCATATAAAAGAAATAATATCCCTTACTATAATAAGTTTGAATAATGGAAGATGAAAAAGATGGTATCCCTTATGAGTATAAAAAAAAATATCACTTACGAATATGAAAGAAAAGAATATTACAAACGAATATGGAATAAAAGTGTCATGTGATAATTCGTATAGACAAATTATTTCCACAAGAGACAAATAAGAAATTTACAAAGGGTTATTCACCAACAGACGGTAGTCCGCGCAGTAAGGTTATTTTCACAATTTAATAAAATTTGAATACGAAGAGTTATTCACTAAACAGACGGTAATCCGCGCAGTAAGGTTATTTTCAGCGATTAATAAGGAATGAATACGAAAAGTTATTTACCAACATGCGGTAATCCGTGTCGTAGGGTTATTCCCACCATTTAATACATGGAAATAAATGGCACATCTCATGAGTAAGAAAGAAACGATATTATTTTCGAGAATCAAAGAATGATAATCCCTTACAGTAATAAGTTTAATAGTATGAAAGAAAATGACATCCCTTACAAGTAAGAAAATAATATCATTTATGATGATGAAAAGAATGATATCCCTTACCTTAACACGTGACTGGATATTGATTTAAATGAGATTGATCAACCTATATATTTATAATATAATTAGTAATTATCACATATAAATTTCAAAGTATATGATAATTCGTATAATATGAACTATCAAAATTATATATATTTAACATATTTTTGTAGTATAATATAATAACTTTAAAATAGTTTTTAAAATAATATTCCAAAATAAATCTTCCAGAGAAAGCTTTTAAAAATGAATCTTCTCAAAGAAGAGTATTCGAAAGGAAGATATGTGAATACCGTGAAAAATAGGAATTTATAAAATTACTACACTTTAATAAAAGACTTACTTGAAAAATTCTTGCACTCCTTTTGGCTTTCAAACACTCAAGATAACCTTATTATTCTCAAAGAAAACTCACAGAATACTTATAGAAAAAGTTTATATTTTATGTGTGATTTTTCTATTCAGCTGAGCAAGCTATTTATAGGAGAAAATATTTACTATGCGTGGTAGGTGATAGCACGCTAGTGCTGAAAATTTTCAACAGCGTGCTCACCAACCAACTCCAGCAACTTTTACATTTTACAAATTTCATGTGGGCCCCACAGTGGGTCCACATACTATTCACGTTACTATTCACCTAAAATAATAATTAAATAATTTTTTTTTCTTTCCTGTGTGTCCTTCATATAAAATAAAATAATGCTACAACAATAATTCAACAATAATGTAATAAACACGTTACAGATTATTATTAATTTAATAGTATAAATTATTGTGTATTTGCTACTGTGACAATTATTTGGTTCAATAATTTTAAAATACAGTGCACCAATAATTATTGACTCAATGATATGAAATACAGTGTTATGACAATTATTGATTCAATAATGCAAAATATTGTGTAACAACAATTATTGATGAATACTGTGCAATGACCACGTTATCAGATAAATAATATGAGATATTGTGCAATACTGTGTGCTATAGTAAAATATCATGAATTACCGTGTGCTACTATTTTTTTATCACCGGTATTTTAACAGTTAAAAGTGATAACGTCGTTGACTATTTTTATTTAAAAAGGTTACTTCTGTCATTTTATATATCCGACAAATATTCCGTTCTGGGGTCCACCAATAATTAGTTATTTCGGCGCTGTCGTATGACCTGAATATTCCCCGACAAAACGAATATTGTTCGACAAAATAAAATTTGCACATAACATTCTTAACTTTTAACTTTGCCAATTTAATTACTTATTGTTTCATGAAAAAAAAAATATATGAAGAAAAATTAAATTTTGTATTTCATAAAATTTGAGGTCTTACAACCTCCCCTCCTTATGAAATTTTATTCTCGAAATTGACGTACCTGACATTTCGAAGAGATAAGGATACTTAGATTTCATCTCGGATTCTAGCTCCCAGGTCATTTTCTCAGTATCTTGGTTCCTCCATAAAACCTTAACTTGAGGTATAACCTTTGAGCGTATGATTTGCTCCTTCTTATCTAAGATCTTAACAGGTACCTACTTGTACGTTAAATCCTCTGCTATAACGTCCGGTTTTAACTCAATGACGTGGTTTGGGTCCTTCACATATTTACTTAACATAGATATGTGAAAAACGTTATGGATGCAGAACATACTTGGCGGTAGGGCTAGTCTATAGGCTACGGTTCCTACTTGATCGAGGATTTCAAATGGGCCAATAAATCGAGGGTTGAGCTTTTCTCTCTTTTCGAATCTCATAATTCCTTTCCATGGAGAAACACTTAAGAATACATGATCTCCAACGTTGAATCTCTCATCTCTTCGATAAAGATCAGCATAACTCTTTTGTCGTTCTTGTGCGGTTTGTATTCGTTGTCAAATCATTCGGATCTTTTCTGTTGTCAATCGTACTAAATTGGGTCCCAACAATTTTGCTTCTCCTACCTCATTCCAACATACTGGAAAGCGACACTTGCGTCCATATAAAGCCTCGAACGGAGTCATGCCTATACTTGCTTGGTAACTGTTGTTATAAGAAAATTCAACCAATGGCAAGTAGTATCCCAACTTTGTTTGAAGTCTAGTACGCAAAGTCTTAAAAGATCTTCGAGGGTCTGGATCATCCTTTCCGATTGTCCGTCCGTTTGAG
This sequence comes from Hedera helix, assembly GCA_947179155.2. Lineage (NCBI taxonomy): Eukaryota > Viridiplantae > Streptophyta > Magnoliopsida > Apiales > Araliaceae > Hedera > Hedera helix. Next base: position 11,616,340 of record OX359283.1, read on the forward strand.
GATGGTATATAGAACTAAAACATAGTTCAGTGCCCATAGCTTTTTGTAGACTGATCTAAAAGCGTGAAGTGAATATAAGATCTCGATCAGAAACTATGGAAACTGGCATGCCATGTAATATCACAATCTCATTTATGTATATACCGGCAAGACGTTCAAGTGAAAAGTTTTCTCGTATAGGCAAGAAATGAGCGAATTTAGTCAATCTATCTACGATCACCCAAATTGCATCTAAGCCTTGAGAAACTTTAGAAAGACCCGTCACGAAGTCCATATTGATGTGTTCCCACTTCCATTCAGGAACCTCAAGTGGTTGTAATGGACCCTTAGGCACTTGATGCTCTGCCTTGACACATTGACAAGTTAGGCACCTTGAGATAAATTGTGACGCCCCCAAATCTGGGCCCACACAGCCCAAACTTGGGTCGTCAAAAGACTACAACAAAATTATTACAATAAAGCACAACGTACAACAATACAGTGTATAATAATACACAACTAAGTCTTCACTATTATTGCCACACTATTTTACAAAACGTGAAAACTATGATAACTATTCCTCGGACCCTCACTCCATTCCCCGGCTAGACCCTGTTATGTTTTCATCTCCTGTTGAAAAACAATGGAACAAAAGAAAGGGTGAGCTCAAATAGCCCAGTAAGAAATATCATGACTAAGATAATGACGAATAAATTATCATTAGCCTTCAACAGTTGAGTTCTTGATAGAATACAATAGAATACAAGGTTTATATCAAAAACTGCAGTTAAATTCTTAAACAATGTTCAGATCAATAATAGCAGCGGAATGAGCAATCTATTAGAAGAATAATGCAGACTATAATGTCCACTCGCTTCTCTTTTTAGGAAAAACATCATCAACTTTTATCATCTGAAATACCATTAGTCATGATAATATAAATTCACAGTTCCTGATCATAATCATGCACATCAACAGTTCATCTTTGCACTACGGGCCAAAGATATTCAATATAGCACCAACGGTCATGATTATACCAGATTCAGCCTTTGGTCATAATCATACCAAACAACAGTTCATCTTTGCACTACGGGCCAAAGAGAACATTCACCACGTGCCATAAAAGACACCGAACAGATGTATCGCCTTTAACCTATTATATCGCCTTTAACCTATCATCTGTTCAACAAATATATCACATCTGTGCCCCCGGCCACAGATATTCACAACAGCTTGATTTTTGGATGATTAGAATGATATAAATGATGAACAGAAGAAATAGGATAACAATAAGTATCGGAAGTTTACTTTGTACAGATTCAAATAATGTCCAAATTGTCAACATGATGTGGAGTGAAATTTAAAAATGATATTCAAGATCCACAGTTCAGAATAACGGTTACAATTCAATAGAAAGGTTCACGTAAATAGGAAGGTTCAGTTGAAATAATGAAGTTCAACTATTATGGAACATATAATATTTTCAGGAATTATAGAAGCAATAGTTCCATAATAAATTTCGATTTAGGAGTATGAAAGAAAATAATATCCCTTACCGTAGCAGGTTTGATTAACAAAAGGTGAAAGAAATTAATACAAAGGGTTATTCACCAACAGGCGGCAATCCGCTCCGTAAGGTTATTCCCACAATTTAATAGAATTTGAGTACAAAGAGTTATTCACCAAACAGGCGGCAATCCGCTCCGTAAGGTTATTCTCAGAGATTAATAATGAATGAATACGAAAGGTTATTCACCAACAGGCGGCAATCCGCTCCGTAAGGTTATTCCCACAATTTAATAGAATTTGAGTACAAAGAGTTATTCACCAAACAGGCGGCAATCCGCTCCGTAAGGTTATTCCCACAATTTAATACATGGAAATAAAAGGCACGTCTTATGAGTAAGGAATAAACAATATTATTATCGAGAATCAAATAATGATAATCCCTTACCATAGTACGTTTGAATAATGGAAGATGAAAAAGATGGTATCCCTTACGAGTAGTAATTTTAAGAGTATGAAAGAAAATGACATCCCTTACCATAGTAAGTTAGAATATGAAAGAAGATGATGTTCAAAATGACATTCCTTACCACAGTAAATTTAAGAGTTTGAAATGAATGGTATTCCTTACCGTAACACGTGACTGGATATTGATTTAAATGAGGTTGATTAACTTGAACAGTACACGTATACTTATAGATCTTCACAAATACTCAAGATGACTTAAGCACACTTAGAGAGAACTTTCACAAGAAGTATTTAGAGAGAGAAAGAAAGAAGAAGTAAGGAAGTTTATGAAAAATCCTTAAGTTAAGGCTTCTATTTATAGCCAAAAATCTTATCATTCATTTAATCTAAACCATTCATTTAAAGATCATCTTTTAATCTACACCATCCATTTTAAATATTATATTATCTTTAATCTACACCATTCATTTCATATCACCTAATAATCACCTAACTTTATATTATAAACAAATCAATTTAATTATTCAACAATAATTCACACTTTAATCTACACCATTCATTTCATATCACCTAATAATCACCTAACTTTATATTATAAACAAATCAATTCAATTATTCAACAATAATTCACACTTTAATCTACACCATTCATTTCATATCACCTAATAATCACCTAACTTTATATTATAAACAAATAACTTTATCGATTCAATTATTATGACTAATTGTTATAAATACAGTATAGTTAGCTCTTAGATATCAAGTCAATAACTTAATGAAATACAACTGTTTAAATAACATCATAATAGAGATAACAATAATGTAAAATAAAGCATACGTTACTGTGTAATGACAATTATTGATTCAATAATGTGAATTACTGTGCATATGTTACTGTGACAATTATTAGGTTCAATAATTTTAAAAACAGTGCAACAACAATTATTGACTCAATGATATAAAATACAGTGTAATGACAATTATTAAATCAATAATGCAAAATACTGTGTAACAACAATTATTGAATTGATAATATAAAATATTATGCAGTGACAATTATCGATGAAATGATGCGTAACAGTTACGGTGTCAATTATCAGACCAATAATATGAGACACTATGCAATACCGTGTGTTACTGTAGAGTACCGTGTGCTACAGAAAATACCATAAACTACCGTATGCTACTATTCTTTTATCACCGGTATTTTAACAGTTCCGTTGACTATTTTTATTTAAAAAGGTTACTTCTGTCGTTTTCTATATCCGACAAATATTCCGTTGTGGGGTCCACCAATAATTTATTATTTCGGCGCCGTCGTACGGCACGAATATTCTCCGACCAAACGAATATTCCCCGACAAAGCGAATATTGTCCGACAAAATAAAATTTGCACATAACATCCTTAACTTTCAATTTTGTTAATTTAACCACTTACTGTTTCAAAAAAAAATATATTTGAAGAAAAATTAAATTTTGTATTTCATAAAATTCGGGGTCTTACAACCTCCCCTCCTTATGAAATTTCGTCCCCGAAATTGACGTACCTGACATATCGAAGAGGTAAGGATACTTAGATTTCATCTCAGATTCTAGCTCCCAGGTCATTTCCTCAGTATCTTGGTTCCTCCATAAAACCTTAACTTGAGGTATAACCTTTGAGCGTAGGATCTGCTCCTTCTTATCCAGGATCTTAACAGATACCTCCTCGTATGTTAAATCCTCTGCTATAACGTCTGGTTCTAACTCAATGACGTGGTTTGGGTCCTTCACATATTTACGTAACATAGATATGTGAAAAACGTTATGGATGCGAGACATACTTGGTGGTAGGGCTAGTCTGTAGGCTACGGTTCCTATTCGATCGAGGATTTCAAATGGGCCAATAAATCGAGGGTTGAGCTTTCCTCTCTTTCTGAATCTCGTAACCCCTTTCCATGGAGAAACACGTAAGAATACATGATCTCCGACGTTGAAATTTTCGTCTCTCCGATGAAGATCAGCATAACTCTTTTGTCGTTCTTGTGCGGTCTGTATTCGTTGTCGGATCATTTGGATCTTTTCGGTCGTCAAGCGTACCAACTCGGGTCCCAACAATTTTGCTTCTCCTACCTCATTCCAACATATTGGAGAGCGACACTTCCTTCCATACAATGCCTCGAATGGAGCCATGCCTATGCTTGCTTGGTAACTGTTGTTGTAAGAAAATTTCACCAACGGCAAGTACTTATCCCAACTTCCTTTGAAGTCTAATACACAAAGTCTCAAAAGATCTTCGAGGGTCTGATCGTCCTTTCCGATTGTCCGTCCGTTTGAGGATGGTATGCAGAACTAAAACGTAGTTCAGTGCCCATAGCTTTTTGTAGACTGATCCAAAAGCGTGAAGTGAATCTAGGATCTCGATCAGAAACTATGGAAACTGGCATGCCATGCAATCTCACGATCTCATTTATGTACATACCGGCAAGACGTTCAAGTGAAAAGTTTTCTCGTATAGGCAAGAAATGAGCAGATTTGGTCAATCTATCTACGATCACCCAAATTGCATCTAAGCCTTGAGAAACTTTTGGAAGACCCGTCACGAAGTCCATATTGATGTGTTCCCACTTCCATTCGGGAACTTCAAGTGATTGTAATGGACCTTTAGGAACTTTGATGCTCTGCCTTGACACGTTGACAAGTTAGGCACCTTGAGATAAACTCCGCAATCTCTCTTTTCATATTGTTCCACCAAAATGTATGTCGAAGATCTCGATACATCTTGGTACCTCCTGGGTGGATTGTAAACGGCGTGTTGTGTGCCTCCATCATGATTTTATGCTTTAATTCAGGATTGTTAGGAACACATAGTCGAGAGTTGACTCGAAGTATTCCTTTCTCGTCGATTCTTGCTTCGGGAATGGTACCTTCTTGTACTTTCTTTATCATGTTTATCAGTTCCGGATCGGTAGCTTGAGCAGCTTTAATTTTATCGATTAAAGTTGGTTCTACTCGCACGTGAGCAATCTTCGAGTGGGTCCCTGGTGTCTTTAGCTCTATCTCCATCTTTTGCAAGTCGTACAAAATACACTTTTGTGTTGTCAGCAGTGCACTTGTACTTGCATAAGATTTTCTGCTCAAAGCGTCAGCTACAACGTTCGCCTTTCCCGGGTGATACTGGATTGTGTGGTCATAATCCTTTAACAACTCAAGCCAACGTCGTTGTCGCATGTTGAGTTCCTTCTGGGTGAAGAAATACTTGAGACTTTTATGATCCGTATAGATATCCACTTTTTCTCCGTACAAGTAGTGTCTCCAGATCTTCAACGCGAAAACGACTGCTGCCAACTCTAGATCATGAGTAGGATAATTTTTCTCATAATCTTTGAGTTGTCGAGAGGCGTAGGCTATAACCTTTACATGTTGCATAAGGACACAGCCTAGACCTTTGCCAGAAGCATCGCTGTAGATAACAAATTTTCCTGATCCTGATGGTATGGTCAGAACAGGAGCTGAAACAAGTCTCCTCTTGAGTTCTTGAAAACTCTTCTCGCATTCCTCGCTCGATATAAGTTTTGTACTAGAATGAATGATACCGATATCTAGTAATTAAACTTTCAACTCTTGGTGTTCTATGGGGGCCATTTGGTATGGGACTTTAAAAATGGGCTTAGTGCCGGGTTCAAGATCGATACAGAATTCAATTTCACGGTTTGGGGTAAGCCAGAAAGTTCCTCAGAAAAAACGTCAGGAAACTCATTAACAATGGGAATATCATTCAAGTTTGACGTGTTTTTGTTCAAATTAGTGACATGAGCTAAAAAGGCTTGACATCCGTTTTTCAATAAACGGATGGCTTTATGGCTAGAAATAACAGTTATAGATTTCAATGGTTTAGTTGCTTGAATATGCATGACAGGTTGATTAGGAATATGAAAACTAATAACCTTATGAAAACAATCAATTTTAGCATGATGGGTAGTCACCCAATCAATTCCTAAAATCACATCAAATTCACGCATCTCCAAAGAAATAAGGTCAACAGGTAATGTGAGGTTGTTGATTTGAACTAGGCAAGATTTATAGATAGTAAATGTAATAGGTATTTCTCCCAATGAGGTTTCAACTGATAAGACAAGATTTAAGTTTTCAATAGTCAAATTTAAACGTTGAGTACATATAGGTGGGATAAAAGAGTGGATAGAGCCAGTATCTAATATGGCATAGACTTCACGAGAATTTATGAATAGCTTACCGGTTATCACCTCATTCGGTTTCTTGACTGTTATCGTCAAATCGAATCCCGAATACTTCATTCGGATCTTCACGTATTTCAACCATGGGAATACCACTGAATAATTTTCTAGCAAACTGTTTCTCGGGTTCATCAACTTCATCAGTAGTAAGGTACCAATGATTTCCATTAAAATAGTATTTTCGATAGACTGCAGTTTCCACGATAGTGACTAACTTAACCTGAATTCCTCTAAATTGTAACGCCCAAAAGTATAGAAACATCATTTTTAAATAATCTTGAAAATCATAGCTGGAACACCATAAATCCCAAAGACTAATATGAAAAGTCCATATATTCTGATCCTTTGTTATAGAGCATAACCATGTGATATCACTCTCCCAATTAGTGAGTAAATTAAAGGCAATAATTTCCGCAAGTTCGTTACTTCCTTTAATTGTTTCTAAGAATGGATCTGGAACGACTGTAGCAGAGCTTTCACCTTCATCCTTACTGGATAGAACACGCATAATTTTTGCCTTAGGCAAATGATTCAACTCTGAGTTTGTAAGAAGATTATTCGTCGCCTCTTGTTTTGCAGCTACATTTGTTTCGGTAATTTCATAATTAACCTCCTGATTTCCAGATGCCATAATTAACTGTGGTCACAAAATAAATGTTAGTTCAAATAAACTGACTCATCTCTTCATGTTCCTACATTCAAATCGATTCATTAGGTAAAAAATAAATCTAATTTAGGTAGGACACACTAGTGATTGATTCTATTCGTCTCTCCCCTCCTAGTTCTAACCTCAGATCTCCATTAAAGACCATATCCCTAAGCTCTGATACCAACTGTGACGCCCCCAAATCTGGGCCCACACAGCCCAAACTTGGGTCGTCAAAAGACTACAACAAAATTATTACAATAAAGCACAACGTACAACAATACAGTGTATAATAATACACAACTAAGTCTTCACTATTATTGCCACACTATTTTACAAAACGTGAAAACTATGATAACTATTCCTCGGACCCTCACTCCATTCCCCGGCTAGACCCTGTTATGTTTTCATCTCCTGTTGAAAAACAATGGAACAAAAGAAAGGGTGAGCTCAAATAGCCCAGTAAGAAATATCATGACTAAGATAATGACGAATAAATTATCATTAGCCTTCAACAGTTGAGTTCTTGATAGAATACAATAGAATACAAGGTTTATATCAAAAACTGCAGTTAAATTCTTAAACAATGTTCAGATCAATAATAGCAGCGGAATGAGCAATCTATTAGAAGAATAATGCAGACTATAATGTCCACTCGCTTCTCTTTTTAGGAAAAACATCATCAACTTTTATCATCTGAAATACCATTAGTCATGATAATATAAATTCACAGTTCCTGATCATAATCATGCACATCAACAGTTCATCTTTGCACTACGGGCCAAAGATATTCAATATAGCACCAACGGTCATGATTATACCAGATTCAGCCTTTGGTCATAATCATACCAAACAACAGTTCATCTTTGCACTACGGGCCAAAGAGAACATTCACCACGTGCCATAAAAGACACCGAACAGATGTATCGCCTTTAACCTATTATATCGCCTTTAACCTATCATCTGTTCAACAAATATATCACATCTGTGCCCCCGGCCACAGATATTCACAACAGCTTGATTTTTGGATGATTAGAATGATATAAATGATGAACAGAAGAAATAGGATAACAATAAGTATCGGAAGTTTACTTTGTACAGATTCAAATAATGTCCAAATTGTCAACATGATGTGGAGTGAAATTTAAAAATGATATTCAAGATCCACAGTTCAGAATAACGGTTACAATTCAATAGAAAGGTTCACGTAAATAGGAAGGTTCAGTTGAAATAATGAAGTTCAACTATTATGGAACATATAATATTTTCAGGAATTATAGAAGCAATAGTTCCATAATAAATTTCGATTTAGGAGTATGAAAGAAAATAATATCCCTTACCGTAGCAGGTTTGATTAACAAAAGGTGAAAGAAATTAATACAAAGGGTTATTCACCAACAGGCGGCAATCCGCTCCGTAAGGTTATTCCCACAATTTAATAGAATTTGAGTACAAAGAGTTATTCACCAAACAGGCGGCAATCCGCTCCGTAAGGTTATTCTCAGAGATTAATAATGAATGAATACGAAAGGTTATTCACCAACAGGCGGCAATCCGCTCCGTAAGGTTATTCCCACAATTTAATAGAATTTGAGTACAAAGAGTTATTCACCAAACAGGCGGCAATCCGCTCCGTAAGATTATTCCCACAATTTAATACATGGAAATAAAAGGCACGTCTTATGAGTAAGGAAGAAACAATATTATTATCGAGAATCAAATAATGATAATCCCTTACCATAGTACGTTTGAATAATGGAAGATGAAAAAGATGGTATCCCTTACGAGTAGTAATTTTAAGAGTATGAAAGAAAATGACATCCCTTACCATAGTAAGTTAGAATATGAAAGAAGATGATGTTCAAAATGACATTCCTTACCACAGTAAATTTAAGAGTTTGAAATGAATGGTATTCCTTACCGTAACACGTGACTGGATATTGATTTAAATGAGGTTGATTAACTTGAACAATACACGTATACTTATAGATCTTCACAAATACTCAAGATGACTTAAGCACACTTAGAGAGAACTTTCACAAGAAGTATTTAGAGAGAGAAAGAAAGAAGAAGTAAGGAAGTTTATGAAAAATCCTTAAGTTAAGGCTTCTATTTATAGCCAAAAATCTTATCATTCATTTAATCTAAACCATTCATTTAAAGATCATCTTTTAATCTACACCATCCATTTCAAATATTATATTATCTTTAATCTACACCATTCATTTCATATCACCTAATAATCACCTAACTTTATATTATAAACAAATCAATTTAATTATTCAACAATAATTCACACTTTAATCTACACCATTCATTTCATATCACCTAATAATCACCTAACTTTATATTATAAACAAATCAATTCAATTATTCAACAATAATTCACACTTTAATCTACACCATTCATTTCATATCACCTAATAATCACCTAACTTTATATTATAAACAAATAACTTTATCAATTCAATTATTATGACTAATTGTTATAAATACAGTATAGTTAGCTCTTAGATATCAAGTCAATAACTTAATGAAATACAACTGTTTAAATAACATCATAATAGAGATAACAATAATGTAAAATAAAGCATACGTTACTGTGTAATGACAATTATTGATTCAATAATGTGAATTACTGTGCATATGTTACTGTGACAATTATTAGGTTCAATAATTTTAAAAACAGTGCAACAACAATTATTGACTCAATGATATAAAATACAGTGTAATGACAATTATTAAATCAATAATGCAAAATACTGTGTAACAACAATTATTGAATTGATAATATAAAATATTATGCAGTGACAATTATCGATGAAATGATGCGTAACAGTTACGGTGTCAATTATCAGACCAATAATATGAGACACTATGCAATACCGTGTGTTACTGTAGAGTACCGTGTGCTACAGAAAATACCATAAACTACCGTATGCTACTATTCTTTTATCACCGGTATTTTAACAGTTCCGTTGACTATTTTTATTTAAAAAGGTTACTTCTGTCGTTTTCTATATCCGACAAATATTCCGTTGTGGGGTCCACCAATAATTTATTATTTCGGCGCCGTCGTACGGCACGAATATTCTCCGACCAAACGAATATTCCCCGACAAAGCGAATATTGTCCGACAAAATAAAATTTGCACATAACATCCTTAACTTTCAATTTTGTTAATTTAACCACTTACTGTTTCAAAAAAAAATATATTTGAAGAAAAATTAAATTTTGTATTTCATAAAATTCGGGGTCTTACATAAACTCTGCAATCTCCCTTTTCATATTGTTCCACCAAATTGTATGTTGAAAATCTTTATACATCTTGATACCTCCTGGGTGGATTGCAAACGGCGTATTGTGTGTCTCTATCATGATTTTATGCTTCAATTCAGGATCGTTAGGAACACATAATCGAGAGTTAACTCGAAGTATTCATTTCTCGTCGATTCTTGCCTCAAGAATAGCACCTTCTTGTACGTTCTTCATCATATTCATTAGTTCCGGATCGGTAGCTTGAGCAGCTTTAATTTTATCGATTAAAGCCAGTTCTATTCGCACGTGCGCAATCTTCAAGTGGGTCCCTAATATTTTCAGCTCTATCTTCATTTTTTGTAAATCATGCAAATACGCTTTTGTGTTGTCAGTAGTGCACTTGTACTCGCATAAGATCTTCTGCTCAAAGCATCAGCTACAACATTAACCTTTCCCGGGTGATACTGGATGGTATGATCATAATCCTTCAACAGCTCAAGCCAACGTCGTTGTCGCATGTTGAGCTCCTTCTGAGTAAAGAAATACTTGAGGCTTTGATGATCCGTATAGATATCCACTTTTTCTCCGTATAAGTAGTGTCTCCAGATCTTCTACGCGAAAACGACCACTACCAACTCTAGATCATGAGTAGCGTAATTTTTCTCATAATCTTTGAGTTGTTAAGAGGCATATGCTATAACATTTCCATGTTGCATAAGGACACAACCTAGACCTTTGACTGAAGCATCGCTATATATAACGAATTCTCCTGATCCTGATGGAATGGTCAGAACAGTAGTTGAAACAAGTCTCCTCTTGAGTTCTTGAAAACTTTTATCGCATTTCTCGTTCCATACAAATTTGGTGCTTTTCCGAGTAAGCTGAGTTAATGGAGTGGCGATTCGAGAAAATCCTTTTACGAATCTCCAATAATAACCAGCTAATCCCAGAAAGCTTTGGACTTCCGTTACTGTCTTGGGTTATTCCCAATTTAGTATCGTTTCAATCTTCATAGGATCGACTGATATTCCCTGACTAGAAATCACATGCCCAAGAAACGTGACTTTCTCAAGCCAGAACTCACATTTCTTCAACTTGGCATATAATTTATTCTCGCGAAGCTTTTGGAGTATCAATTTCAGGTGTTGTTCATGATCCTCATGACTCTTGGAGTATATGAGGATGTCATCAATAAAGACAACCACAAAATGATCCAAATATTCTTTGAATATTCGGTTCATCATGTCCATGAAAGCTGTAGGAGCATTGGTTAGTCCAAAAGGCATGACTAAGAACTCATAATGCCCATAACGAGTTCTAAAAGCAGTCTTTGGAATGTTCTCAGCTTTAACCTTTAACTGATGATATCCAGAACGAAGATCAATCTTTGAGAAATGTTAAGCACCCTGCAATTGATCGAACATGTCATCAATCCGAGGTAATGGGTACCTATTTTTGATTGTGACGTGATTCAATTCTCGGTAGTTAATGCACAATCTCATACTCTCGTCTTTCTTCTTCACAAATAGAATAGGAGCACCCCAAGGTGATGCACTCGGATGTATGAAATCGGTATCCAACAATTTCTGTAGTTGGACTTTTAACTCTTGAAGTTCAATGGGAGTCATTCGGTATGGAGCTTTGGAAATGGGCTTGGTACTGGGTTCAAGATCAATACAAAATTTAATTTCACGATTTGGGGGTAAGCCAGGAAGTTCCTTAGAAAAAACGTCAGGAAACTCATTAACAATAGGAATATTATTCAAGTTTGACATGTTTTTGTTCAAATCAGTGACATGAGCTAAAAAGGCTTGACATCCGTTTTTCAATAAATGAATGACTTTATGGCTAGAAATAACAGTTATAGATTTCAATGGTTTAGTTACTTGAATTTGCATGACAGGTTGATTAGGAATATGAAAACTAATAATATTATGAAAACAATTAATTTTAGCATGATGGGTAGTCAACCAATACATTCTTAAAATCACATTAAATTCATGCATCTCCAAAGAAATAAGGTCAATGGGTAATGTGAGGTTGTTGATTTGAACTAGGAAAGATTTATAGACAGTAGATGTGATATATATTTCTCCCAATGGGGTTTTAATTGATAAGTCAAAGTCTAAGTTTTCTGAAGTCAAATTTAAACGTTGAACACATACAGATGAGATAAAAGAATGGGTAGAGCTAGTATCTAACATGGCATAGACTTCACGAGAATTTATGAATAGCTTATCGGTTATCACATTGTTTGAGTTTTATGCCATTGGGATGTCACAACAAAAGCTCTCCCTTGAACTACAGATTTTTCCTTATATGCGCTAGCTTTTGGTAACATCATTGCAGCTGGACTTGATTTTGTGGCAGGACAAAATCATGCAACATGACCCTCTTTCCCATAACTGTAGTACTTTTTGGATTGCTGTGTACAGTTTGGGCTGATGTGACCTTCCTGACCACACCTATAGCATCTCGCTGGTGGTCGATCTTCTCCCCTTGAAACTGGGGCTGGTGCTGGTACTGGTGCCGGTGCCCTTCCATAATTATTATGGAATCTCTTTCTTTTGAAATTGTTCCCATTGGAAATCTCCTCTTCTGTTATTCGATGCGGGATTACCACCGAAGTGCTGGTTACCTCCTCGATGGTTCTCATTCCTGTGATTGTTGTCATTCCTCTCTCTATGCTGATCATTGGCTCTTGACTGAAATATTTTATTTTCCTGTTCCACCCGTTGAGCCCTATCTACCACATCTGAATACAAACAAAATTTATAAGAGCTAAGATGTTGATGAATTTTGGTTCTTAAATCTCGTAGGAACATTCGACTCATTCGTGCTTCGTCATCCACTAGATGGGTCGCGAAACAAGATAACTCAACAAACTTAGCTTCATATTGAGAAACCGTTATGTTTTCTTGCTCCATCTTAATGAATTCCGCCTCCTTCATATGGCAGATGCTTTCTGGAAAGTACTTCTCGTTAAACAGTTCTTCGAATTTTGTCCAAGACATTTCGAGTGCTGAAGGGTGGATACGTTTTACCGCTTCCCACCAGTGGTCCGCCTCATCTCGTAACATAAGTGGCGAATGATACATTTGATCATCAGCGCACTGTAAGACATCAAATATTTTTGTCGTCTGCTTCAGTCATGCTTCCGCTTTGAGTGGGTCAGGCTTCCCTAGGAATTCAGGTTGTCCCAACTCGTTAAATTGCTTGACAGTGACCGCCCTCGAATTACCAGCGTTTCTACCTTTATTATTTACTAGATTTCCTCTTGCTTGATTCTGCATGAACTACATGAAATTTCTAAAGAATCCACCGTTCATCATGTTATCAGGAACATTATTTTCTGAGTTGGCAGGAGGATTGTTTGTGGTCTCTTGATTCTCAGCTACATTGGCTTCAGGCACTCCATTGTTAACTTCATGATTTTCAGATGTCATATTTTACTGTGGTCACAAAATAATTATTAGTTTAAACAAACTGACTCATCACTTCTTGTTCCTACATTCAAGTCGACTCGTTAGATAACAAAATCTAATTTAGGTAGGACACACTAGTGACATATTCTATTCGTCTCTCTCCTCCTACTTCTACCCCAGATCTCCATTAAAGATCATATTCCTAAGCTCTGATGCCAACTGTGACACCCCCAAATCTGGGCCCACACAGCCCAAACATGAGTTATCAAAAGACTACAACCAAATTATTACAAGGTAGTACAACGTTTAACAACACAGTATATAATAATACACAACTAAGACTTCACTATTATTGCCACATTATTTTACAACATGTGAAGACTACGATAGCTATCCCTCGAACTCTCACTCCATTCCCTGGCTAGATCCAGCTACGTTCTTATTTCCTGTTGAAAAACAATGGAACAAAAAGAAAGGGTGAGCTAAAATAGCCTAATAAGAAATATCATGACTAAGATAATGATGACTAAATTATCATTAGCCTTTAACAGTTGAGTTCTTGATAGAATACAATAGACTACAAAGTTTATATCAAAAACTGTAGTTAAATTCTTGAACAACATTCAGATCAATAATAACAGTGAAATGAGCAATCTATTAGAAGAATAATGCAGACTATAATGTCCACTCGCTCCTCCTTTTTAGAAAAATATCATCAACTTTTATCATCTGAAATACCATTAGTCATGATAATACAAATTCACAGTTTCTGGTCATAATCATGCAAATCCACAGTTCATCTTTGCACTACGGGCCAAATATATTCAATATAATACCAACGGTCATGATTATAACAATATTTAGCCTTTTGTCATAATCATACCAAACAACAGTTCATCTTTGCACTACGGGCCAAAGAGAACTTTCACCACGTGTCATAAAAGACACCGAACAAATATATCACATTTAACCTATTATATCGCCTTTAACCTATCATCTGTTCAACAATTATATCGCATCTGTGCTCCCGCCCACAGATATTCACAACAACTTGATTCTTGATGATTAGTACAAATAACAGTGATACAAATGATGAACAGAAGAAATACGATAAACAATAAGTATCGAAGGTTTACTTTGTGCAGATTCAAATAATGTTCAAATTATCAACATGATGTGGAGTGAAATTCAAAAATGATATTCAAGATCTACAGTTCAGAATAACGGATACAGTTCAATAGAAATGTTTAGAAAATAGGAAGGTTCAATTGAAATGATATTTGATGAAGCACAAACTATTAAGGAACATATAATCATTTTAGGAAACTTTACCAAATAGTACTTACCATAGTAAGTTAAGAGTATAAAAAAAAAAATATCACTTACTATAATAAATTTGAATTATGGAAGATGAAAAAGATGGCATCCCTTATGAGTATAAAGGAAAATAATATCACTTACGAATATGAAAGAAAATGATATTTCAAACGAATATGGAATAAAAGTGTCATGTGATAATTCGTATAGACAAATTATTTCCACAAGAGACAAATAAGAAATTTACAAAGGGTTATTCACCAACAGGCAGTAGTCCGCGCAGTAAGGTTATTTCTACAATTTAATAAAATTTGAATACGAAGAGTTATTCACCAAATAGGCGGTAATCCGCACAGTAATTTTATTCTCAGAGATTAATAAGGAATGAATACGAAATGTTATTCACCAACAGGCGGTAATCCGCGCCGTAATTTTATTCCCACCATTTAATATATGAAAATAAACGACACATCTTATGAGTAAGAAAGAAACGATATTATTTTTGAGGATGAAAGAATGATAATCCCTTACAGTAGTAAGTTTAAGAGTATGAAAGAAAATGATATCCCTTACAAGTAAGAAAATAATACCATTTATGATAATGAAAAGAATGATACCCCTTACCTTAACATGTGACTGGATATTAATTTAAATGAGGTTGATCAACCTATATATTTATAATATAATTAGTAATTACCACATATAAATTTCAAAGTATATGATAATTCGTATAATATGAACTATCAATATTATATATACTTAACATAATTTTTGTAGTATAATATAATAACTTTAAAATAGTTTTTAAGATAATATTCCAAAATAAATCTTCCAAAGAAAGTTTTTAAAAATGAATCTTCTCAAAAAAGAGTATTCTAAAGGAAGATTTGTGAATACCGTGAAAAATAAAAATTTATAAAATTACTACACTTTAACAAAAGACTTACTTGAAATTTTTTTGCACTCCTTTTGACTTTCAAATACTCAAGATAACCTTACTATTCTCAGAGAAAACTCACAGAATACTTATAGAAATTTTTTATATTTTAGGTGTGATTTTTCTATTCAGCTGAGGAAACTATTTATAGGAGAAAATATTTACTATGTGCGGTAGGTGGCAGCACGCCAGTGCTGAAAATTTTCAGCAGTGTGCTCACCAACCAACTCCAGCAACTTTCACATTTTACAAATTTCATTTGGGCCCACAGTGGGTCCACATACTATTCACATTACTATTCACATAAAATAATAATTAATTTTTTTTTCTTTCCTTTGTGTCCTGCATATAAAATAAAATAATGCTATAACAATAATGCAACAATAATGTAATAAATACATTACAGATTATTATTAATTTAATAATATAAATTACTGTGTATTTGCTACTGTGACAATTATTTGGTTTAATAATTTTAAAATACAGTGCACTAATAATTATTGACTCAATGATATGAAATACAGTGTTATGACAATTATTGAATCAATAATGCAAAATACTGTGTAACAACAATTATTGATGAATATTGTGCAATGACCACGTTATCAGATAAATAATATGAGATATTGTGCAATACCGTGTGCTATAGTAAAATATCATGAATTACCGTATGCTACTATTTTTTTATCACCGGTATTTTAACAGTCAAAAGTGATAAACATCATTGACTATTTTTATTTAAAAAGGTTACTTCTGTCGTTTTCTATATCCGACAAATATTTCGTTGTATGGTCCACCAGTAATTAGTTATTTCGACGCCGTTGTACGACCCGAATATTCCCCGACAAAATGAATATTGTCCGACAAAATAAAATTTACACATAACATCCTTAACTTTTAACTTTGCCAATTTAACCACTTACTGTTTCTTGAAAAAATATATATATGAATAAAAATTAAATTTTGTATTTCATAAAATTCGAGATCTTACATAGTTAATACTTCATTCGCTGTATAAAATGAGTTTCATTTAATCTTTTCTAGTTAAACAATGAAATCTTAAAGTTTAATTTAAAGTGAATTTTTTTTTTATTTCAATTATTATAAACTATTTAAAAATATTATTATAAATATAAAATTATTATTTTGATAATTAAAATAATTTCACATAATAACTTAAATTTTAAAATTTCATAAACTAATTAGGATTAAAGTCGAATGAGTCACTTCTTCCAGAACTGAGAGAGTCCACGAATATAAATCAATACTTATAAGCGGATAATGTGCTAAAGTGCAAAATCAGTTGATATATAATTGTGTGCTAAAGTACAAAATCAGTTGATATATAATTGTGGAATTTTTTTGTTGGATTACAATTATGCCGTATATTAATATATTAAATTTAATAAAATTATAAAATTAATTCACTATATTAAATATATCGTTAAAATATTACTAATCGCTTTTTACTTATCTCAAAAATGTTTTTATTTTTTTATTTTTTACATTTGTTCACTTTTTTTTTTTTTTTTTTACCTGTCTATAAGACAAATGAGTATAATTTCATCTCATTTTATTTTTAATCTAAATAAGTGGACCATATTCATTTATTTTATATACAAATAAAAAAAATACAATAAATAAATAACTCTAAAAAATTTCTATCGAAGAATTGTACCGATATATAGAATTGATATATAAAAGGAAGGTGACAGATGTACTTTATTTTAGATGTTAGATATATTTTTATATAAAAATATATCTAAAGAGACTCGTACAAATAATACATGATGTAATATCAAAAGTACCAAGTAAATCTCAACTAACAAATATTACAATATACCAGATATATTTAAAAGACTGGTAAAGATATTTTTAACACAAATTTTACCAATCCAACACAAATGATGCGTTATATGTCTGTGCCATGACCATTAAAGTTAATACATTTTTTTTAAACAACAATTAGCAAAAAAATGATTTGATTCTATACCGAAAAATATTTTTATTTTTATAAAGATTCACTGTGCATCTTTAGGTATGAATTTCTAGGCCATGAAATCTAATAAACATTGTCCCCGTTGTTTTGGCCACCCCATAGAAAGAATACATACAGCTTGTAGCACTTAATTCAGGAAAAAAAATAATTAGTGAAGAGGTATTTATATTTTCTAAAACCATTTCATTTTCAAGTCATTTTTCAGTTGATTACTCTTAGTTCTATAAAAAAAAAAAATCAAATTAATATAAAATAGATTTATTCTATATAAAATGTCTAAACTTCATAATTTAAATTTATTCTACATCATTTGATTAATTAACCTTAATGAAATTTGACTATATATATATATATATATATATATATATTGGTGTATATACATAATTGTGCATGTACAGTTGGTTATGACGACAGTTTTTTCGAGTTATGACGGCGATTCAACAGTCGTCATAGACCAGAAATAACTATGACGACGTCGTTATAATCCAAAAAATTATCGTCATAGTCAACTGTGCACTATATATATATAAAAAACA
Organism: Hedera helix; assembly: GCA_947179155.2. NCBI lineage: Eukaryota > Viridiplantae > Streptophyta > Magnoliopsida > Apiales > Araliaceae > Hedera > Hedera helix. Next base: position 11,634,646 of record OX359283.1, read on the forward strand.
TATGAGATTGACCTCGTTACATGAGGTCGTCGTTTTACTTAAACTAGATTATAGATTACCTCAATCTTCTGTTTTGTCATTCTTTTTTCCCTGTTCAGTTTCTCTTCCTTGCGTGCAACATTATCTTCGTCGTCTTTGATAACCAGTATTCTAAGAAGAAAGTTACTTTTTGGTTCTGTGCTGGAAAAAGATTTCTTATTGTTTTATACGACAAAGATAGTGGCAGGCAATAATAATTAGAATCCACTATCCGTCAACAATATCAAACCATGTGTTGCACTTTACTGATGTGTTCTGTTTAGTCAATTGTTGTGTCTTTTTTACTTCTGATAATACTGTTTAGTCAATTGTCAAGTCTATTGTAGCAAAGACTTGGCAATTGTAGATAATAATGGATCTATAAATTACATCTATGAACCATTACATGTTACCTCATATCAAGTGATGAATTATACAAGTTCTATAGTTATTGGGATGTCCGTCCTTCAATCCTTTTCTCTGTTCATCTTATTTAGTGTTTTGCCATATGCTGCTTCTGCTTCTGCTGAAGAAGCTACCGCTCTCCTTAGCTGGAAAGCTACCTTTCAAAACCAAAATAACTCTATATTGTTTACATGGAAGCTTCTTCCCAACGCCACGAATACTTCCCCGTGCGCTTGGTTCGGAGTTTCGTGCAACAATGGAAGCATAAATGGCTTGAACCTCACTTTGTCAGGTGTCAAAGGTACGCTTTATCGTTTCCCCTTCTTATCGCTCCCAACTCTTACATTTATGGATTTCGCCACCAACGAGTTTTATGGCACCATTCCACCTCAAATTGGTTATCTTTCCAAACTAACTTACCTTGATTTGTCTAGCAATCAATTTTATGGAACAATTCCACCTGAATTCGGAAATCTCTTCAATCTTGTTGAGCTTCACATGGGCAGTAACCTTCTAACTGGTCCCATTCCATCGAGTTTTGGAAACTTGATTAGTATAACTCATTTGAAAATATCCCAAAACCAACTCTCTGGTTCCATCCCACCAGAACTTGGAAAGCTGAAATCTCTTCAGAATCTAAGTCTTCACACAAACAATCTTTCGGGATCAATCCCAAAATCCTTAGGTGATCTGACCTCTCTAACTCTTTTACGTCTTTATAGAAATAACCTTTCGGGTTCAATTCCTAGTGAATTAGGAAACTTACGGTCTCTTTATTATCTAGAACTGGGTAACAATAATCTGAGCGGTTCAATTCCTGTCTCACTTGGTAATCTGACGATGTTGGAACATTTACGTCTCCGTTACAATCAACTTTCTGGACCCATCCCTCTTGAATTCGGAAATCTCTTCAATCTTGTTACGCTTCACATGGGCAGTAACCTTCTAACTGGTCCCATTCCAAAAGCCTTAGGTAATCTGAGGATGTTGGAATATTTAAGTCTCCGTAGCAATCAACTTTCTGGCCCCATCCCTCATGATCTGGGATCTCTAAACTTGCTTAATGTGCAACTGGGCAAAAATCAGTTATCTGGCTATTTGCCAGAACAGATTTGCCGTGGTGGTAAACTTGAGAAGCTTTCAATGAGGGATAACCATCTCATCGGTTCAATCCCCTTAAGCTTGAAAAACTGTTCAAGCTTAAAAAGAGTCCGCCTCGAAGGAAACCAGCTCACTGGAAATATATCCGAAATTTTTGGTGTCTATCCAGACTTGGATTTCATTAGTCTTGACTATAACAAATTTTACGGGCCGCTCTCTGACAATTGGGCCAAGTGCAAGAAATTGACGACGCTGCAAATTGCTGGAAACAACATCACCGGTAGCATACCTTCGGAGTTTGGAAATATCACCCTGCTACAAAAACTTAACCTTTCTTCAAATCATTTAGTGGGGGAGATTCCAAGGGAATTTGGAAATTTGACTCATATGTTGAATCTGGTTTTGAACGATAACCAACTCTCGGGCACTATACCTCAAGAACTTGGATCACTTAGCAAACTTTTGTATCTTGACCTGTCGAAGAACAGACTGAGTGGGTCAATTACAAGGAGCTTTGAGAACCGGTTGCAGCTTTATCACTTGAACTTGAGTAACAACATGCTGAGCAAGGAAATTCCCGTTCAAATAGGAAATTTAAGTCACCTGTCGTTGCTTGATTTGAGCCGGAATATGTTGATAGGGCAGATTCCATCACAATTCGACAGTTTGCAGAGTTTGGAGAACCTGAATCTTTCACATAATAAACTCTCTGGTTCCATTCCAAAAAGCTTTGAAGATATGCTTGGTTTGTTGAATATTGATATATCCTACAATGAGTTGGAAGGACCAATCCCCAACAACAAAGCATTTCTCAATGCTTCCATTGAGGCATTACGCGGGAACAAAGGTTTGTGTGGCAATATTACAGGCTTACAACTTTGCAAAAGTTCTTCGAAAAAGAGCCACGAGTTTGGTCTTCTTATTCTGTTCCCTCTAGTGGGAGCATTTCTACTTCTTTGTGCGTTCATCATGCTCTTCATTATTTATGAACGAAGAAGGAGAAAAATGCAAGTCGGTCAAAAAGATAAAGAAAATGAAGGCCTGTTTACAATAACCACTTTTGATGGAAGAGCGACATATTACAAAATTATAAAAGCTACAAAGGAATTTGATGATGCATATTGCATTGGGAAGGGAGGGTTTGGAAATGTTTACAAAGCAAAGTTGGAGTCAGGCATTGTAGTAGCTGTGAAGAAGTTCCATTCTTCATATGAATTGGCTGACCGTAAAAGTTTCATCAGTGAGATATGGGCATTGACAGAGATGAGGCATCGAAACATTGTCAAGCTTTATGGCTTTTGTTCACATTCTCGACACTCATTTTTGGTTTATGAGCACCATGAAAGAGGGAGTTTGGAATTGGTACTGAGCAAAGAAGAAACTGCTAAGAAATTGGATTGGCACAAGAGGGTGAAAATTATTAAGAGTGTGGCTCATGCATTATCTTACATGCACCATGATTGCTCACCTCCAATAGTTCACCGAGACATATCAAGCAAGAACATCCTTCTTGATTCAGACTATGAAGCTTGCATATCAGATTTTGGCACTGCCAAGATTCTAAAGCTAGACTCATCAAATTGGAGCACTCTTGCAGGCACATATGGATATATTGCACCAGGTTATATTTATATATTTATGTGGTTTCCGCTATTTAAATTTCATGACCTCGCATAGAAACTTGATGTCATTTTCGTTTTTCTTTTTGCAGAGCTTGCTTACACAATGAAAATAACTGAGAAGTGTGATGTTTATAGTTTTGGAGTACTAGCACTGGAAGTGATTAAAGGAAAGCATTCAGGTGATTTGATTACTTCTCTAATGTCTCCATCGGGTGACAACATACAGCTTAGAGAAATTGTGGATGAACGACTGTTACCTCTCTCATTCGGAGATGAGGAGGAAGTGATTTCCATTATAAAACTGGCCAGAGGATGTCTAAATTCCAATCCACAAGCAAGGCCAACAATGTATATTGTTGCTCAGCAGTTAAATGACCCAAACAATAACTCGTACAAGCCTCATAGAGAGTCATTCTATCAAAGTATTGGAGAGAAATGATAGAGCTAAAGCTTTGGTAGATATGTTTTGTATTTTTGTACTTGTACATGGAGTGTATATGTATCAAATTCATATGGTATGCTTTCACTTATAATTTCATCCTTCTAATGTTCATTGTTAATTTCAATTTTGATGTGATGATGTTCAATAGTTTAGCTTCATTATGAGGTCCCAAATTAATTAATGGAATTGATACTTTGTTTGTTGAATGCCATTTTGAGTTGTAAGTTTGAGAGTTATTTAAACAGATCCATAGAATGAAAAATGTATTAATTTGTAATAGTAAGAATTAAGAACAACCTAGAGTCATAAAAATAATGTAGTCATGAAAGAAATAAATAAGATCGGATAAGAATTAAGGAAAATCTTTAAACTGCCAATTAAAAGAATGATTATGCGAGCAGGTAAACATAAGAGCTAAAAATTCAGAAGAATGAGAACTGAATAGCTTTAGTAGAGGGACAAAAGAGTGAAGAAAATAGTAAAGTTTCTTGTTCAACAATACGACTATTAGAAGTGCAAAACTAAGAAGGAATTGCTCTAGATATCGAGTTCGCTAAAGGTTGAGATTTAACTCAAGAGTCGAGCTATTGGAAGAACGAAGTATTGAATTAATCAGAAGAATGAGAAAACAGGAATCGGAAGAATGAATTCAACAAGTTATCATAAGAGTGAAGTACCCTTTGGCCTCTGGTAAAAAGAATAGTACAAAACTTAAAGTCCTTAGATGCGTTATATAAACAGAAGAATAAGGTTTCAACATAGAAGCAGCAACGTGGGAAATCTAAGTCACTCAAAAGCAGTGTTCTAAAAATTGTTAGGCGAAATTAGGCGGCAGAAGGGGCGTCTAGCGCCTAGGTGGCCTAGGCAGTGCCTAGACATCTTAAGCAGTGCCTAGGCATTTTTTACGCGATCTCATTTATTTATTTTTCCTATTATACATATACGTTATACTATACAAAATATATAGTAGATATAATATTTTTAAATATTACATGAAACATTAATAAAAAAAATCTTTTAAAACTTAACAAATTCATTTTAAGTAATATAGAGTTACAAAGTAGATGTCTGATTCTACGGAACCACCTAACACTTAGACATGATTAATTGATTCTAGGCGGAAATTTTTAAAACACTACTCAACATAGTGAAGAATGACTAGTAACAGCAGAACTAAAAAGTGTTACCAAAAGATCAACAAAGTCCAACGTTTATCAACTAAAATCTTTATGCAGAGTGAGAATGTTGGGAGTATATTAGCACAGATTTTGCGTTGGGGTTACCAAGGACACATGGGGGTCATGGTTCAGTTTTTTTTTTTATTGTAGTCGGTCATTTTTCTAAGATGGTACATTATATTATTATAGTCTCTCTCTCTCTCTCTCTCTCTCCATATATATATATATATATATATATATATATATATATATATATATATATATATATATATATATTATTTTAATACAAATACTTGTATTGTATTAAATTATCGTTTATTTAAGTGAGAGTGTGCTGGTATTGCCTTCTTGAGTCTGTGTATTTATTTTTATTTCAATATAAAAGTTACCTCAAGTGCCAATCGGTTCAAGAAAGAGATACAAGACTGCGCTACGCTAATATTAAGGGAATTAGAGTTTATGGATTTCCATCCTTAAACTCTTAAACCCTAATATATGTTATATGACGTAAGCTTGATTAATGAGCTGAAATAGGATCTTGTGAGACTGCAAATCAATTTAATGTCCCTAAACCCAATGTCTAAGAGAATTAATGTGGTCTTCAATGATGGACTTAGGGAAAAAAATACATGTAATTTGGAATTGGTGATTGTAATCTGGTATAGGGCCTTAAACCACTACCCAAAAAAACATGCTAAGATCGACGAAATTATTTTTGATAGAACAAATTTCGTCGGAAATAAATTAATTTCAATGTAAATTTTGGTCGGTAATATTTTTATCGGAAATATATTATGTCTGATGGAATTCCATTGGAAATATGAATAGAAAAATACCCCGAAAAATTTCCGCTTGAGCCAAAGTTATAGTTGACATAAGAATGTATTTCCAACAGAATTTTTATTGAAATTAAGTTACTTTCAACGGACTTAATTCTGATGGAATTCCGTCGAAAATAATGAAATAAAAAATTCTCAAATACTTCTCCCCTGCACCACCTCCTTTCCTTTTCATTTTTCTTCCTCTTAAAAAACTCTCTAGATCTCGGCGATTTCCTTCTCTCTCCCTCTTCGTGATCTTCACCATCGCCATTGTTTAGTGACACCGGTTCACGCCGCCGCTCATTCAATCCGATTTAAGGTTCACGCCACCGCTAAGGTATATATATATATATATATATATATATATATGAGGACGGATCTAAAACATACCTCTTAAGTAGTATACCTCTCTTAAATAGCATATCTTTATTAAAATTACGTCGTTTTGAGGAGATGAACTGTAAAAAAGAGGAGAGAGAATGTAAAAAAGAGGAGAGATAAATAATATTAAAAGAGAGTGGTGATTATGATATTATTTTTTTTATATTCTTTTTTCTCAAAACTACGTAGTTTTAATAGAGGTATGTTATTTAATAGATGTATGCTACTTAAGAGGTATGATTTAGATACGTCATCGTATATATATATATATACATACACTGTTAATGTAACTGATTTGGTGATTTGGTGATATATTGTTACTATAATTTCTAGATTGGGTCTCTGCCCGATAATATACGATGCAAAAGTTTTACATTCATGCATGCATTTGTTTGGGTGATTTAATTTATGGATTGAAGTTGCGTAGTTCATGCCATTTGATATTGTTAATGTGAACTATAATTGGTTGTGGATGTGGGTTGAGTGTGTTAATTATTTTGAATTTAATATAAAACCAAAAAATGTAAAATAAAATAAAATATTCATTATGTTAAATTAACTACTAAAATAAATTAAGTAGTATTTACTTAGTTTTCCAGTAATAAACAAAAGAATTAAAAATAAATTCAAATACATTAAATATAAAAATATAAAATAACAAAGTAAAATAAATTAGAATAAATTAAATATAGTATAATAAAATGTTAAATTAAATTAAAAAAAGAATAATAAATTAAATATAATTAAAAAATATGAAATAATAAAATAAATTACATATAATAAAATAAAATAAAAAATAATGAATTATATATAGTAAAATAGATATTAAATTAAATTAAATTAAAATATATTAAATTTATTTAATAAATATATGAATAATAAAGTAAATATAATATAATATAATATAATATAATATAATAAAATAATTAGATATGATTAAATTTAATAAAATAAAATAAAATAATAAATAAATTAAATATGATTAAATATAATTAAATCAATAAATTAAATTAAATTAAAATTATTTAATAAATAAATTAGTAATAAATTAATAATAAATTAAACTACAATAAATTAAATATAATATAATAAATTATTAAATAAAAATAAAAATAAAATAAATATGATCAAATTTAATTAAATAAAATTAAATAATAAATTAAATATAATTAAATGTTCCTAAATAAAATGACACGACATCTACCTTTTAACAACTGTCTGATTCTAGTATAACTAGGTTATTAAATTTTCCTCTAATTTACCAATTATTCCTTTAATTATTTGTTTCAAATGAGTGGTTTCATTAATTTCTTTACTTTTTCCCTTCATAATTAATAAATAAAGAGGAAAGTAAAACTATATGTGGGTAATGCTTGATTTGGTGAGTTAAAATTTAATTTAAATGGGACATTTTTCTAATTTTAATGAAAAAGAAGTTATGTATAGTTTAAAGAGGCGATCAAAAAGAATTCAGTGTGATATAAATAGCTATAAGATTAACAATAGGTTCAGTACTAGTTTAAATGATGATAGAATTATGAGATGTGATTATAATGATAAACGAAATGAAGTTGATTATTTTTGATTTTTGAAGTATTTGATTAATGGTGATGTACCAAAAATCGATGTGGTGAAAAGGGGTATTAGGGAGGAGGAATAAGGGGAAGAAAATCATCATTTTAAGATGTTTATGAAGAACTTGAGGCAGCTAGGAAATCAAATGTTCTTAAAAT